>OY293411.1:47495307-47685017 GCA_958502065.1 Chrysolina americana
CTGAATAACAATAATTCGTCAACAGAATTCATTGTCGGGTCGTCAGAGGGGGTAAAGAGGGATTTCTCGTTTTCAATATTTCTTCAAAAATCTAATATGACTTGGCACGCATCATGGTGGGGTGCAGAATATCTATTTCCATCTAAATAACAATAATTCGTCGACAGAAATCATTGTCGGGTCGTTAGAGGGGGTATAGAGGGATTTCTCATTTTCAAAATTACCTCAAAATCAAATATGACTTGGCACGCAACATGGTGGGGTGCAGAATATTCATTTCCATCTGGATAATAATAATTCGTCAACAGAAATCATTGTCGGGTCGTCAGAGGGGGTATAGAGGGATTTTTCATTTTCAAAATTACCTCAAAATCAAATATGACTTGGCACGCAACATGGTGGGGTGCAGAATATCTATTTCCATCTGAATAACAATAATTTGTCAACAGAAATCATTGTCGGGTCGTTAGAGGGGGTAAAGAGAGATTTTTCATTTTCAATATTTCTTCAAAAATCCAATTTTACTTGGCACGCATCATGGTGGGGTGCAGAATATCCATTTCCATCTGAATAACAATAATTCGTCGACAGAAATCATTGTCGGGTCGTCAGAGGGGGTATAGAGGGATTTTTCATTTTCAAAATTACCTCAAAATCAAATATGACTTGGCACGCAACATGGTGGGGTGCAGAATATCTATTTCCATCTGAATAACAATAATTTGTCAACAGAAATCATTGTCGGGTCGTTAGAGGGGGAATAGAGGGATTTTTCATTTTCAATATTTCTTCAAAAATCTAATATGACTTGTCACGCATCATAGTGGGGTGCAAAGTATCCATGTCCATCTGAATAACAATAATTCGTCAACAGAAATCAATGTCGGGTCGTCAGAGGGGGTAAAGAGGGATTTCTCTTTTCAATATTTCTTCAAAAATCTAATATGACATGGCACGCATCATGGTGGGGTGCAGAATATCTATTTCCATCTGAATAACAATAATTCGTCGACAGAAATCATTGTCGGGTCGTTAGAGGGGGTATAGAGGGATTTCTCATTTTCAAAATTACCTCAAAATCAAATATGACTTGGCACGCAACATGGTGGGGTGCATAATATTCATTTCCATCTGGATAACAATAATTCGTCAACAGAAATCATTGTCGGGTCGTTAGAGGGGGTAAAGAGAGATTTTTCATTTTCAATATTTCTTCAAAAATCCAATTTGACTTGGCACGCATCACGGTGGGGTGCAGAATATCCATTTCCATCTGAATAACAATAATTCGTCGACAGAAATCATTGTCGGGTCGTCAGAGGGGGTATAGAGGGATTTTTCATTTTCAAAATTACCTCAAAATCAAATATGACTTGGCACGCATCATGGTGGGGTGCAGAATATCCATTTTCATCTAAATAACAATAATTCGTCAAAAGAAATCATTGACGGGTTGTTGGAGGGGGTATAGAGGGATTTCTCATTTTCAATATTTCTTCAAAAATCAAATATGACTTGGAACGCATCATAGTGGGGTACCTAATATCCATTTCCATCTCAAAAACAATAATTTGTTAACGGAAATCATTGTCGGGTCGTCAGAGGGGGTATAGAGGGATTTTTCATTTTCAAAATTACCTCAAAATCAAATATGACTTGGCACACATCATGGTGGGGTGCAGAATATCTATTTTCATCTAAATAACAATAATTCGTCGACAGAAATCATTGTCGGTTCGTTAGAGGGGGTATAGAGGGATTTTTCATTTTCAAAATGACTTCAATAATGAAATATGACTTGGCACGCATCATAGTGGGGCACAAGAATATCCATTTCCATCTCAATAACTATAATTTGTTAACAAAAATCATTGTCGGGTCGTCAGAGGGGGTATAGAGGGATTTTTCATTTTCAAAATTACCTCAAAATCAAATATGACTTGGCACGCATTATAGTGGGGTGCAGAATATCCATTTCCATCTAAATAACAATAATTCGTCTACAGAAATCATTGTCGGGTCGTTAGAGGGGGTATAGAGGGTTTTCTCATTTTCAAAATTACCTCAAAATCAAATATGATTTGGCACGCAACATGGTGGGGTGCAGAATATTCATTTCCATCTGGATAACAATAATTCGTCAACAGAAATCATTGTCGGGTCGTTAGAGGGGGTAAAAAGAGATTTTTCATTTTCAATATTTCTTCAAAAATCCAATTTGACTTGGCACGCATCATGGTGGGGTGCAGAATATCCATTTCCATCTGAATAACAATAATTCGTCGACAGAAATCATAGTCGGGTCGTCAGAGGGGGTATAGAGGGATTTTTCATTTTCAAAATTACCTCAAAATCAAATATGACTTGGCACGCATCATGGTGGGGTGCAGAATATCAATTTCCATCTAAATAACAATAATTCGTCAAAAGAAATCATTGACGGGTCGTTGGAGGGGGTATAGAGGGATTTCTCATTTTCAATATTTCTTCAAAAATCAAATATGACTTGGAACGCATCATAGTGGGGTACCTAATATCCATTTCCATCTCAAGTACAATAATTTGTTAACAGAAAGCATTGTCGGGTCGTCAGAGGGGGTATAGAGGGATTTTTCATTTTCAAAATTACCTCAAAATCAAATATGACTTGGCACACATCATGGTGGGGTGCAGAATATCTATTTCCATCTGAATAACAATAATTCGTCGACAGAAATCATTGTCGGGTTGTTAGAGGGGGTATAGAGGGATTTTTCATTTTCAAAATGACTTCAAAAATCAAATATGACTTGGCACGCATCATAGTGGGGCACAAGAATATCCATTTCCATCTCAATAACTATAATTTGTTAACAAAAATCATTGTCGGGTCGTCAGAGGGGGTATAGAGGGATTTTTTATTTTCAAAATTACCTCAAAATCAAATATGACTTGGCACGCATTATGGTGTGGTGCAGAATATCCATTTCCATCTAAATAACAATAATTCGTCGACAGAAATCATTGTCGGGTCGTTAGAGTGGGTATAGAGGGATTTTTCATTTTCAAAATTACCTCAAAATCAAATATGACTTGGCACGCAACATGGTGGGGTGCAGAATATTCATTTCCATCTGAATAACAATAATTTGTCAACAGAAATCATTTTCGGGTCGTTAGAGGGGATATAGAGGGATTTTTCATTTTCAAAATTACCTCAAAATCAAATATGACTTGGCACGCATCATAGTGGGGTGCAGAATATCCATTTCCATCTGAATAACAATAAGTCGTCAACAGAAATCATTGACGGGTCGTTAGAGGGCGAATAGAGGGATTTTTCATTTTCAATATTTCTTCAAAAATATAATATGACTTGGCACGCATCATGGTGGGGTACAGAATATCCATTTCCATCTCAATAACAATAATTCGTCGACAGAAATCATTGTCGGGTCGTTAGAGGGGGTATAGAGGGATTTTTCATTATCAAAAGTACCTCAAAATCAGATATGACTTGGCACGCATCATGGTGGGGTGCAGAATATCCGTTTCCATCTATATAACAATAATTCGTCAACAGAAATCATTGACGGGTCGTTGGAGGGGGTATAGAGGGATTTCTCATTTTCAATATTTCTTCAAAAATCTAATATGACTTGGCACGCATCATGGTGGGGTGCAGAATATCTATTTCTATCTGAATAACAATAACTCGTCGACAGAAATCATTGTCGGATCGTTAGAGTGGGTATAGAGGGATTTTTCATTTTCAAAATTACCTCAAAATCAAATATGACTTGGCACGCAACATGGTGGGGTGCAGAATATTCATTTCCATCTGAATAACAATAATTCGTCAACAGAAATCATTGTCGGGTCGTTAGAGGGGATATAGAGGGATTTTTCATTTTCAAAATTACCTCAAAATCAAATATGACTTGGCACGCATCATAGCGGGGTGCAGAATATCCATTGCCATTTGAATAACAATAATTTGTCAACCGATATCATTGTCGGGTCGTTAGAGGGGGTATAGAGGGATTTTTCATTTTCAAAATTACCTCAAAATCAAATATGACTTGGCACGCAACATGGTGGGGTGCAGAATATTCATTTCCATCTGAATAACAATAATTTGTCAACAGAAATCATTGTCGGGTCGTTAGAGGGGGTATAGAGATATTTTTCATTTTCAATATTTCTTCAAAAATCCAATTTGACTTGGCACGCATCATGGTGGGGTGCAAAATATCCATTTCCATCTGAATAACAATAATTCGTCGACAGAAATCATTGTCGGGTCGTCAGAGGGGGCATAGAGGGATTTTTCATTTTCAAAATGACTTCAAAAATCAAATATGACTTGGCACGCATCATGGTGGGGTACAGAATACCCATTTCCATCTCAATATCAATAATTTGTCACCAGAAATCATTGTCGGGTCGTCAGAGGGGGTATAGAGGGATTTTTCATTTTCAAAATTACCTCAAAATCAAATATGACTTGGCACGCATCATAGTGGGGTGCAGAATATCCATTTCCATCTGAATAACAATAATTCGTCAACAGAATTCATTGTCGGGTCGTCAGAGGGGGTAAAGAGGGATTTCTCATTTTCAATATTTCTTCAAAAATCTAATATGACTTGGCACGCATCATAGTGGGGTGCAGAATATCTATTTCCATCTGAATAACAATAATTCGTCGACAGAAATCATTGTCGGGTCGTTAGAGGGGGTATAGAGGGATTTCTCATTTTCATAATTACCTCAAAATCAAATATGACTTGGCACGCAACATGGTGGGGTGCAGAATATTCATTTCCATCTGGATAACAATAATTCGTCAACAGAAATCATTGTCGGGTCGTTAGAGGGGGTATAGAGATATTTTTCATTTTCAATATTTCTTCAAAAATCCAATTTGACTTGGCACGCATCATGGTGGGGTGCAAAATATCCATTTCCATCTGAATAACAATAATTCGTCGACAGAAATCATTGTCGGGTCGTCAGAGGGGGCATAGAGGGATTTTTCATTTTCAAAATGACTTCAAAAATCAAATATGACTTGGCACGCATCATGGTGGGGTACAGAATACCCATTTCCATCTCAATATTAATAATTTGTCACCAGAAATCATTGTCGGGTCGTCAGAGGGGGTATAGAGAGATTTTTCATTTTCAAAATTACCTCAAAATCAAATATGACTTGGCACGCATCATAGTGGGGTGCAGAATATCCATTTCCATCTGAATAACAATAATTCGTCAACAGAATTCATTGTCGGGTCGTCAGAGGGGGTAAAGAGGGATTTCTCATTTTCAATATTTCTTCAAAAATCTAATATGACTTGGCACGCATCATGGTGGGGTGCAGAATATCTATTTCCATCTAAATAACAATAATTCGTCGACAGAAATCATTGTCGGGTCGTTAGAGGGGGTATAGAGGGATTTCTCATTTTCAAAATTACCTCTAAATCAAATATGACTTGGCACGCAACATGGTGGGGTGCAGAATATTCATTTCCATCTGGATAACAATAATTCGTCAACAGAAATCATTGTCGGGTCGTTAGAGGGGGTAAAGAGAGATTTTTCATTTTCAATATTTCTTCAAAAATCCAATTTTACTTGGCACGCATCATGGTGGGGTGCAGAATATCCATTTCCATCTGAATAACAATAATTCGTCGACAGAAATCATTGTCGGGTCGTCAGAGGGGGTATAGAGGGATTTTTCATTTTCAAAATTACCTCAAAATCAAATATGACTTGGCACGCAACATGGTGGGGTGCAGAATATCTATTTCCATCTGAATAACAATAATTTGTCAACAGAAATCATTGTCGGGTCGTTAGAGGGGGAATAGAGGGATTTTTCATTTTCAATATTTCTTCAAAAATCTAATATGACTTGTCACGCATCATAGTGGGGTGCAAAGTATCCATGTCCATCTGAATAACAATAATTCGTCAACAGAAATCAATGTCGGGTCGTCAGAGGGGGTAAAGAGGGATTTCTCTTTTCAATATTTCTTCAAAAATCTAATATGACATGGCACGCATCATGGTGGGGTGCAGAATATCTATTTCCATCTGAATAACAATAATTCGTCGACAGAAATCATTGTCGGGTCGTTAGAGGGGGTATAGAGGGATTTCTCATTTTCAAAATTACCTCAAAATCAAATATGACTTGGCACGCAACATGGTGGGGTGCAGAATATTCATTTCCATCTGGATAACAATAATTCGTCAACAGAAATCATTGTCGGGTCGTTAGAGGGGGTAAAGAGAGATTTTTCATTTTCAATATTTCTTCAAAAATCCAATTTGACTTGGCACGCATCACGGTGGGGTGCAGAATATCCATTTCCATCTGAATAACAATAATTCGTCGACAGAAATCATTGTCGGGTCGTCAGAGGGGGTATAGAGGGATTTTTCATTTTCAAAATTACCTCAAAATCAAATATGACTTGGCACGCATCATGGTGGGGTGCAGAATATCCATTTTCATCTAAATAACAATAATTCGTCAAAAGAAATCATTGACGGGTTGTTGGAGGGGGTATAGAGGGATTTCTCATTTTCAATATTTCTTCAAAAATCAAATATGACTTGGAACGCATCATAGTGGGGTACCTAATATCCATTTCCATCTCAAAAACAATAATTTGTTAACGGAAATCATTGTCGGGTCGTCAGAGGGGGTATAGAGGGATTTTTCATTTTCAAAATTACCTCAAAATCAAATATGACTTGGCACACATCATGGTGGGGTGCAGAATATCTATTTTCATCTAAATAACAATAATTCGTCGACAGAAATCATTGTCGGTTCGTTAGAGGGGGTATAGAGGGATTTTTCATTTTCAAAATGACTTCAATAATCAAATATGACTTGGCACGCATCATAGTGGGGCACAAGAATATCCATTTCCATCTCAATAACTATAATTTGTTAACAAAAATCATTGTCGGGTCGTCAGAGGGGGTATAGAGGGATTTTTCATTTTCAAAATTACCTCAAAATCAAATATGACTTGGCACGCATTATAGTGGGGTGCAGAATATCCATTTCCATCTAAATAACAATAATTCGTCTACAGAAATCATTGTCGGGTCGTTAGAGGGGGTATAGAGGGTTTTCTCATTTTCAAAATTACCTCAAAATCAAATATGATTTGGCACGCAACATGGTGGGGTGCAGAATATTCATTTTCATCTGGATAACAATAATTCGTCAACAGAAATCATTGTCGGGTCGTTAGAGGGGGTAAAAAGAGATTTTTCATTTTCAATATTTCTTCAAAAATCCAATTTGACTTGGCACGCATCATGGTGGGGTGCAGAATATCCATTTCCATCTGAATAACAATAATTCGTCGACAGAAATCATAGTCGGGTCGTCAGAGGGGGTATAGAGGGATTTTTCATTTTCAAAATTACCTCAAAATCAAATATGACTTGGCACGCATCATGGTGGGGTGCAGAATATCAATTTCCATCTAAATAACAATAATTCGTCAGAAGAAATCATTGACGGGTCGTTGGAGGGGGTATAGAGGGATTTCTCATTTTCAATATTTCTTCAAAAATCAAATATGACTTGGAACGCATCATAGTGGGGTACCTAATATCCATTTCCATCTCAAAAACAATAATTTGTTAACAGAAAGCATTGTCGGGTCGTCAGAGGGGGTATAGAGGGATTTTTCATTTTCAAAATTACCTCAAAATCAAATATGACTTGGCACACATCATGGTGGGGTGCAGAATATCTATTTCCATCTGAATAACAATAATTCGTCGACAGAAATCATTGTCGGGTTGTTAGAGGGGGTATAGAGGGATTTTTCATTTTCAAAATGACTTCAAAAATCAAATATGACTTGGCACGCATCATAGTGGGGCACAAGAATATCCATTTCCATCTCAATAACTATAATTTGTTAACAAAAATCATTGTCGGGTCGTCAGAGGGGGTATAGAGGGATTTTTTATTTTCAAAATTACCTCAAAATCAAATATGACTTGGCACGCATTATGGTGGGGTGCAGAATATCCATTTCCATCTAAATAACAATAATTCGTCGACAGAAATCATTGTCGGGTCGTTAGAGGGGGTATAGAGGGATTTTTCATTTTCAATATTTCTTCAAAAATCCAATATGACTTGGCACACATCATGGTGGGGTGCAGAATATCCATTATCATCTGAATAACAATAATTCGTCAACAGAACTCATTGTCGGGTCGTTAGAGGGGGTATAGAGGGATTTTACATTTTCAAAATTACCTCAAAATCAAATATGACTTGGCACGCATCATAGTGGGGTGCAGAATATCCATTTCCATCTGAATGACAATAATTCGTCAACAGAAATCATTGACGGGTCGTTGGAGGGGGTATAGAGGGATTTTTCATTTTCAAAATTTCTTCAATAATCTAATATGACTTGGCACGCATCATGGTGGGGTGCAGAATATCCATTTCCATCTGAATAACAATAATTCGTCAACAGAAATCATTGTCGGGTCGTTAGAGGGGGTATAGAGGGATTTTTCATTTTCAAAATTACCTCAAAATCAAATATGACTTGGCACGCATCAGAGTGGGGTGCAGAATATTCGCTTCCATCTAAATAACAATAATTCGTCAACAGAAATCATTGACGGGTCGTTGGAGGGGGTATAGAGAGATTTCTCATTTTCAATATTTCTTCAATAATCTAATATGACTTGGCACGCATCATGGTGGGGTACAGAATATCCATTTCCATCTCAATGACAATAATTTGTCAACAGAAATCATTGTCGGGTCGTCAGAGGGGGTATAGAGGGATTTTTCATTTTCAAAATTACCTCAAAATCAAATATGACTTGGCACGCATCATGGTGGGGTGCAGAATATCCATTTCCATCTGAATAACAATGATTCGTCAACAGAAATCATTGACGGGTCGTAGGAGGGGGTATAGAGGGATTATTCATTTTCAAAATTTCTTCAAAAATCTAATATGACTTGGCACGCATCATGGTGGGGTGCAGAATATCCATTTCCATCTGAATAACAATAATTCGTCAACAGAAATCATTGTCGGGTCGTTAGAGGGGGTATAGAGGGATTTTTCATTTTCAAAATTACCTCAAAATCAAATATGACTTGGCACGCATCAGGGTGGGGTGCAGAATATCCACTTCCATCTAAATAACAATAATTCGTCAACAGAAATCATTGACGGGTCGTTGGAGGGGGTATAGAGGGATTTTTCATTTTCAAAATTTCTTCAATAATCTAATATGACTTGGCACGCATCATGGTGGGGTACAGAATATCCATTTCCATCTCAATAACAATAATTTGTCAACAGAAATCATTGTCGGGTCGTCAGAGGGGGAATAGAGGGATTTTTCATTTTATAAATTACCTCAAAATCATATATGACTTTGCACGCAACATGGAGGGGTGCAGAATTTTCATTTTCATCTGAATATCAATAATTTGTCAACAGAAATCATTGTCGGGTTGTTAGAGGGCGTATAGAGGGATTTCTCATTTTCAATATTTCTTCAAAAATCTAATATGACTTGGCACGCATCATGGAGGGGTGCAGAATATCTATTTCCATCTGAATAACAATAATTCGTCGACAGAAATCATTGTCGGGTCGTTAGAGGGGGTATAGAGGGATTTTTCATTTTCAAAAGTACCTCAAAATCAAATATGACTTGGCACGCATCATGGTGGGGTGCTGAATATTCATTCCCATCTGGATAACGATAATTCGTCAACAGAAATCATTGTCGGGTCGTTAGAGGGGGTATAGACGGATTTTTCATTTTCAATATTTCTTCAAAAATCCAATATGACTTGGCACGCATCATGTTGGGGTGCAGAATATCCATTTCCATCTGAATAACAATAATTTGTCGACAGAAATCATTGTCGGGTCGTCAGAGGGGGTATAGAGGGATTTTTCATTTTCAAATTTACCCCAAAATCAAATATGACTTGGCACGCATCATGGTGGGGTGCAGACTATCCATTTCCATCTAAATAACAATAATTCGTCAACAGAAATCATTGACGGGTCGTTGGAGGGGGTATAGAGGGATTTCTCATTTTCAATATTTCTTCAAAAATCTAATATGACTTGGCACGCATCATGGTGGGGTGCAGAATATCTATTTCTATCTGAATAACAATAATTCGTCGACAGAAATCATTGTCGGATCGTTAGAGGGGGTATAGAGGGATTTTTCATTTTCAAAATTACCTCAAAATCAAATATGACTTGGCACGCAACATAGTGGGGTGCAGAATATTCATTTCCATCTGAATAACATTAATTCGTCAACAGAAATCATTGTCGGGTCGTTAGAGGAGATATAGAGGGATTTTTCAATTTCAAAATTACCTCAAAATCAAATATGACTTGGCACGCAACATAGTGGGGTGCAGAATATTCATTTCCATCTGAATAACAATAATTCGTCGACAGAAATCATTGTCGGGTCGTCAGAGGAGGTATAGAGGGATTTTTCATTTTCAAAATGACTTCTAAAATCAAATATGACTTGGCACGCATCATAGTGGGGTACAGAATATCCATTTCCATCTCAATATCAATAATTTGTCACCAAAAATGATTGTCGGGTCGTCAGAGGGGGTATAGAGGTATTTTTCATTTTCAAAATTACCTCAAAATCAAATATGACTTGGCACGCATCATAGTGGGGTGCAGAATATCCATTTCCATCTGAATAACAATAAGTCGTCAACAGAAATCATTGACGGGTAGTTGGAGGGGGTATAGAGTGATTTTTCATTTTCAAAATTTCTTCAAAAATCTAATATGACTTGGCACGCATCATGGAGGGGTGCAGAATATCCATTGCCATTTGAATAACAATAATTTGTCAACAGAAATCATTGTCGGGTCGTTAGAGGGGGTATAGAGGGATTTTTCATTTTCAAATTTACCTCAAAATCAAATATGACTTGGCACGCAACATAGTGGGGTGCAGAATATCCATTTCCATCTGAATAACAATAATTTGTCAACAGAAATCATTGTCGGGTCGTTAGAGGGGGTAAAGAGGGATTTCTCATTTTCAATATTTCTTCAAAAATCTAATATGACTTGGCACGCATCATGGTGGGGTGCAGAATATCTATTTCTATCTGAATAACAATAATTCGTCGACAGAAATCATTGTCGGGTCGTTAGAGGGGGTATAGAGGGATTTCTCATTTTCAAAATTACCTCAAAATCAAATATGACTTGGCACGCAACATGGTGGGGTGCAGAATATTCATTTCCATCTGGATAACAATAATTCGTACAGAAATCATTGTGGGGTCGTTAGGGGGGGTAAAGAGAGATTTTTCATTTTCAATATTTCTTCAAAAATCCAATTTGACTTGGCACGCATCATGGTGGGGTGCAGAATATCCATTTCCATCTGAATAACAATAATTCGTCGACAGAAATCATTGTCGGGTCGTCAGAGGGGGTATAGAGGGATTTTTCATTTTCAAAATTACCTCAAAATCAAATATGACTTGGCACGCATCATGGTGGGGTGCAGAATATCCATTTCCATCTAAATAACAATAATTCGTCAACAGAAAACATTGACGGGTTGTTGGAGGGGGTATAGAGGGATTTCTCATTTTCAATATTTCTTCAAAAATCAAATATGACTTGGAACGCATCATAGTGGGGTACATAATATCCATTCCCATCTCAAAAACAATAATTTGTTAACAGAAATCATTGTCGGGTCGTCAGAGGGGATATAGAGGGATTTTTCATTTTCAAAATTACCTCAAAATCAAATATGACTTGGCACGCATCATGGTGGGGTGCAGAATATCTATTTCCATCTGAATAACAATAATTCGTCGACAGAAATCATTGCCGGGTCGTTATAGGGGGTACAGAGGGATTTTTCTTTTTCAATATTTCTTCAAAAATCCAATATGACTTGGCACGCATCATGGTGGGGTGCAGAATATCCATTATCATCTGAATAACAATAATTCGTCAACAGTAATCATTGACGGGTCGTTGGAGGGGGTATAAAGGGATTTTTCATTTTCAAAATTTCTTCAAAAATCTAATATGACTTGGCACGCATCATGGTGGGGTACAGAATATCCATTTCCATCTCAATAAAAATGATTTCTCAACAGAAATCATTGTCGGGTCGTCAGAGGGGGAATAGAGGGTTTTTCATTTTCAAAATTTCCTCAAAATCAAATACGACTTGGCACGCAACATGGTGGAGTGCAGAATATTAATTTCCATCTGAATAACAATAATTCGTCAACAGAAATCATTGACGGGTCGTTGGAGGGGGTATAGAGGGATTTTTCATTTTCAAAATTTCTTCAATAATCTAATATGACTTGGCACGCATCATGGTGGGGTACAGAATATCCATTTCCATCTCAATAACAATAATTTCTCAACAGAAATCATTGTCGGGTCGTCAGAGGGGGAATAGAGGGTTTTTCATTTTCAAAATTACCTCAAAATCAAATATGACTTGACACGCATCATGGTGGGGTGCAGAATATCTATTTCCATCTGAATAACAATGATTAGTCAACAGAAATCATTGACGGGTCGTAGGAGGGGGTATAGAGGGATTTTTCATTTTCAAAATTTCTTTAAAAATCTAATATGACTTGGCACGCATCATGGTGGGGTGCAGAATATCTATTTCCATCTGAATAACAATAATTCGTCGACAGAAATCATTGTCGGGTCGTTAGAGGGGGTATAGAGGGATTTTTCATTTTCAAAATTTCTTCAAAAATCTAATATGACTTGGCACGCATCATGGTTTGGTGCAGAATATCCATTTCCATCTGAATAACAATAATTTGTCAACAGAAATCATTGACGGGTCGTTGGAGGGGGTATAGAGGGAATTTTCATTTTCAAAATTTCTTCAAAAATCTAATATGACTTGGCACCCATCATGGTGGGGTGCAAAGTATCCATGTCCGTCTGAATAACAATAATTCGTCAACAGAAATCATTGTCGGGTCGTCAGAGGGGGTATAGAGGGATTTCTCATTTTCAAAATTACCTCAAAATCAAATAAGACTTGGCACGCAACATGGTCGGGTGCAGAATATTGATTTCCATCTGGATAACGATAACTCGTCAACAGAAATCATTGTCGGGTCGTTAGAGGGGGTATAGAGGGATTTTTCATTTTCAATATTTCTTCAAAAATCCAATATGACTTGGCACGCATCGTGGTGGGATGCAGAATATCCATTATTTTCTGAATAACAATAATTCGTCAACAGAACTCATTGTCGGGTCGTTAGAGGGTGTATAGAGGGATTTCTCATTTTCAAAATGACTTCAAAATTCAAATATGACTTGGCACGCATCATGGTGGGGTGCAGAATATCCATTTCCATCTGAATAACAATAATTTGTCGACTGAAATTATTGTCGGGTCGTCAGAGGGGGTATAGAGGGATTTTTCATTTTCAATATTTCTTCAAAATCCAATATGACTTGGCACGCATCGTGGTGGGATGCAGAATATCCATTATTTTCTGAATAACAATAATTCGTCAACAGAACTCATTGTCGGGTCGTTAGAGGGTGTATAGAGGGATTTCTCATTTTCAAAATGACTTCAAAATTCAAATATGACTTGGCACGCATCATGGTGGGGTACAGAATATCCTTTTCCATCTCAATAACAATTATTTGTCAACAGAAATCATTGTCGGGTCGTCAGAGGGGGTATAGAGGGATTTTTCATTTTCAAAATTACCTCAAAATCAAATATGACTTGGCACGCATCATGGTGGGGTGCAAAGTATCCATGTCCATCTGAATAACAATAATTCGTCAACAGAAATCATTGTCGGGTCGTCAGAGGGGGTATAGAGGGATTTCTCATTTTCAATATTTCTTCAAAAATCTAATATGACTTGGCACGCATCATGAAGGGGTGCAGAATATCTATTTCCATCTGAATAACAATAATTTGTCGACAGAAATCATTGTCGGGTCGTTAGAGGGGGTATACAGAGATTTCTCATTTTCAAAAGTACCTCAAAATCAAATTAGACTTGGCACGCAACATGGTCGGGTGCAGAATATTCATTTCCATCTGGATAACGATAATTCGTCAACAGAAATCATTGTCGGGTCGTTAGAGGGGGTATAGAGGGATTTTTCATTTTCAATATTTCTTCAAAAATCCAATATGACTTGGCACGCATCATGGTGGGGTGCAGAATATCCATTTCCATCTAAATAACAATAATTCGTCAACAGAAATCAATGACGGGTCGTTGGAGGGGGTATAGAGGGATTTCTCATTTTCAATATTTCTTCAAAAATCTAATATGACTTGGCACGCATCATGGTGGGGTGCAGAATATCTATTTCTATCTGAATAACAATAATTCGTCGACAGAAATCATTGTCGGATCGTTAGAGGAGGTATAGAGGGATTTTTCATTTTCAAAATTACCTCAAAATTAAATATGACTTGGCACGCATCATAGTGGGGTGCAGAATATCCATTTCCATCTGAATAACAATAATTCGTCGACAGAAATCATTGTCGGGTCGTTAGAGGGGGTATAGAGGGATTTTTCATTATCAAAAGTACCTCAAAATCAAATATGACTTGGCACGCATCATGGTGGGGTGCAGAATATCCGTTTCCATCTAAATAACAATAATTCGTCAACAGAAATCATTGTCGGGTCGTCAGAGGGGGTATAGAGGGATTTCTCATTTTCAATATTTCTTCAAAAATCTAATATGACTTGGCACGTATCATGGTGGGGTGCAGAATATCTATTTCCATCTGAATAACAATAATTCGTCGACAGAAATCATTGTCGGGTTGTTAGAGGGGGTATAGAGGGATTTTTCATTATCAAAAGTACCTCAAAATCAAATATGACTTGGCACGCAACGTGGTGGGGTGCAGAATATCCGTTTCCATCTAAATAACAATAATTCATCAACAGAAATCATTGACGGGTCGTTGGAGGGGGTATAGAGGGATTTCTCATTTTCAATATTTCTTCAAAAATCTAATATGACTTGGCACGCATCATGGTGGGGTGCAGAATATCTATTTCTATCTGAATAACAATAATTCGTCGACAGAAATCATTGTCGGATCGTTAGAGGGGGTATAGAGGGATTTTTCATTTTCAAAATTACCTCGAAATCAAATATGACTTGGCACGCAATATGGTGGGGTGCAGAATATTCATTTCCATCTGAATAACAATAATTCGTCAACCGATATCATTGTCGGGTCGTTAGAGGGGGTATAGAGGGATTTTTCATTTTCAAAATTACCTCAAAATCAAATATGACTTGGCACGCATCATAGCGGGGTGCAGAATATCCATTGCCATTTGAATAACAATAATTTGTCAACCGATATCATTGTCGGGTCGTTAGAGGGGGTATAGAGGGATTTTTCATTTTCAAAATTACCTCAAAATCAAATATGACTTGGCACGCAACATGGTGGGGTGCAGAATATCCATTTCCATCTGAATAACAATAATTTGTCGACAGAAATCATTGTCGGGTCGTTAGAGGTGGAATAGAGGGATTTTTCATTTTCAATATTTCTTCAAAAATCTAATATGACTTGGCACGCATCATGGTGGGGTGCAAAGTATCCATGTCCATCTGAATAACAATAATTCGTCAACAGAAATCATTGTCGGGTCGTCAGAGGGGGTAAAGAGGGATTTCTCATTTTCAATATTTCTTCAAAAATTTAATATGACTTGGCACGCATCATAGTGGGGTGCAGAATATCTATTTCCATCTGAATAACAATAATTCGTCGACAGAAATCATTGTCGGGTCGTTAAAGGGGGTATAGAGGGATTTCTCATTTTCAAAATTACCTCAAAATCAAATATGACTTGGCACGCAACATGGTGGGGTGCAGAATATTCATTTCCATCTGGATAACAATAATTCGTCAACAGAAATCATTGTCGGGTCGTTAGAGGGGGTATAGAGATATTTTTCATTTTCAATATTTCTTCAAAAATCCAATTTGACTTGGCACGCATCATGGTGGGGTGCAGAATATCCATTTCCATCTGAATAACAATAATTCGTCGACAGAAATCATTGTCGGGTCGTCAGAGGGAGTATAGAGGGATTTTTCATTTTCAAAATTACCTCAAAATCAAAAATGACTTGGCACGCAACATGGTGGGGTGCAGAATATTCATTTCCATCTGAATAACAATAATTCGTCGACAGAAATCATTGTCAGGTCGTTAGAGGGGGTATAGAGGGATTTCTCATTTTCAAAATTACCTCAAAATCAAATATGACTTGGCACGCAACATGGTGGGGTGCAGAATATTCATTTCCATCTGGATAACAATAATTCGTCAACAGAAATCATTGTCGGGTCGTTAGAGGGGGTATAGAGATATTTTTCATTTTCAATATTTCTTCAAAAATCCAATTTGACTTGGCACTTAACATGGTGGGGTGCAGAATATCCATTTCCATCTGAATAACAATAATTTGTCTACAGAAATCATTGTCGGGTCGTTAGAGGTGGAATAGAGGGATTTTTCATTTTCAATATTTCTTCAAAAATCTAATATGACTTGGCACGCATCATGGTGGGGTGCAAAGTATCCATGTCCATCTGAATAACAATAATTCGTCAACAGAAATCATTGTCGGGTCGTCAGAGGGGGTAAAGAGGGATTTCTCATTTTCAATATTTCTTCAAAAATTTAATATGACTTGGCACGCATCATAGTGGGGTGCAGAATATCTATTCCCATTTGAATAACAATAATTCGTCGAGAGAAATCATTGTCGGGTCGTTAGAGGGGGTATAGAGGGATTTCTCATTTTCAAAATTACCTCAAAATCAAATATGACTTGGCACGCAACATGGTGGGGTGCAGAATATTCATTTCCATCTGGATAACAATAATTCGTCAACAGAAATCATTGTCGGGTCGTTAGAGGGGGTATAGAGATATTTTTCATTTTCAATATTTCTTCAAAAATCCAATTTGACTTGGCACTTAACATGGTGGGGTGCAGAATATCCATTTCCATCTGAATAACAATAATTTGTCTACAGAAATCATTGTCGGGTCGTTAGAGGTGGAATAGAGGGATTTTTCATTTTCAATATTTCTTCAAAAATCTAATATGACTTGGCACGCATCATGGTGGGGTGCAAAGTATCCATGTCCATCTGAATAACAATAATTCGTCAACAGAAATCATTGTCGGGTCGTCAGAGGGGGTAAAGAGGGATTTCTCATTTTCAATATTTCTTCAAAAATTTAATATGACTTGGCACGCATCATAGTGGGGTGCAGAATATCTATTCCCATTTGAATAACAATAATTCGTCGAGAGAAATCATTGTCGGGTCGTTAGAGGGGGTATAGAGGGATTTCTCATTTTCAAAATTACCTCAAAATCAAATATGACTTGGCACGCAACATGGTGGGGTGCAGAATATTCATTTCCATCTGGATAACAATAATTCGTCAACAGAAATCGTTGTCGGGTCGTTAGAGGGGGTATAGAGATATTTTTCATTTTCAATATTTCTTCAAAAATCCAATTTGACTTGGCACGCATCATGGTGGGGGGCAGAATATCCATTTCCATCTGAATAACAATAATTCGTCGACAGAAATCATTGTCGGGTCGTCAGAGGGGGTATAGAGGGATTTTTCATTTTCAAAATTACCTCAAAATCAAAAATGACTTGGCACGCAACATGGTGGGGTGCAGAATATTCATTTCCATCTGAATAACAATAATTCGTCGACAGAAATCATTGTCGGGTCGTTAGAGGGGGTATAGAGGGATCTTTCATTTTCAAAATTACCTCAAAATCAAATATGACGTGGCACGCATCATGGTGAGGTGCAGAATATTCATTTCCATCTCAATATCAATAATTTATTGCCAGAAATCATTGTCGGGTCGTCAGAGGGGGTATAGAGGGATTTTATCATTTTCAAAATTACCTCAAAATCAAATATGACTTGGCACGCATCATAGTGGGGTGCAGAATATCTATTTCCATCTGAATAACAATAAGTCGTAAACAGAAATCATTGACGGGTCGATGGAGGGGGTATAGAGGGATTTCTCATTTTCAATATTTCTTCAAAAATCTAATATGACTTGGCACGCATCATGGTGGGGTGCAAAGTATCCATGTCCGTCTGAAAAACAATAATTCGTCAACAGAAATCATTGTCGGGTCGTCAGAGGGGGTATAGAGGGATTTCTCATTTTCAAAAATACCTCAAAATCAAATAAGACTTGGCACGCAACATGGTCGGGTGCAGAATATTGATTTCCATCTGGATAACGATAATTCGTCAACAGAAATCATTGTCGGGTCGTTAGAGGGGGTATAGAGGGATTTTTCATTTTCAATATTTCTTCAAAAATCCAATATGACTTGGCACGCATCATGGTGGGGTGCAGAATATCCATTTCCATCTGAATAACAATAATTTGTCGACAGAAATCATTGTCGGGTCGTCAGAGGGGGTATAGAGGGATTTTACATTTTCAATATTTCTTCAAAACTCCAATATGACTTGGCACGCATCGTGGTGGGATGCAGAATATCCATTATTTTCTGAATAACAATAATTCGTCAACAGAACTCATTGTCGGGTCGTTAGAGGGTGTATAGAGGGATTTCTCATTTTCAAAATGACTTCAAAATTCAAATATGACTTGGAACGCATCATGGTGGGGTACAGAATATCCTTTTCCATCTCAATAACAATTATTTGTCAACAGAAATCATTGTCGGGTCGTCAGAGGGGGTATAGAGGGATTTTTCATTTTCAAAATTACCTCAAAATCAAATATGACTTGGCACGCATCATGGTGGGGTGCAAAGTATCCATGTCCATCTGAATAACAATAATTCGTCAACAGAAATCATTGTCGGGTCGTCAGAGGGGGTATAGAGGGATTTCTCATTTTCAATATTTCTTCAAAAATCTAATATGACTTGGCACGCATCATGAAGGGGTGCAGAATATCTATTTCCATCTGAATAACAATAATTTGTCGACAGAAATCATTGTCGGGTCGTTAGAGGGGGTATACAGAGATTTCTCATTTTCAAAATTACCTCAAAATCAAATTAGACTTGGCACGCAACATGGTCGGGTGCAGAATATTCATTTCCATCTGGATAACGATAATTCGTCAACAGAAATCATTGTCGGGTCGTTAGAGGGGGTATAGAGGGATTTTTCATTTTCAATATTTCTTCAAAAATCCAATATGACTTGGCACGCATCATGGTGGGGTGCAGAATATCCATTTCCATCTAAATAACAATAATTCGTCAACAGAAATCATTGACGGGTCGTTGGAGGGGGTATAGAGAGATTTCTCATTTTCAATATTTCTTCAAAAATCTAATATGACTTGGCACGCATCATGGTGGGGTGCAGAATATCTATTTCTATCTGAATAACAATAATTCGTCGACAGAAATCATTGTCGGATCGTTAGAGGAGGTATAGAGGGATTTTTCATTTTCAAAATTACCTCAAAATTAAATATGACTTGGCACGCATCATAGTGGGGTGCACAATATCCATTTCCATCTGAATAACAATAATTCGTCGACAGAAATCATTGTCGGGTCGTTAGAGGGGGTATAGAGGGATTTTTCATTATCAAAAGTACCTCAAAATCAAATATGACTTGGCACGCATCATGGTGGGGTGCAGAATATCCGTTTCCATCTAAATAACAATAATTCGTCAACAGAAATCATTGTCGGGTCGTCAGAGGGGGTATAGAGGGATTTCTCATTTTCAATATTTCTTCAAAAATCTAATATGACTTGGCACGCATCATGGTGGGGTGCAGAATATCTATTTCTATCTGAATAACAATAATTCGTCGACAGAAATCATTGTCGGATCGTTAGAGGGGGTATAGAGGGATTTTTCATTTTCAAAATTACCTCAAAATCAAATATGACTTGGCACGCAACATGGTGGGGTGCAGAATATTCATTTCCATCTGAATAACAATAATTCGTCAACAGAAATCATTGTCGGGTCGTTAGAGGGGATATAGAGGGATTTTTCATTTTCAAGATTACCTCAAAATCAAATATGACTTGGCACGCATCATAGCGGGGTGCAGAATATCCATTGCCATTTGAATAACAATAATTTGTCAACCGATATAATTGTCGAGTCGTTAGAGGGGGTATAGAGGGATTTTTCATTTTCAAAATTACCTCAAAATCAAATATGACTTGGCACGCAACATGGTGGGGTGCAAAGTATCCATTTCCATCTGAATAACAATAATTCGTCAACAGAAATCATTGTCGGGTCGTCAGAGGGGGTAAAGAGGGATTTCTCATTTTCAATATTTCATCAAAAATTTAATATGACTTGGCACGCATCATAGTGGGGTGCAGAATATCTATTCCCATTTGAATAACAATAATTCGTCGACAGAAATCATTGTCGGGTCGTTAGAGGGGGTATAGAGGGATTTCTCAATTTCAAAATTACCTCAAAATCAAATATGACTTGGCACGCAACATGGTGGGGTGCAGAATATTCATTTCCATCTGGATAACAATAATTCGTCAACAGAAATCGTTGTCGGGTCGTTAGAGGGGGTATAGAGATATTTTTCATTTTCAATATTTCTTCAAAAATCCAATTTGACTTGGCACGCATCATGGTGGGGTGCTGAATATCCATTTCCATCTGAATAACAATAATTCGTCGACAGAAATCATTGTCGGGTCGTCAGAGGGAGTATAGAGGGATTTTTCATTTTCAAAATTACCTCAAAATCAAAAATTACTTGGCACGCAACATGGTGGGGTGCAGAATATTCATTTCCATCTGAATAACAATAATTTATCACCAGAAATCATTGTCGGGTCGTCAGAGGGGGTATAGAGGGATTTTATCATTTTCAAAATTACCTCAAAATCAAATATGACTTGGCACGCATCATAGTGGGGTGCAGAATATCTATTTCCATCTGAATAACAATAAGTCGTCAACAGAAATCATTGACGGGTCGTTAGAGGGGGAATAGAGGGATTTTTCATTTTCAATATTTCTTCAAAAATCTAATATGACTTGGCACGCATCATGGTGGGGTACAGAATATCCATTTCCATCTATATAACAATAATTCGTCAACAGAAATCATTGACGGGTCGATGGAGGGGGTATAGAGGGATTTCTCATTTTCAATATTTCTTCAAAAATCTAATATGACTTGGCACGTATCATGGAGGGGTGCAGAATATCTATTTCCATCTGAATAACAATAATTCGTCGACAGAAATCATTGTCGGGTCGTTAGAGGGGGTATAGAGGGATTTTTCATTTTCAAAAGTACCTCAAAATCAAATATGACTTGGCACGCATCATGGTGGGGTGCAGAATATCCGTTCCCAACTAAATAACAATAATTCGTCAACAGAAATCATTGACGGGTCGTTGGAGGGGGTATAGAGGGATTTCTCATTTTCAATATTTCTTCAAAAATCTAATATGACTTGGCACGCATCATGGTGGGGTGCAGAATATTCATTTCCGTCTGAATAACAATAATTCGTCAACAGAAATCATTGTCGGGTCGTTAGAGGGGATATAGAGGGATTTTTCTTTTTCAAAATTACCTCAAAATCAAATATGACTTGGCACGCATCATAGTGGGGAGCAGAATATCCATTGCCATTTGAATAACAATAATTTGTCAACCGATATCATTGTCGGGTCGTTAGAGGGGGTATAGAGGGATTTTTCATTTTCAAAATTACCTCAAAATCAAATATGACTTGGCACGCAACATGGTGGGGTGCAGAATATCCATTTCCATCTGAATAACAATAATTCGTCAACAGAAATCATTGTCGGGTCGTCAGAGGGGGTATAGAGGGATTTCTCATTTTCAATATTTCTTCAAAAATCTAATATGACTTGGCACGTATCATGGTGGGGTGCAGAATATCTATTTCCATCTGAATAACAATAATTCGTCGACAGAAATCATTGTCGGGTTGTTAGAGGGGGTATAGAGGGATTTTTCATTATCAAAAGTACCTCAAAATCAAATATGACTTGGCACGCAACGTGGTGGGGTGCAGAATATCCGTTTCCATCTAAATAACAATAATTCATCAACAGAAATCATTGACGGGTCGTTGGAGGGGGTATAGAGGGATTTCTCATTTTCAATATTTCTTCAAAAATCTAATATGACTTGGCACGCATCATGGTGGGGTGCAGAATATCTATTTCTATCTGAATAACAATAATTCGTCGACAGAAATCATTGTCGGATCGTTAGAGGGGGTATAGAGGGATTTTTCATTTTCAAAATTACCTCGAAATCAAATATGACTTGGCACGCAACATGGTGGGGTGCAGAATATTCATTTCCATCTGAATAACAATAATTCGTCAACAGAAATCATTGTCGGGTCGTTAGAGGGGATATAGAGGGATTTTTCATTTTCAAAATTACCTCAAAATCAAATATGACTTGGCACGCATCATAGCGGGGTGCAGAATATCCATTGCCATTTGAATAACAATAATTTGTCAACCGATATCATTGTCGGGTCGTTAGAGGGGGTATAGAGGGATTTTTCATTTTCAAAATTACCTCAAAATCAAATATGACTTGGCACGCAACATGGTGGGGTGCAGAATATCCATTTCCATCTGAATAACAATAATTTGTCGACAGAAATCATTGTCGGGTCGTTAGAGATGGAATAGAGGGATTTTTCATTTTCAATATTTCTTCAAAAATCTAATATGACTTGGCACGCATCATGGTGGGGTGCAAAGTATCCATGTCCATCTGAATAACAATAATTCGTCAACAGAAATCATTGTCGGGTCGTCAGAGGGGGTAAAGAGGGATTTCTCATTTTCAATATTTCTTCAAAAATTTAATATGACTTGGCACGCATCACAGTGGGGTGCAGAATATCTATTTCCATCTGAATAACAATAATTCGTCGACAGAAATCATTGTCGGGTCGTTAAAGGGGGTATAGAGGGATTTCTCATTTTCAAAATTACCTCAAAATCAAATATGACTTGGCACGCAACATGGTGGGGTGCAGAATATTCATTTCCATCTGGATAACAATAATTCGTCAACAGAAATCATTGTCGGGTCGTTAGAGGGGGTATAGAGATATTTTTCATTTTCAATATTTCTTCAAAAATCCAATTTGACTTGGCACGCATCATGGTGGGGTGCAGAATATCCATTTCCATCTGAATAACAATAATTCGTCGACAGAAATCATTGTCGGGTCGTCAGAGGGAGTATAGAGGGATTTTTCATTTTCAAAATTACCTCAAAATCAAAAATGACTTGGCACGCAACATGGTGGGGTGCAGAATATTCATTTCCATCTGAATAACAATAATTCGTCGACAGAAATCATTGTCAGGTCGTTAGAGGGGGTATAGAGGGATTTCTCATTTTCAAAATTACCTCAAAATCAAATATGACTTGGCACGCAACATGGTGGGGTGCAGAATATTCATTTCCATCTGGATAACAATAATTCGTCAACAGAAATCATTGTCGGGTCGTTAGAGGGGGTATAGAGATATTTTTCATTTTCAATATTTCTTCAAAAATCCAATTTGACTTGGCACTTAACATGGTGGGGTGCAGAATATCCATTTCCATCTGAATAACAATAATTTGTCTACAGAAATCATTGTCGGGTCGTTAGAGGTGGAATAGAGGGATTTTTCATTTTCAATATTTCTTCAAAAATCTAATATGACTTGGCACGCATCATGGTGGGGTGCAAAGTATCCATGTCCATCTGAATAACAATAATTCGTCAACAGAAATCATTGTCGGGTCGTCAGAGGGGGTAAAGAGGGATTTCTCATTTTCAATATTTCTTCAAAAATTTTATATGACTTGGCACGCATCATAGTGGGGTGCAGAATATCTATTCCCATTTGAATAACAATAATTCGTCGACAGAAATCATTGTCGGGTCGTTAGAGGGGGTATAGAGGGATTTCTCATTTTCAAAATTACCTCAAAATCAAATATGACTTGGCACGCAACATGGTGGGGTGCAGAATATTCATTTCCATCTGGATAACAATAATTCGTCAACAGAAATCGTTGTCGGGTCGTTAGAGGGGGTATAGAGATATTTTTCATTTTCAATATTTCTTCAAAAATCCAATTTGACTTGGCACGCATCATGGTGGGGGGCAGAATATCCATTTCCATCTGAATAACAATAATTCGTCGACAGAAATCATTGTCGGGTCGTCAGAGGGGGTATAGAGGGATTTTTCATTTTCAAAATTACCTCAAAATCAAAAATGACTTGGCACGCAACATGGTGGGGTGCAGAATATTCATTTCCATCTGAATAACAATAATTCGTCGACAGAAATCATTGTCGGGTCGTTAGAGGGGGTATAGAGGGATCTTTCATTTTCAAAATTACCTCAAAATCAAATATGACGTGGCACGCATCATGGTGAGGTGCAGAATATTCATTTCCATCTCAATATCAATAATTTATTACCAGAAATCATTGTCGGGTCGTCAGAGGGGGTATAGAGGGATTTTATCATTTTCAAAATTACCTCAAAATCAAATATGACTTGGCACGCATCATAGTGGGGTGCAGAATATCTATTTCCATCTGAATAACAATAAGTCGTAAACAGAAATCATTGACGGGTCGATGGAGGGGGTATAGAGGGATTTCTCATTTTCAATATTTCTTCAAAAATCTAATATGACTTGGCACGCATCATGGTTTGGTGCAGAATATCCATTTCCATCTGAATAACAATAATTTGTCAACAGAAATCATTGACGGGTCGTTGGAGGGGGTATAGAGGGAATTTTCATTTTCAAAATTTCTTCAAAAATCTAATATGACTTGGCACGCATCATGGTGGGGTGCAAAGTATCCATGTCCGTCTGAAAAACAATAATTCGTCAACAGAAATCATTGTCGGGTCGTCAGAGGGGGTATAGAGGGATTTCTCATATTCAAAAATACCTCAAAATCAAATAAGACTTGGCACGCAACATGGTCGGGTGCAAAATATTGATTTCCATCTGGATAACGATAATTCGTCAACAGAAATCATTGTCGGGTCGTTAGAGGGGGTATAGAGGGATTTTTCATTTTCAATATTTCTTCAAAAATCCAATATGACTTGGCACGCATCATGGTGGGGTGCAGAATATCCATTTCCATCTGAATAACAATAATTTGTCGACAGAAATCATTGTCGGGTCGTCAGAGGGGGTATAGAGGGATTTTTCATTTTCAATATTTCTTCAAAACTCCAATATGACTTGGCACGCATCGTGGTGGGATGCAGAATATCCATTATTTTCTGAATAACAATAATTCGTCAACAGAACTCATTGTCGGGTCGTTAGAGGGTGTATAGAGGGATTTCTCATTTTCAAAATGACTTCAAAATTCAAATATGACTTGGCACGCATCATGGTGGGGTACAGAATATCCTTTTCCATCTCAATAACAATTATTTGTCAACAGAAATCATTGTCGGGTCGTCAGAGGGGGTATAGAGGGATTTTTCATTTTCAAAATTACCTCAAAATCAAATATGACTTGGCACGCATCATGGTGGGGTGCAAAGTATCCATGTCCATCTGAATAACAATAATTCGTCAACAGAAATCATTGTCGGGTCGTCAGAGGGGGTATAGAGGGATTTCTCATTTTCAATATTTCTTCAAAAATCTAATATGACTTGGCACGCATCATGAAGGGGTGCAGAATATCTATTTCCATCTGAATAACAATAATTTGTCGACAGAAATCATTGTCGGGTCGTTAGAGGGGGTATACAGAGATTTCTCATTTTCAAAATTACCTCAAAATCAAATTAGACTTGGCACGCAACATGGTCGGGTGCAGAATATTCATTTCCATCTGGATAACGATAATTCGTCAACAGAAATCATTGTCGGGTCGTTAGAGGGGGTATAGAGGGATTTTTCATTTTCAATATTTCTTCAAAAATCCAATATGACTTGGCACGCATCATGGTGGGGTGCAGAATATCCATTTCCATCTAAATAACAATAATTCGTCAACAGAAATCATTGACGGGTCGTTGGAGGGGGTATAGAGAGATTTCTCATTTTCAATATTTCTTCAAAAATCTAATATGACTTGGCACGCATCATGGTGGGGTGCAGAATATCTATTTCTATCTGAATAACAATAATTCGTCGACAGAAATCATTGTCGGATCGTTAGAGGAGGTATAGAGGGATTTTTCATTTTCAAAATTACCTCAAAATTAAATATGACTTGGCACGCATCATAGTGGGGTGCAGAATATCCATTTCCATCTGAATAACAATAATTCGTCGACAGAAATCATTGTCGGGTCGTTAGAGGGGGTATAGAGGGATTTTTCATTATCAAAAGTACCTCAAAATCAAATATGACTTGGCACGCATCATGGTGGGGTGCAGAATATCCGTTTCCATCTAAATAACAATAATTCGTCAACAGAAATCATTGTCGGGTCGTCAGAGGGGGTATAGAGGGATTTCTCATTTTCAATATTTCTTCAAAAATCTAATATGACTTGGCACGCATCATGGTGGGGTGCAGAATATCTATTTCTATCTGAATAACAATAATTCGTCGACAGAAATCATTGTCGGATCGTTAGAGGGGGTATAGAGGGATTTTTCATTTTCAAAATTACCTCAAAATCAAATATGACTTGGCACGCAACATGGTGGGGTGCAGAATATTCATTTCCATCTGAATAACAATAATTCGTCAACAGAAATCATTGTCGGGTCGTTAGAGGGGATATAGAGGGATTTTTCATTTTCAAGATTACCTCAAAATCAAATATGACTTGGCACGCATCATAGCGGGGTGCAGAATATCCATTGCCATTTGAATAACAATAATTTGTCAACCGATATAATTGTCGAGTCGTTAGAGGGGGTATAGAGGGATTTTTCATTTTCAAAATTACCTCAAAATCAAATATGACTTGGCACGCAACATGGTGGGGTGCAGAATATCCATTTCCATCTGAATAACAATAATTTTTCGACAGAAATCATTGTCGGGTCGTTAGAGGTGGAATAGAGGGATTTTTCATTTTCAATATATCTTCAAAAATCTAATATGACTTGGCACGCATCATGGTGGGGTGCAAAGTATCCATGTCCATCTGAATAACAATAATTCGTCAACAGAAATCATTGTCGGGTCGTCAGAGGGGGTAAAGAGGGATTTCTCATTTTCAATATTTCTTCAAAAATTTTATATGACTTGGCACGCATCATAGTGGGGTGCAGAATATCTATTCCCATTTGAATAACAATAATTCGTCGACAGAAATCATTGTCGGGTCGTTAGAGGGGGTATAGAGGGATTTCTCATTTTCAAAATTACCTCAAAATCAAATATGACTTGGCACGCAACATGGTGGGGTGCAGAATATTCATTTCCATCTGGATAACAATAATTCGTCAACAGAAATCGTTGTCGGGTCGTTAGAGGGGGTATAGAGATATTTTTCATTTTCAATATTTCTTCAAAAATCCAATTTGACTTGGCACGCATCATGGTGGGGGGCAGAATATCCATTTCCATCTGAATAACAATAATTCGTCGACAGAAATCATTGTCGGGTCGTCAGAGGGGGTATAGAGGGATTTTTCATTTTCAAAATTACCTCAAAATCAAAAATGACTTGGCACGCAACATGGTGGGGTGCAGAATATTCATTTCCATCTGAATAACAATAATTCGTCGACAGAAATCATTGTCGGGTCGTTAGAGGGGGTATAGAGGGATCTTTCATTTTCAAAATTACCTCAAAATCAAATATGACGTGGCACGCATCATGGTGAGGTGCAGAATATTCATTTCCATCTCAATATCAATAATTTATTACCAGAAATCATTGTCGGGTCGTCAGAGGGGGTATAGAGGGATTTTATCATTTTCAAAATTACCTCAAAATCAAATATGACTTGGCACGCATCATAGTGGGGTGCAGAATATCTATTTCCATCTGAATAACAATAAGTCGTAAACAGAAATCATTGACGGGTCGATGGAGGGGGTATAGAGGGATTTCTCATTTTCAATATTTCTTCAAAAATCTAATATGACTTGGCACGCATCATGGTTTGGTGCAGAATATCCATTTCCATCTGAATAACAATAATTTGTCAACAGAAATCATTGACGGGTCGTTGGAGGGGGTATAGAGGGAATTTTCATTTTCAAAATTTCTTCAAAAATCTAATATGACTTGGCACGCATCATGGTGGGGTGCAAAGTATCCATGTCCGTCTGAAAAACAATAATTCGTCAACAGAAATCATTGTCGGGTCGTCAGAGGGGGTATAGAGGGATTTCTCATATTCAAAAATACCTCAAAATCAAATAAGACTTGGCACGCAACATGGTCGGGTGCAAAATATTGATTTCCATCTGGATAACGATAATTCGTCAACAGAAATCATTGTCGGGTCGTTAGAGGGGGTATAGAGGGATTTTTCATTTTCAATATTTCTTCAAAAATCCAATATGACTTGGCACGCATCATGGTGGGGTGCAGAATATCCATTTCCATCTGAATAACAATAATTTGTCGACAGAAATCATTGTCGGGTCGTCAGAGGGGGTATAGAGGGATTTTTCATTTTCAATATTTCTTCAAAACTCCAATATGACTTGGCACGCATCGTGGTGGGATGCAGAATATCCATTATTTTCTGAATAACAATAATTCGTCAACAGAACTCATTGTCGGGTCGTTAGAGGGTGTATAGAGGGATTTCTCATTTTCAAAATGACTTCAAAATTCAAATATGACTTGGCACGCATCATGGTGGGGTACAGAATATCCTTTTCCATCTCAATAACAATTATTTGTCAACAGAAATCATTGTCGGGTCGTCAGAGGGGGTATAGAGGGATTTTTCATTTTCAAAATTACCTCAAAATCAAATATGACTTGGCACGCATCATGGTGGGGTGCAAAGTATCCATGTCCATCTGAATAACAATAATTCGTCAACAGAAATCATTGTCGGGTCGTCAGAGGGGGTATAGAGGGATTTCTCATTTTCAATATTTCTTCAAAAATCTAATATGACTTGGCACGCATCATGAAGGGGTGCAGAATATCTATTTCCATCTGAATAACAATAATTTGTCGACAGAAAGCATTGTCGGGTCGTTAGAGGGGGTATACAGAGATTTCTCATTTTCAAAATTACCTCAAAATCAAATTAGACTTGGCACGCAACATGGTCGGGTGCAGAATATTCATTTCCATCTGGATAACGATAATTCGTCAACAGAAATCATTGTCGGGTCGTTAGAGGGGGTATAGAGGGATTTTTCATTTTCAATATTTCTTCAAAAATCCAATATGACTTGGCACGCATCATGGTGGGGTGCAGAATATCCATTTCCATCTAAATAACAATAATTCGTCAACAGAAATCATTGACGGGTCGTTGGAGGGGGTATAGAGAGATTTCTCATTTTCAATATTTCTTCAAAAATCTAATATGACTTGGCACGCATCATGGTGGGGTGCAGAATATCTATTTCTATCTGAATAACAATAATTCGTCGACAGAAATCATTGTCGGATCGTTAGAGGAGGTATAGAGGGATTTTTCATTTTCAAAATTACCTCAAAATTAAATATGACTTGGCACGCATCATAGTGGGGTGCAGAATATCCATTTCCATCTGAATAACAATAATTCGTCGACAGAAATCATTGTCGGGTCGTTAGAGGGGGTATAGAGGGATTTTTCATTATCAAAAGTACCTCAAAATCAAATATGACTTGGCACGCATCATGGTGGGGTGCAGAATATCCGTTTCCATCTAAATAACAATAATTCGTCAACAGAAATCATTGTCGGGTCGTCAGAGGGGGTATAGAGGGATTTCTCATTTTCAATATTTCTTCAAAAATCTAATATGACTTGGCACGCATCATGGTGGGGTGCAGAATATCTATTTCTATCTGAATAACAATAATTCGTCGACAGAAATCATTGTCGGATCGTTAGAGGGGGTATAGAGGGATTTTTCATTTTCAAAATTACCTCAAAATCAAATATGACTTGGCACGCAACATGGTGGGGTGCAGAATATTCATTTCCATCTGAATAACAATAATTCGTCAACAGAAATCATTGTCGGGTCGTTAGAGGGGATATAGAGGGATTTTTCATTTTCAAGATTACCTCAAAATCAAATATGACTTGGCACGCATCATAGCGGGGTGCAGAATATCCATTGCCATTTGAATAACAATAATTTGTCAACCGATATAATTGTCGAGTCGTTAGAGGGGGTATAGAGGGATTTTTCATTTTCAAAATTACCTCAAAATCAAATATGACTTGGCACGCAACATGGTGGGGTGCAGAATATCCATTTCCATCTGAATAACAATAATTTTTCGACAGAAATCATTGTCGGGTCGTTAGAGGTGGAATAGAGGGATTTTTCATTTTCAATATATCTTCAAAAATCTAATATGACTTGGCACGCATCATGGTGGGGTGCAAAGTATCCATGTCCATCTGAATAACAATAATTCGTCGACAGAAATCATTGTCGGGTCGTCAGAGGGAGTATAGAGGGATTTTTCATTTTCAAAATTACCTCAAAATCAAAAATGACTTGGCACGCAACATGGTGGGGTGCACAATATTCATTTCCATCTGAATAACAATAATTCGTCGACAGAAATCATTGTCGGGTCGTTAGAGGGGGTATAGAGATATTTTTCATTTTCAATATTTCTTCAAAAATCCAATTTGACTTGGCACGCAACATGGTGGGGTGCAGAATATCCATTTCCATCTGAATAACAATAATTTGTCAACAGAAATCATTGTCGGGTCGTTAGAGGTGGAATAGAGGGATTTTTCATTTTCAATATTTCTTCAAAAATCTAATATGACTTGGCACGCATCATGGTGGGGTGCAAAGTATCCATGTCCATCTGAATAACAATAATTCGTCAACAGAAATCATTGTCGGGTCGTCAGAGGGGGTAAAGAGGGATTTCTCATTTTCAATATTTCATCAAAAATTTAATATGACTTGGCACGCATCATAGTGGGGTGCAGAATATCTATTCCCATTTGAATAACAATAATTCGTCGACAGAAATCATTGTCGGGTCGTTAGAGGGGGTATAGAGGGATTTCTCAATTTCAAAATTACCTCAAAATCAAATATGACTTGGCACGCAACATGGTGGGGTGCAGAATATTCATTTCCATCTGGATAACAATAATTCGTCAACAGAAATCGTTGTCGGGTCGTTAGAGGGGGTATAGAGATATTTTTCATTTTCAATATTTCTTCAAAAATCCAATTTGACTTGGCACGCATCATGGTGGGGTGCAGAATATCCATTTCCATCTGAATAACAATAATTCGTCGACAGAAATCATTGTCGGGTCGTCAGAGGGAGTATAGAGGGATTTTTCATTTTCAAAATTACCTCAAAATCAAAAATGACTTGGCACGCAACATGCTGGGGTGCAGAATATTCATTTCCATCTGAATAACAATAATTTATCACCAGAAATCATTGTCGGGTCGTCAGAGGGGGTATAGAGGGATTTTATCATTTTCAAAATTACCTCAAAATCAAATATGACTTGGCACGCATCATAGTGGGGTGCAGAATATCTATTTCCATCTGAATAACAATAAGTCGTCAACAGAAATCATTGACGGGTCGTTAGAGGGGGAATAGAGGGATTTTTCATTTTCAATATTTCTTCAAAAATCTAATATGACTTGGCACGCATCATGGTGGGGTGCAAAGTATCCATGTCCGTCTGAAAAACAATAATTCGTCAACAGAAATCATTGTCGGGTCGTCAGAGGGGGTATAGAGGGATTTCTCATATTCAAAAATACCTCAAAATCAAATAAGACTTGGCACGCAACATGGTCGGGTGCAGAATATCCATTTCCATCTGAATAACAATAATTTGTCGACAGAAATCATTGTCGGGTCGTCAGAGGGGGTATAGAGGGATTTTTCATTTTCAATATTTCTTCAAAACTCCAATATGACTTGGCACGCATCGTGGTGGGATGCAGAATATCCATTATTTTCTGAATAACAATAATTCGTCAACAGAACTCATTGTCGGGTCGTTAGAGGGTGTATAGAGGGATTTCTCATTTTCAAAATGACTTCAAAATTCAAATATGACTTGGCACGCATCATGGTGGGGTACAGAATATCCTTTTCCATCTCAATAACAATTATTTGTCAACAGAAATCATTGTCGGGTCGTCAGAGGGGGTATAGAGGGATTTTTCATTTTCAAAATTACCTCAAAATCAAATATGACTTGGCACGCATCATGGTGGGGTGCAAAGTATCCATGTCCATCTGAATAACAATAATTCGTTAACAGAAATCATTGTCGGGTCGTCAGAGGGGGTATAGAGGGATTTCTCATTTTCAATATTTCTTCAAAAATCTAATATGACTTGGCACGCATCATGAAGGGGTGCAGAATATCTATTTCCATCTGAATAACAATAATTTGTCGACAGAAATCATTGTCGGGTCGTTAGAGGGGGTATACAGAGATTTCTCATTTTCAAAATTACCTCAAAATCAAATTAGACTTGGCACGCAACATGGTCGGGTGCAGAATATTCATTTCCATCTGGATAACGATAATTCGTCAACAGAAATCATTGTCGGGTCGTTAGAGGGGGTATAGAGGGATTTTTCATTTTCAATATTTCTTCAAAAATCCAATATGACTTGGCACGCATCATGGTGGGGTGCAGAATATCCATTTCCATCTAAATAACAATAATTCGTCAACAGAAATCATTGACGGGTCGTTGGAGGGGGTATAGAGAGATTTCTCATTTTCAATATTTCTTCAAAAATCTAATATGACTTGGTACGCATCATGGTGGGGTGCAGAATATCTATTTCTATCTGAATAACAATAATTCGTCGACAGAAATCATTGTCGGATCGTTAGAGGAGGTATAGAGGGATTTTTCATTTTCAAAATTACCTCAAAATTAAATATGACTTGGCACGCATCATAGTGGGGTGCAGAATATCCATTTCCATCTGAATAACAATAATTCGTCGACAGAAATCATTGTCGGGTCGTTAGAGGGGGTATAGAGGGATTTTTCATTATCAAAAGTACCTCAAAATCAAATATGACTTGGCACGCATCATGGTGGGTTGCAGAATATCCGTTTCCATCTAAATAACAATAATTCGTCAACAGAAATCATTGTCGGGTCGTCAGAGGGGGTATAGAGGGATTTCTCATTTTCAATATTTCTTCAAAAATCTAATATGACTTGGCACGCATCATGGTGATGTGCAGAATATCTATTTCTATCTGAATAACAATAATTCGTCGACAGAAATCATTGTCGGATCGTTAGAGGGGGTATAGAGGGATTTTTCATTTTCAAAATTACCTCAAAATCAAATATGACTTGGCACGCAACATGGTGGGGTGCAGAATATTCATTTCCATCTGAATAACAATAATTCGTCAACAGAAATCATTGTCGGGTCGTTAGAGGGGATATAGAGGGATTTTTCATTTTCAAGATTACCTCAAAATCAAATATGACTTGGCACGCATCATAGCGGGGTGCAGAATATCCATTGCCATTTGAATAACAATAATTTGTCAACCGATATAATTGTCGAGTCGTTAGAGGGGGTATAGAGGGATTTTTCATTTTCAAAATTACCTCAAAATCAAATATGACTTGGCACGCAACATGGTGGGGTGCAGAATATCCATTTCCATCTGAATAACAATAATTTTTCGACAGAAATCATTGTCGGGTCGTTAGAGGTGGAATAGAGGGATTTTTCATTTTCAATATATCTTCAAAAATCTAATATGACTTGGCACGCATCATGGTGGGGTGCAAAGTATCCATGTCCATCTGAATAACAATAATTCGTCAACAGAAATCATTGTCGGGTCGTCAGAGGGGGTAAAGAGGGATTTCTCATTTTCAATATTTCTTCAAAAATTTAATATGACTTGGCACGCATCATAGTGGGGTGCAGAATATCTATTTCCATCTGAATAACAATAATTCGTCGACAGAAATCATTGTCGGGTCGTCAGATGGAGTATAGAGGGATTTTTCATTTTCAAAATTACCTCAAAATCAAATATGACTTGGCACGCAACATGGTGGGGTGCAGAATATTCATTTCCATCTGGATAACAATAATTCGTCAACAGAAATCGTTGTCGGGTCGTCAGAGGGGGTATAGAGATATTTTTCATTTTCAATATTTCTTCAAAAATCCAATTTGACTTGGCACGCAACATGGTGGGGTGCAGAATATCCATTTCCATCTGAATAACAATAATTTGTCAACAGAAATCATTGTCGGGTCGTTAGAGGTGGAATAGAGGGATTTTTCATTTTCAATATTTCTTCAAAAATCTAATATGACTTGGCACGCATCATGGTGGGGTGCAAAGTATCCATGTCCATCTGAATAACAATAATTCGTCAACAGAAATCATTGTCGGGTCGTCAGAGGGGGTATAGAGGGATTTCTCATTTTCAATATTTCATCAAAAATTTAATATGATTGGCACGCATCATAGTGGGGTGCAGAATATCTATTCCCATTTGAATAACAATAATTCGTCGACAGAAATCATTGTCGGGTCGTTAGAGGGGGTATAGAGGGATTTCTCAATTTCAAAATTACCTCAAAATCAAATATGACTTGGCACGCAACATGGTGGGGTGCAGAATATTCATTTCCATCTGGATAACAATAATTCGTCAACAGAAATCGTTGTCGGGTCGTTAGAGGGGGTATAGAGATATTTTTCATTTTCAATATTTCTTCAAAAATCCAATTTGACTTGGCACGCATCATGGTGGGGTGCAGAATATCCATTTCCATCTGAATAACAATAATTCGTCGACAGAAATCATTGTCGGGTCGTCAGAGGGAGTATAGAGGGATTTTTCATTTTCAAAATTACCTCAAAATCAAAAATGACTTGGCACGCAACATGCTGGGGTGCAGAATATTCATTTCCATCTGAATAACAATAATTTATCACCAGAAATCATTGTCGGGTCGTCAGAGGGGGTATAGAGGGATTTGATCATTTTCAAAATTACCTCACAATCAAATATGACTTGGCACGCATCATAGTGGGGTGCAGAATATCTATTTCCATCTGAATAACAATAAGTCGTCAACAGAAATCATTGACGGGTCGTTAGAGGGGGAATAGAGGGATTTTTCATTTTCAATATTTCTTCAAGAATCTAATATGACTTGGCACGCATCATGGTGGGGTACAGAATATCCATTTCCATCTATATAACAATAATTCGTCAACAGAAATCATTGACGGGTCGATGGAGGGGGTATAGAGGGATTTCTCATTTTCAATATTTCTTCAAAAATCTAATATGACTTGGCACGTATCATGGAGGGGTGCAGAATATCTATTTCCATCTGAATAACAATAATTCGTCGACAGAAATCATTGTCGGGTCGTTAGAGGGGGTATAGAGGGATTTTTCATTTTCAAAAGTACCTCAAAATCAAATATGACTTGGCACGCATCATGGTGGGGTGCAGAATATCCGTTCCCAACTAAATAACAATAATTCGTCAACAGAAATCATTGACGGGTCGTTGGAGGGGGTATAGAGGGATTTCTCATTTTCAATATTTCTTCAAAAATCTAATATGACTTGGCACGCATCATGGTGGGGTGCAGAATATTCATTTCCGTCTGAATAACAATAATTCGTCAACAGAAATCATTGTCGGGTCGTTAGAGGGGATATAGAGGGATTTTTCTTTTTCAAAATTACCTCAAAATCAAATATGACTTGGCACGCATCATAGTGGGGAGCAGAATATCCATTGCCATTTGAATAACAATAATTTGTCAACCGATATCATTGTCGGGTCGTTAGAGGGGGTATAGAGGGATTTTTCATTTTCAAAATTACCTCAAAATCAAATATGACTTGGCACGCAACATGGTGGGGTACAGAATATCCATTTCCATCTGAATAACAATAATTTGTCAACAGAAATCATTGTCGGGTCGTTAGAGGATGAATAGAGGGATTTTTCATTTTCAATATTTCTTCAAAAATGTAATATGACTTGGCACGCATCATGGTGGGGTGCAAAGTATCCATGTCCATCTGAATAACAATAATTCGTCAACAGAAATCATTGTCGAGTCGTCAGAGGGGGTAAAGAGGGATTTCTCATTTTCAATATTTCTTCAAAAATCTAATATGACTTGGCACGCATCATAGTGGGGTGCAGAATATCTATTTCTATCTGAATAACAATAATTCGTCGACAGAAATCATTGTCGGGTCGTTAGAGGGGGTATAGAGGGATTTCTCATTTTCAAAATTACCTCAAAATCAAATATGACTTGGCACGCAACATGGTGGGGTGCAGAATATTCATTTACATCTGGATAACAATAATTCGTCAACAGAAATCATTGTCGAGACGTTAGAGGGGGTATAGAGATATTTTTCATTTTCAATATTTCTTCAAAAATCCAATTTGACTTGGCACGCATCATGGTGGGGTGCAGAATATCCATTTCCATCTGAATAACAATAATTCGTCGACAGAAATCATTGTCGGGTCGTCAGAGGGGGTATAGAGGGATTTTTCAATTTCAAAATGACTTCAAAAATCAAATATGACTTGGCACGCATCATGGTGGGGTACAGAATATCCATTTCCATCTCAATATCAATAATTTGTCACCAGAAATCATTGTCGGGTCGTCAGAGGGGGTATAGAGGGATTTTTCATTTTCAAAATTACCCCTAAATCAAATATGACTTGGCACGCATCATAGTGGGGTGCAGAATATCCATTTCCATCTGAATAACAATAAGTCGTCAACAGAAATCATTGACGGGTTGTTGGAGGGGGTATAGAGGGATTTTTCATTTTCAAAATTTCTTCAAAAATCTAATATGACTTGGCACGCATCATGGTGGGGTGCAGAATATCCATTGCCATTTGAATAACAATAATTTGTCAACAGAAATCATTGTCGGGTCGTTAGAGGGGGTATAGAGGGATTTTTCATTTTCAAAATTACCTCAAAATCAAATATGACTTGGCACGCAACATAGAGGGGTGCAGAATATCCATTTCCATCTGAATAACAATAATTTGTCAACAGAAATCATTGTCGGGTCGTTAGAGGGGAAATAGAGGGATTTTTCATTTTCAATATTTCTTCAAAAATCTAATATGACTTGGCACGCATCATGGTGGGGTGCAAAGTATCCATGTCCATCTGAATAACAATAATTCGCCAACAGAAATCATTGTCGGGTCGTCAGAGGAGGTAAAGAGGGATTTCTCATTTTCAATATTTCTTCAAAAATCTAATATGACTTGGCACGCATCATGGTGGGGTGCAGAATATCTATTTCCATCCGAATAACAATAATTCGTCGACAGAAATCATTGTCGGGTCGTTAGAGGGGGTATAGAGGGATTTCTCATTTTCAAAATTACCTCAAATTCAAATATGACTTGGCACGCAACATGGTGGGGTGCAGAATATTCATTTCCATCTGGATAACAATAATTCGTACAGAAATCATTGTCGGGTCGTTAGAGGGGGTAAAGAGAGATTTTTCATTTTCAATATTTCTTCAAAAATCCAATTTGACTTGGCACGCATCATGGTGGGGTGCAGAATATCCATTTCCATCTGAATAACAATAATTCGTCGACAGAAATCATTGTCGGGTCGTCAGAGGGGGTATAGAGGGATTTTTCATTTTCAAAATTACCTCAAAATCAAATATGAGTTGGCACGCAAAATGGTGGGGTGCAGAATATCTATTTCCATCTGAATAACAATAATTCGTCAACGGAAATAATTGTCGGGTCGTCAGAGGGGGTATAGAGGGATTTTTCATTTTCAAAATTACCTAAAATATCAAATATGACTTGGCCCGCAGCATGGTGGGGTGCAGAATATCTATTTCCATCTGAATAACAATAATTCGTCAACAGAAATCATTGCCGGGTTGTCTTAGGAGGTATAGAGGGATTTTTCAATTTCAAAATGACTTCAAAAATCAAATATGACATGGCACGCATCATATTAGGGTGCAAAATATTCATTTCCATCCCAATAACAATAATTCGTCAACAGAAATAATTGTCGGGTCGTCGGAGGGGGTATAGAGGAATTTTTCATTTTCAAAATTACCTAAAATATCAAATATGACTTGGCACGCATCATGATGGGGTGCAGAATATCCATTTACATCTAAATAACAATAATTCGTCAACGGAAATCATTGTCGGGTCGTCAGAGGGGGTATAGAGGGATTTTTCATTTTCAAAATTACTTCAAAAATCAAATATGACTTGGCACGCATCATTGTAGGGTGCAAAATATTCATTTCCATCCAAATAACGATAATTCGTCAACCAAAGTTATTGTCGGGTCGTCAGAGGGGGTACAGAGCGATTTTTCAAATTCAAAATTACCTAAAATATCAAATATGACTTGGCACGCAACATGGTGGGGTGCAGAATATCTATTTCCATTTGAATAACAATAATTTGTCAACAGAAATCATTGCCGGGTTTTCAGAGGAGGTATAGAGGGATTTTTCATTTTCAAAATTACTTCAAAAATCAAATATGACTTGTCACGCATCATATTAGGGTGCAAAATATTCATTTCCATCCTAATAACAATAATTCGTCAAAAGAAATCATTGTCGGGTCGTCAGGGGGGTATAGAGAAATTTTTCAAATTCAAAATTACCTAAAATATCAAATATGACTTGGCACGCAACATGGTGGGGTGCAGAATATCTACTTCCTTCTGAATAACGATAATTCGTCAACAGAAATCATTGCCGGGTTGTCAGAGGAGGTATAGAGGGATTTTTCATTTTTAAAATTACTTCAAAAATCAAATATGACTTGGCACGCATCATAGTTGGGTGCAATATATTCATTTTCATCTGAATAACGATAATTTGTCAACAGAAATTATTGTCGGGTCGTTAGAGGGAGTATAGAGGGATTTTTCATTTTCAAAATTACTTCAAAAATCAAATATGACTTGGCATGTATCATATTAGGGTGCCAAATATTCAATTCAATCCTAATAACAAAAATTTGTCAATAGAAATCATTGTCGTGTCGTCAGAGGGGGTATAGAGGAATTTTTCATTTTCAAAATTACCTAAAATATCAAATATGACTTGGCACGCAACATGGTGAGGTGCAGAATATCTATGTCCTTCTGAATAACAATAATTCGTCAACAGAGATCTTTGTCGGTTCGTTTTGAGGGGTATAGAGGAGTTTTCATTTTCAAAATCACTTCAAAAATCAAATATAAGTTGGAACGCATCATGGTGGGGTACAAAGTATTCATGTCCATCTGAATAATAATAATTTGTCAACAGAAATCATTGTCGGGTAGTCAGAAGGGGTATAGAGGGATTGTTCATTTTCAAAGTTACCTCAAAAATCAAATATGACTTGGCACGCATCATAGTGGGGTGCAAAATATCCATTTTCATCTGAATAAAAATAATTCGTCAACAGAAATCATTGTCGGGTAGTCAGAGGGGGTATAGAGGGATTTTTCATTATCAAAACGACATCAAAAATCAAATATGACTTGGCACGCATCATAGTGGGGGGCAAAATATCCATTTCCATCTGAATAACAATAATTCGTCAACAGAAATCATTGCCGGGTTGTCAGAGGAGGTATAGAGGGATTTTTCATTTTCAAAATTACTTCAAAAATCAAATATTACTTGGCACGCATCATAGTAGGGTGCAAAATATTCATTCTCATCCTAATAACAATAATTCGTCAACTGAAATCATTGTCGGGTCGTCAGAGGGGGTACAGAGGGATTTTTCATTTTCAAAATTACCTCAAAATCAAATATGACTCGGCACGCATCATAGTAGGGTGCAAAATATCCATGTCCATCTGAATAACAATAATTTCTAAACAGAAATCATTGTCGGGTCGTTAGAGGGAGTATAGAGGGATTTTTCATTTTCAAAATTACTTCAAAAATCAAATATGACTTGGCACGCAACATATTATGGTGCAAAATATTCATTTCCATCCTCATAACAATAATTCGTCAACAGAAATCATTGTCGGGTCGTCAGAGGGGTATAGAGGGATTTTTCATTTTCAAAATTACTTCAAAAATCAAATATTACTTGGCACGCATCATAGTAGGGTGCAAAATATTCATTTCCATCCTAATAACAATAATTCGTCAACTGAAATCATTGTCGGGTCGTCAGAGGGGGTACAGAGGGATTTTTCATTTTCAAAATTACCTCAAAATCAAATATGACTCGGCTCGCATCATAGTAGGGTGCAAAATATCCATGTCCATCTGAATAACAATAATTTGTAAACAGAAATCATTGTCGGGTCGTTAGAGGGAGTATAGAGGGATTTTTCATTTTCAAAATTACTTCAAAAATCAAATATGACTTGGCACGCAACATATTATGGTGCAAAATATTCATTTCCATCCTCATAACAATAATTCGTCGACAGAAATCATTGTCGGGTCGTCAGAGGGTGTATAGAGGAATTTATCATTTTCAAAATTACCTAATATATCAAATATGACTTGGCACGCAACATGGTGTGGTGCAGAATATCTATGTCCATCTGAATAACAATAATTCGTTAACAGAGATCATTGTCGGTTCGTCAGAGGGGTATAGAGAGATTTTTCATTTTCAAAATTACTTCAAAAATCAAATATGAGTTGGCACGCATAATTGTGGGGTACAAAGTATTTATTTTCATCTGAATAACAATAATTCGTCAACAGAAATCATTGTCGGGTCGTCAAAGGGGGCATAGAGGGATTGTTCATTTTCAAAGTTACCTCAGAAATCAAATATGACTTGGCACACATCAGAGTAGGGTGCAAAATATCTATGTCCATCTGAATAACAATAATTCGTCAACAGAAATCATTGTCGGGTCGTCAGAGGGGGTATAGAGGAATTTTTCATTTTCAAAATTACCTAAAATATCAAATATGAGTTGGCACGCAAAATGGTGGGGTGCAGAATATCTATTTCCATCTGAATAACAATAATTCGTCAACAGAAATCATTGCCGGGTTGTCAGAGGAGGTATAGAGGGATTTTTCAATTTCAAAATGACTTCAAAAATCAAATATGACTTGGCACGCATCATATTAGGGTGCAAAATATTCATTTCCATCCCAATAACAATAATTCGTCAACAGAAATAATTGTCGGGTCGTCGGAGGGGGTATAGAGGAATTTTTCATTTTCAAAATTACCTAAAATATCAAATATGACTTGGCACGCATCATGATGGGGTGCAGAATATCCATTTACATCTAAATAACAATAATTTGTCAACGGAGATCATTGTCGGGTCGTCAGAGGGGGTATAGAGGGATTTTTCATTCTCAAAATTACTTCAAAATTCAAATATGACTTAGCACGCATCATAGTAGGGTGCAAAATATTCATTTTCATCCAAATAACGATAATTCGTCAACCAAAATCATTGTCGGGTCGTCAGAGAGGGTACAGAGGGATTTTTCAAATTCAAAATTACCTAAAATATCAAATATGACTTGGCACGCAACATGGTGGGGTGCAGAATATCTATTTCCATTTGAATAACAATAATTTGTCAACAGAAATCATTGCCGGGTTTTCAGAAGAGGTATAGAGTGATTTTTCATTTTCAAAATTACTTCAAAAATCAAATATGACTTGTCACGCATCATATTAGGGTGCAAAATATTCATTTCCATCCTAATAACAATAATTCGTCAAAAGATATCATTGTCGGGTCGTCAGGGGGGTATAGAGGAATTTTTCAAATTCAAAATTACCTAAATTATCGAATATGACTTGGCACGCAACATGGTGGGGTGCAGAATATCTATTTTCTTCTGAATAACGATAATTTGTCAACAGAAATCATTGCCGGGTTGTCAGAGGAGGTATAGAGGGATTTTTCATTTTTAAAATGACTTCAAAAATCAAATATGACTTGGCACGCATCATAGTAGGGTGCAATATATTCATTTTCATCTGAATAACGATAATTTGTCAACAGAAATTATTGTCGGGTCGTTAGAGGGAGTATAGAGGGATTTTTCATTTTCAAAATTACTTCAAATATCAAATATGACTTGTCACGCATCATATTAGGGTGCAAAATATTCATTTCCATCCTAATAACAATAATTCGTCAAAAGATATCATTGTCGGGTCGTCAGGGGGGTATAGAGGAATTTTTCAAATTCAAAATTACCTAAATTATCGAATATGACTTGGCACGCAACATGGTGGGGTGCAGAATATCCATTTCCATCTGAATAACAATAATTCGTCGACAGAAATCATTGTCGGGTCGTTAGAGGGGGTATAGAGGGATTTTTCATTATCAAAAGTACCTCAAAATCAAATATGACTTGGCACGCATCATGGTGGGGTGCAGAATATCCGTTTCCATCTAAATAACAATAATTCGTCAACAGAAATCATTGTCGGGTCGTCAGAGGGGGTATAGAGGGATTTCTCATTTTCAATATTTCTTCAAAAATCTAATATGACTTGGCACGCATCATGGTGGGGTGCAGAATATCTATTTCTATCTGAATAACAATAATTCGTCGACAGAAATCATTGTCGGATCGTTAGAGGGGGTATAGAGGGATTTTTCATTTTCAAAATTACCTCAAAATCAAATATGACTTGGCACGCAACATGGTGGGGTGCAGAATATTCATTTCCATCTGAATAACAATAATTCGTCAACAGAAATCATTGTCGGGTCGTTAGAGGGGATATAGAGGGATTTTTCATTTTCAAGATTACCTCAAAATCAAATATGACTTGGCACGCATCATAGCGGGGTGCAGAATATCCATTGCCATTTGAATAACAATAATTTGTCAACCGATATAATTGTCGAGTCGTTAGAGGGGGTATAGAGGGATTTTTCATTTTCAAAATTACCTCAAAATCAAATATGACTTGGCACGCAACATGGTGGGGTGCAGAATATCCATTTCCATCTGAATAACAATAATTTTTCGACAGAAATCATTGTCGGGTCGTTAGAGGTGGAATAGAGGGATTTTTCATTTTCAATATATCTTCAAAAATCTAATATGACTTGGCACGCATCATGGTGGGGTGCAAAGTATCCATGTCCATCTGAATAACAATAATTCGTCAACAGAAATCATTGTCGGGTCGTCAGAGGGGGTAAAGAGGGATTTCTCATTTTCAATATTTCTTCAAAAATTTAATATGACTTGGCACGCATCATAGTGGGGTGCAGAATATCTATTTCCATCTGAATAACAATAATTCGTCGACAGAAATCATTGTCGGGTCGTCAGAGGGAGTATAGAGGGATTTTTCATTTTCAAAATTACCTCAAAATCAAAAATGACTTGGCACGCAACATGGTGGGGTGCACAATATTCATTTCCATCTGAATAACAATAATTCGTCGACAGAAATCATTGTCGGGTCGTTAGAGGGGGTATAGAGATATTTTTCATTTTCAATATTTCTTCAAAAATCCAATTTGACTTGGCACGCAACATGGTGGGGTGCAGAATATCCATTTCCATCTGAATAACAATAATTTGTCAACAGAAATCATTGTCGGGTCGTTAGAGGTGGAATAGAGGGATTTTTCATTTTCAATATTTCTTCAAAAATCTAATATGACTTGGCACGCATCATGGTGGGGTGCAAAGTATCCATGTCCATCTGAATAACAATAATTCGTCAACAGAAATCATTGTCGGGTCGTCAGAGGGGGTAAAGAGGGATTTCTCATTTTCAATATTTCATCAAAAATTTAATATGACTTGGCACGCATCATAGTGGGGTGCAGAATATCTATTCCCATTTGAATAACAATAATTCGTCGACAGAAATCATTGTCGGGTCGTTAGAGGGGGTATAGAGGGATTTCTCAATTTCAAAATTACCTCAAAATCAAATATGACTTGGCACGCAACATGGTGGGGTGCAGAATATTCATTTCCATCTGGATAACAATAATTCGTCAACAGAAATCGTTGTCGGGTCGTTAGAGGGGGTATAGAGATATTTTTCATTTTCAATATTTCTTCAAAAATCCAATTTGACTTGGCACGCATCATGGTGGGGTGCAGAATATCCATTTCCATCTGAATAACAATAATTCGTCGACAGAAATCATTGTCGGGTCGTCAGAGGGAGTATAGAGGGATTTTTCATTTTCAAAATTACCTCAAAATCAAAAATGACTTGGCACGCAACATGCTGGGGTGCAGAATATTCATTTCCATCTGAATAACAATAATTTATCACCAGAAATCATTGTCGGGTCGTCAGAGGGGGTATAGAGGGATTTTATCATTTTCAAAATTACCTCAAAATCAAATATGACTTGGCACGCATCATAGTGGGGTGCAGAATATCTATTTCCATCTGAATAACAATAAGTCGTCAACAGAAATCATTAACGGGTCGTTAGAGGGGGAATAGAGGGATTTTTCATTTTCAATATTTCTTCAAAAATCTAATATGACTTGGCACGCATCATGGTGGGGTACAGAATATCCATTTCCATCTATATAACAATAATTCGTCAACAGAAATCATTGACGGGTCGATGGAGGGGGTATAGAGGGATTTCTCATTTTCAATATTTCTTCAAAAATCTAATATGACTTGGCACGTATCATGGAGGGGTGCAGAATATCTATTTCCATCTGAATAACAATAATTCGTCGACAGAAATCATTGTCGGGTCGTTAGAGGGGGTATAGAGGGATTTTTCATTTTCAAAAGTACCTCAAAATCAAATATGACTTGGCACGCATCATGGTGGGGTGCAGAATATCCGTTCCCAACTAAATAACAATAATTCGTCAACAGAAATCATTGACGGGTCGTTGGAGGGGGTATAGAGGGATTTCTCATTTTCAATATTTCTTCAAAAATCTAATATGACTTGGCACGCATCATGGTGGGGTGCAGAATATTCATTTCCGTCTGAATAACAATAATTCGTCAACAGAAATCATTGTCGGGTCGTTAGAGGGGATATAGAGGGATTTTTCTTTTTCAAAATTACCTCAAAATCAAATATGACTTGGCACGCATCATAGTGGGGAGCAGAATATCCATTGCCATTTGAATAACAATAATTTGTCAACCGATATCATTGTCGGGTCGTTAGAGGGGGTATAGAGGGATTTTTCATTTTCAAAATTACCTCAAAATCAAATATGACTTGGCACGCAACATGGTGGGGTGCAGAATATCCATTTCCATCTGAATAACAATAATTTGTCAACAGAAATCATTGTCGGGTCGTTAGAGGATGAATAGAGGGATTTTTCATTTTCAATATTTCTTCAAAAATGTAATATGACTTGGCACGCATCATGGTGGGGTGCAAAGTATCCATGTCCATCTGAATAACAATAATTCGTCAACAGAAATCATTGTCGGGTCGTCAGAGGGGGTAAAGAGGGATTTCTCATTTTCAATATTTCTTCAAAAATCTAATATGACTTGGCACGCATCATAGTGGGGTGCAGAATATCTATTTCTATCTGAATAACAATAATTCGTCGACAGAAATCATTGTCGGGTCGTTAGAGGGGGTATAGAGGGATTTCTCATTTTCAAAATTACCTCAAAATCAAATATGACTTGGCACGCAACATGGTGGGGTGCAGAATATTCATTTACATCTGGATAACAATAATTCGTCAACAGAAATCATTGTCGAGACGTTAGAGGGGGTATAGAGATATTTTTCATTTTCAATATTTCTTCAAAAATCCAATTTGACTTGGCACGCATCATGGTGGGGTGCAGAATATCCATTTCCATCTGAATAACAATAATTCGTCGACAGAAATCATTGTCGGGTCGTCAGAGGGGGTATAGAGGGATTTTTCAATTTCAAAATGACTTCAAAAATCAAATATGACTTGGCACGCATCATGGTGGGGTACAGAATATCCATTTCCATCTCAATATCAATAATTTGTCACCAGAAATCATTGTCGGGTTGTCAGAGGGGGTATAGAGGGATTTTTCATTTTCAAAATTACCCCTAAATCAAATATGACTTGGCACGCATCATAGTGGGGTGCAGAATATCCATTTCCATCTGAATAACAATAAGTCGTCAACAGAAATCATTGACGGGTTGTTGGAGGGGGTATAGAGGGATTTTTCATTTTCAAAATTTCTTCAAAAATCTAATATGACTTGGCACGCATCATGGTGGGGTGCAGAATATCCATTGCCATTTGAATAACAATAATTTGTCAACAGAAATCATTGTCGGGTCGTTAGAGGTGGTATAGAGGGATTTTTCATTTTCAAAATTACCTCAAAATCAAATATGACTTGGCACGCAACATAGTGGGGTGCAGAATATCCATTTCCATCTGAATAACAATAATTTGTCAACAGAAATCATTGTCGGGTCGTTAGAGGGGAAATAGAGGGATTTTTCATTTTCAATATTTCTTCAAAAATCTAATATGACTTGGCACGCATCATGGTGGGGTGCAAAGTATCCATGTCCATCTGAATAACAATAATTCGCCAACAGAAATCATTGTCGGGTCGTCAGAGGAGGTAAAGAGGGATTTCTCATTTTCAATATTTCTTCAAAAATCTAATATGACTTGGCACGCATCATGGTGGGGTGCAGAATATCTATTTCCATCCGAATAACAATAATTCGTCGACAGAAATCATTGTCGGGTCGTTAGTGGGGGTATAGAGGGATTTCTCATTTTCAAAATTACCTCAAAATCAAATATGACTTGGCACGCAACATGGTGGGGTGCAGAATATTCATTTCCATCTGGATAACAATAATTCGTACAGAAATCATTGTCGGGTCGTTAGAGGGGGTAAAGAGAGATTTTTCATTTTCAATATTTCTTCAAAAATCCAATTTGACTTGGCACGCATCATGGTGGGGTGCAGAATATCCATTTCCATCTGAATAACAATAATTCGTCGACAGAAATCATTGTCGGGTCGTCAGAGGGGGTATAGAGGGATTTTTCATTTTCAAAATTACCTCAAAATCAAATATGAGTTGGCACGCAAAATGGTGGGGTGCAGAATATCTATTTCCATCTGAATAACAATAATTCGTCAACGGAAATCATTGTCGGGTCGTCAGAGGGGGTATAGAGGGATTTTTCATTTTCAAAATTACCTAAAATATCAAATATGACTTGGCCCGCAGCATGGTGGGGTGCAGAATATCTATTTCCATCTGAATAACAATAATTCGTCAACAGAAATCATTGCCGGGTTGTCTTAGGAGGTATAGAGGGATTTTTCAATTTCAAAATGACTTCAAAAATCAAATATGACATGGCACGCATCATATTAGGGTGCAAAATATTCATTTCCATCCCAATAACAATAATTCGTCAACAGAAATAATTGTCGGGTCGTCGGAGGGGGTATAGAGGAATTTTTCATTTTCAAAATTACCTAAAATATCAAATATGACTTGGCACGCATCATGATGGGGTGCAGAATATCCATTTACATCTAAATAACAATAATTCGTCAACGGAAATCATTGTCGGGTCGTCAGAGGGGGTATAGAGGGATTTTTCATTTTCAAAATTACTTCAAAAATCAAATATGACTTGGCACGCATCATAGTAGGGTGCAAAATATTCATTTCCATCCAAATAACGATAATTCGTCAACCAAAGTTATTGTCGGGTCGTCAGAGGGGGTACAGAGCGATTTTTCAAATTCAAAATTACCTAAAATATCAAATATGACTTGGCACGCAACATGGTGGGGTGCAGAATATCTATTTCCATTTGAATAACAATAATTTGTCAACAGAAATCATTGCCGGGTTTTCAGAGGAGGTATAGAGGGATTTTTCATTTTCAAAATTACTTCAAAAATCAAATATGACTTGTCACGCATCATATTAGGGTGCAAAATATTCATTTCCATCCTAATAACAATAATTCGTCAAAAGAAATCATTGTCGGGTCGTCAGGGGGGTATAGAGAAATTTTTCAAATTCAAATTTACCTAAAATATCAAATATGACTTGGCACGCAACATGGTGGGGTGCAGAATATCTATTTCCTTCTGAATAACGATAATTCGTCAACAGAAATCATTGCCGGCTTGTCAGAGGAGGTATAGAGGGATTTTTCATTTTTAAAATTACTTCAAAAATCAAATATGACTTGGCACGCATCATAGTAGGGTGCAATATATTCATTTTCATCTGAATAACGATAATTTGTCAACAGAAATTATTGTCGGGTCGTTAGAGGGAGTATAGAGGGATTTTTCATTTTCAAAATTACTTCAAAAATCAAATATGACTTGGCACGTATCATATTAGGGTGCCAAATATTCAATTCAATCCTAATAACAAAAATTTGTCAATAGAAATCATTGTCGTGTCGTCAGAGGGGGTATAGAGGAATTTTTCATTTTCAAAATTACCTAAAATATCAAATATGACTTGGCACGCAACATGGTGAGGTGCAGAATATCTATGTCCTTCTGAATAACAATAATTCGTCAACAGAGATCTTTGTCGGTTCGTTTTGAGGGGTATAGAGGGAGTTTTCATTTTCAAAATCACTTCAAAAATCAAATATAAGTTGGAACGCATCATGGTGGGGTACAAAGTATTCATGTCCATCTGAATAACAATAATTTGTCAACAGAAATCATTGTCGGGTAGTCAGAAGGGGTATAGAGGGATTGTTCATTTTCAAAGTTACCTCAAAAATCAAATATGACTTGGCACGCAACATGGTGGGGTGCAGAATATTCATTTCCATCTGAATAACAATAATTCGTCGACAGAAATCATTGTCGGGTCGTCAGAGGGGGTATAGAGGGATTTTTCATTTTCAAAATTACTTCAAAAATCAAATATGACTTGGCACGCATCATAGTAGGGTGCAAAATATTCATTTCCATCCAAATAACGATAATTCGTCAACCAAAGTTATTGTCGGGTCGTCAGAGGGGGTACAGAGCGATTTTTCAAATTCAAAATTACCTAAAATATCAAATATGACTTGGCACGCAACATGGTGGGGTGCAGAATATCTATTTCCATTTGAATAACAATAATTTGTCAACAGAAATCATTGCCGGGTTTTCAGAGGAGGTATAGAGGGATTTTTCATTTTCAAAATTACTTCAAAAATCAAATATGACTTGTCACGCATCATATTAGGGTGCAAAATATTCATTTCCATCCTAATAACAATAATTCGTCAAAAGAAATCATTGTCGGGTCGTCAGGGGGGTATAGAGAAATTTTTCAAATTCAAATTTACCTAAAATATCAAATATGACTTGGCACGCAACATGGTGGGGTGCAGAATATCTATTTCCTTCTGAATAACGATAATTCGTCAACAGAAATCATTGCCGGGTTGTCAGAGGAGGTATAGAGGGATTTTTCATTTTTAAAATTACTTCAAAAATCAAATATGACTTGGCACGCATCATAGTAGGGTGCAATATATTCATTTTCATCTGAATAACGATAATTTGTCAACAGAAATTATTGTCGGGTCGTTAGAGGGAGTATAGAGGGATTTTTCATTTTCAAAATTACTTCAAAAATCAAATATGACTTGGCACGTATCATATTAGGGTGCCAAATATTCAATTCAATCCTAATAACAAAAATTTGTCAATAGAAATCATTGTCGTGTCGTCAGAGGGGGTATAGAGGAATTTTTCATTTTCAAAATTACCTAAAATATCAAATATGACTTGGCACGCAACATGGTGAGGTGCAGAATATCTATGTCCTTCTGAATAACAATAATTCGTCAACAGAGATCTTTGTCGGTTCGTTTTGAGGGGTATAGAGGGAGTTTTCATTTTCAAAATCACTTCAAAAATCAAATATAAGTTGGAACGCATCATGGTGGGGTACAAAGTATTCATGTCCATCTGAATAACAATAATTTGTCAACAGAAATCATTGTCGGGTAGTCAGAAGGGGTATAGAGGGATTGTTCATTTTCAAAGTTACCTCAAAAATCAAATATGACTTGGCACGCAACATGGTGGGGTGCAGAATATTCATTTCCATCTGAATAACAATAATTCGTCGACAGAAATCATTGTCAGGTCGTTAGAGGGGGTATAGAGGGATTTCTCATTTTCAAAATTACCTCAAAATCAAATATGACTTGGCACGCAACATGGTGGGGTGCAGAATATCCATTTCCATCTGAATAACAATAATTCGTCGACAGAAATCATTGTCGGGTCGTCAGAGGGAGTATAGAGGGATTTTTCATTTTCAAAATTACCTCAAAATCAAAAATGACTTGGCACGCAACATGGTGGGGTGCAGAATATTCATTTCCATCTGAATAACAATAATTCGTCGACAGAAATCATTGTCAGGTCGTTAGAGGGGGTATAGAGGGATTTCTCATTTTCAAAATTACCTCAAATTCAAATATGACTTGGCACGCAACATGGTGGGGTGCAGAATATTCATTTCCATCTGGATAACAATAATTCGTCAACAGAAATCATTGTCGGGTCGTTAGAGGGGGTATAGAGATATTTTTCATTTTCAATATTTCTTCAAAAATCCAATTTGACTTGGCACTTAACATGGTGGGGTGCAGAATATCCATTTCCATCTGAATAACAATAATTTGTCTACAGAAATCATTGTCGGGTCGTTAGAGGTGGAATAGAGGGATTTTTCATTTTCAATATTTCTTCAAAAATCTAATATGACTTGGCACGCATCATGGTGGGGTGCAAAGTATCCATGTCCATCTGAATAACAATAATTCGTCAACAGAAATCATTGTCGGGTCGTCAGAGGGGGTAAAGAGGGATTTCTCATTTTCAATATTTCTTCAAAAATTTTATATGACTTGGCACGCATCATAGTGGGGTGCAGAATATCTATTCCCATTTGAATAACAATAATTCGTCGACAGAAATCATTGTCGGGTCGTTAGAGGGGGTATAGAGGGATTTCTCATTTTCAAAATTACCTCAAAATCAAATATGACTTGGCACGCAACATGGTGGGGTGCAGAATATTCATTTCCATCTGGATAACAATAATTCGTCAACAGAAATCGTTGTCGGGTCGTTAGAGGGGGTATAGAGATATTTTTCATTTTCAATATTTCTTCAAAAATCCAATTTGACTTGGCACGCATCATGGTGGGGGGCAGAATATCCATTTCCATCTGAATAACAATAATTCGTCGACAGAAATCATTGTCGGGTCGTCAGAGGGGGTATAGAGGGATTTTTCATTTTCAAAATTACCTCAAAATCAAAAATGACTTGGCACGCAACATGGTGGGGTGCAGAATATTCATTTCCATCTGAATAACAATAATTCGTCGACAGAAATCATTGTCGGGTCGTTAGAGGGGGTATAGAGGGATCTTTCATTTTCAAAATTACCTCAAAATCAAATATGACGTGGCACGCATCATGGTGAGGTGCAGAATATTCATTTCCATCTCAATATCAATAATTTATTACCAGAAATCATTGTCGGGTCGTCAGAGGGGGTATAGAGGGATTTTATCATTTTCAAAATTACCTCAAAATCAAATATGACTTGGCACGCATCATAGTGGGGTGCAGAATATCTATTTCCATCTGAATAACAATAAGTCGTAAACAGAAATCATTGACGGGTCGATGGAGGGGGTATAGAGGGATTTCTCATTTTCAATATTTCTTCAAAAATCTAATATGACTTGGCACGCATCATGGTTTGGTGCAGAATATCCATTTCCATCTGAATAACAATAATTTGTCAACAGAAATCATTGACGGGTCGTTGGAGGGGGTATAGAGGGAATTTTCATTTTCAAAATTTCTTCAAAAATCTAATATGACTTGGCACGCATCATGGTGGGGTGCAAAGTATCCATGTCCGTCTGAAAAACAATAATTCGTCAACAGAAATCATTGTCGGGTCGTCAGAGGGGGTATAGAGGGATTTCTCATATTCAAAAATACCTCAAAATCAAATAAGACTTGGCACGCAACATGGTCGGGTGCAAAATATTGATTTCCATCTGGATAACGATAATTCGTCAACAGAAATCATTGTCGGGTCGTTAGAGGGGGTATAGAGGGATTTTTCATTTTCAATATTTCTTCAAAAATCCAATATGACTTGGCACGCATCATGGTGGGGTGCAGAATATCCATTTCCATCTGAATAACAATAATTTGTCGACAGAAATCATTGTCGGGTCGTCAGAGGGGGTATAGAGGGATTTTTCATTTTCAATATTTCTTCAAAACTCCAATATGACTTGGCACGCATCGTGGTGGGATGCAGAATATCCATTATTTTCTGAATAACAATAATTCGTCAACAGAACTCATTGTCGGGTCGTTAGAGGGTGTATAGAGGGATTTCTCATTTTCAAAATGACTTCAAAATTCAAATATGACTTGGCACGCATCATGGTGGGGTACAGAATATCCTTTTCCATCTCAATAACAATAATTCGTCAACAGAAATCATTGTCGGGTCGTCAGAGGGGGTAAAGAGGGATTTCTCATTTTCAATATTTCATCAAAAATTTAATATGACTTGGCACGCATCATAGTGGGGTGCAGAATATCTATTCCCATTTGAATAACAATAATTCGTCGACAGAAATCATTGTCGGGTCGTTAGAGGGGGTATAGAGGGATTTCTCAATTTCAAAATTACCTCAAAATCAAATATGACTTGGCACGCAACATGGTGGGGTGCAGAATATTCATTTCCATCTGGATAACAATAATTCGTCAACAGAAATCGTTGTCGGGTCGTTAGAGGGGGTATAGAGATATTTTTCATTTTCAATATTTCTTCAAAAATCCAATTTGACTTGGCACGCATCATGGTGGGGTGCAGAATATCCATTTCCATCTGAATAACAATAATTCGTCGACAGAAATCATTGTCGGGTCGTCAGAGGGAGTATAGAGGGATTTTTCATTTTCAAAATTACCTCAAAATCAAAAATGACTTGGCACGCAACATGCTGGGGTGCAGAATATTCATTTCCATCTGAATAACAATAATTTATCACCAGAAATCATTGTCGGGTCGTCAGAGGGGGTATAGAGGGATTTTATCATTTTCAAAATTACCTCAAAATCAAATATGACTTGGCACGCATCATAGTGGGGTGCAGAATATCTATTTCCATCTGAATAACAATAAGTCGTCAACAGAAATCATTGACGGGTCGTTAGAGGGGGAATAGAGGGATTTTTCATTTTCAATATTTCTTCAAAAATCTAATATGACTTGGCACGCATCATGGTGGGGTGCAAAGTATCCATGTCCGTCTGAAAAACAATAATTCGTCAACAGAAATCATTGTCGGGTCGTCAGAGGGGGTAAAGAGGGATTTCTCATTTTCAATATTTCTTCAAAAATTTAATATGACTTGGCACGCATCATAGTGGGGTGCAGAATATCTATTTCCATCTGAATAACAATAATTCGTCGACAGAAATCATTGTCGGGTCGTCAGAGGGAGTATAGAGGGATTTTTCATTTTCTAAATTACCTCAAAATCAAAAATGACTTGGCACGCAACATGGTGGGGTGCACAATATTCATTTCCATCTGAATAACAATAATTCGTCGACAGAAATCATTGTCGGGTCGTTAGAGGGGGTATAGAGATATTTTTCATTTTCAATATTTCTTCAAAAATCCAATTTGACTTGGCACGCAACATGGTGGGGTGCAGAATATCCATTTCCATCTGAATAACAATAATTTGTCAACAGAAATCATTGTCGGGTCGTTAGAGGTGGAATAGAGGGATTTTTCATTTTCAATATTTCTTCAAAAATCTAATATGACTTGGCACGCATCATGGTGGGGTGCAAAGTATCCATGTCCATCTGAATAACAATAATTCGTCAACAGAAATCATTGTCGGGTCGTCAGAGGGGGTAAAGAGGGATTTCTCATTTTCAATATTTCATCAAAAATTTAATATGACTTGGCACGCATCATAGTGGGGTGCATAATATCTATTCCCATTTGAATAACAATAATTCGTCGACAGAAATCATTGTCGGGTCGTTAGAGGGGGTATAGAGGGATTTCTCAATTTCAAAATTACCTCAAAATCAAATATGACTTGGCACGCAACATGGTGGGGTGCAGAATATTCATTTCCATCTGGATAACAATAATTCGTCAACAGAAATCGTTGTCGGGTCGTTAGAGGGGGTATAGAGATATTTTTCATTTTCAATATTTCTTCAAAAATCCAATTTGACTTGGCACGCATCATGGTGGGGTGCAGAATATCCATTTCCATCTGAATAACAATAATTCGTCGACAGAAATCATTGTCGGGTCGTCAGAGGGAGTATAGAGGGATTTTTCATTTTCAAAATTACCTCAAAATCAAAAATGACTTGGCACGCAACATGCTGGGGTGCAGAATATTCATTTCCATCTGAATAACAATAATTTATCACCAGAAATCATTGTCGGGTCGTCAGAGGGGGTATAGAGGGATTTTATCATTTTCAAAATTACCTCAAAATCAAATATGACTTGGCACGCATCATAGTGGGGTGCAGAATATCTATTTCCATCTGAATAACAATAAGTCGTCAACAGAAATCATTGACGGGTCGTTAGAGGGGGAATAGAGGGATTTTTCATTTTCAATATTTCTTCAAAAATCTAATATGACTTGGCACGCATCATGGTGGGGTGCAAAGTATCCATGTCCATCTGAATAACAATAATTCGTCAACAGAAATCATTGTCGGGTCGTCAGAGGGGGTAAAGAGTGATTTCTCATTTTCAATATTTCTTCAAAAATTTAATATGACTTGGCACGCATCATAGTGGGGTGCAGAATATCTATTTCCATCTGAATAACAATAATTCGTCGACAGAAATCATTGTCGGGTCGTCAGAGGGAGTATAGAGGGATTTTTCATTTTCAAAATTACCTCAAAATCAAAAATGACTTGGCACGCAACATGGTGGGGTGCACAATATTCATTTCCATCTGAATAACAATAATTCGTCGACAGAAATCATTGTCGGGTCGTTAGAGGGGGTATAGAGGGATTTTTCATTTTCAAAATTACCTCAAAATCAAATATGACTTGGCACGCAACATGGTGGGGTGCAGAATATCCATTTCCATCTGAATAACAATAATTTGTCGACAGAAATCATTGTCGGGTCGTTAGAGATGGAATAGAGGGATTTTTCATTTTCAATATTTCTTCAAAAATCTAATATGACTTGGCACGCATCATGGTGGGGTGCAAAGTATCCATGTCCATCTGAATAACAATAATTCGTCAACAGAAATCATTGTCGGGTCGTCAGAGGGGGTAAAGAGGGATTTCTCATTTTCAATATTTCTTCAAAAATTTAATATGACTTGGCACGCATCACAGTGGGGTGCAGAATATCTATTTCCATCTGAATAACAATAATTCGTCGACAGAAATCATTGTCGGGTCGTTAAAGGGGGTATAGAGGGATTTCTCATTTTCAAAATTACCTCAAAATCAAATATGACTTGGCACGCAACATGGTGGGGTGCAGAATATTCATTTCCATCTGGATAACAATAATTCGTCAACAGAAATCATTGTCGGGTCGTTAGAGGGGGTATAGAGATATTTTTCATTTTCAATATTTCTTCAAAAATCCAATTTGACTTGGCACGCATCATGGTGGGGTGCAGAATATCCATTTCCATCTGAATAACAATAATTCGTCGACAGAAATCATTGTCGGGTCGTCAGAGGGAGTATAGAGGGATTTTTCATTTTCAAAATTACCTCAAAATCAAAAATGACTTGGCACGCAACATGGTGGGGTGCAGAATATTCATTTCCATCTGAATAACAATAATTCGTCGACAGAAATCATTGTCAGGTCGTTAGAGGGGGTATAGAGGGATTTCTCATTTTCAAAATTACCTCAAAATCAAATATGACTTGGCACGCAACATGGTGGGGTGCAGAATATTCATTTCCATCTGGATAACAATAATTCGTCAACAGAAATCATTGTCGGGTCGTTAGAGGGGGTATAGAGATATTTTTCATTTTCAATATTTCTTCAAAAATCCAATTTGACTTGGCACTTAACATGGTGGGGTGCAGAATATCCATTTCCATCTGAATAACAATAATTTGTCTACAGAAATCATTGTCGGGTCGTTAGAGGTAGAATAGAGGGATTTTTCATTTTCAATATTTCTTCAAAAATCTAATATGACTTGGCACGCATCATGGTGGGGTGCAAAGTATCCATGTCCATCTGAATAACAATAATTCGTCAACAGAAATCATTGTCGGGTCGTCAGAGGGGGTAAAGAGGGATTTCTCATTTTCAATATTTCTTCAAAAATTTTATATGACTTGGCACGCATCATAGTGGGGTGCAGAATATCTATTCCCATTTGAATAACAATAATTCGTCGACAGAAATCATTGTCGGGTCGTTAGAGGGGGTATAGAGGGATTTCTCATTTTCAAAATTACCTCAAAATCAAATATGACTTGGCACGCAACATGGTGGGGTGCAGAATATTCATTTCCATCTGGATAACAATAATTCGTCAACAGAAATCGTTGTCGGGTCGTTAGAGGGGGTATAGAGATATTTTTCATTTTCAATATTTCTTCAAAAATCCAATTTGACTTGGCACGCATCATGGTGGGGGGCAGAATATCCATTTCCATCTGAATAACAATAATTCGTCGACAGAAATCATTGTCGGGTCGTCAGAGGGGGTATAGAGGGATTTTTCATTTTCAAAATTACCTCAAAATCAAAAATGACTTGGCACGCAACATGGTGGGGTGCAGAATATTCATTTCCATCTGAATAACAATAATTCGTCGACAGAAATCATTGTCGGGTCGTTAGAGGGGGTATAGAGGGATCTTTCATTTTCAAAATTACCTCAAAATCAAATATGACGTGGCACGCATCATGGTGAGGTGCAGAATATTCATTTCCATCTCAATATCAATAATTTATTACCAGAAATCATTGTCGGGTCGTCAGAGGGGGTATAGAGGGATTTTATCATTTTCAAAATTACCTCAAAATCAAATATGACTTGGCACGCATCATAGTGGGGTGCAGAATATCTATTTCCATCTGAATAACAATAAGTCGTAAACAGAAATCATTGACGGGTCGATGGAGGGGGTATAGAGGGATTTCTCATTTTCAATATTTCTTCAAAAAACTAATATGACTTGGCACGCATCATGGTTTGGTGCAGAATATCCATTTCCATCTGAATAACAATAATTTGTCAACAGAAATCATTGACGGGTCGTTGGAGGGGGTATAGAGGGAATTTTCATTTTCAAAATTTCTTCAAAAATCTAATATGACTTGGCACGCATCATGGTGGGGTGCAAAGTATCCATGTCCGTCTGAAAAACAATAATTCGTCAACAGAAATCATTGTCGGGTCGTCAGAGGGGGTATAGAGGGATTTCTCATATTCAAAAATACCTCAAAATCAAATAAGACTTGGCACGCAACATGGTCGGGTGCAAAATATTGATTTCCATCTGGATAACGATAATTCGTCAACAGAAATCATTGTCGGGTCGTTAGAGGGGGTATAGAGGGATTTTTCATTTTCAATATTTCTTCAAAAATCCAATATGACTTGGCACGCATCATGGTGGGGTGCAGAATATCCATTTCCATCTGAATAACAATAATTTGTCGACAGAAATCATTGTCGGGTCGTCAGAGGGGGTATAGAGGGATTTTTCATTTTCAATATTTCTTCAAAACTCCAATATGACTTGGCACGCATCGTGGTGGGATGCAGAATATCCATTATTTTCTGAATAACAATAATTCGTCAACAGAACTCATTGTCGGGTCGTTAGAGGGTGTATAGAGGGATTTCTCATTTTCAAAATGACTTCAAAATTCAAATATGACTTGGCACGCATCATGGTGGGGTACAGAATATCCTTTTCCATCTCAATAACAATTATTTGTCAACAGAAATCATTGTCGGGTCGTCAGAGGGGGTATAGAGGGATTTTTCATTTTCAAAATTACCTCAAAATCAAATATGACTTGGCACGCATCATGGTGGGGTGCAAAGTATCCATGTCCATCTGAATAACAATAATTCGTCAACAGAAATCATTGTCGGGTCGTCAGAGGGGGTATAGAGGGATTTCTCATTTTCAATATTTCTTCAAAAATCTAATATGACTTTGCACGCATCATGAAGGGGTGCAGAATATCTATTTCCATCTGAATAACAATAATTTGTCGACAGAAATCATTGTCGGGTCGTTAGAGGGGGTATACAGAGATTTCTCATTTTCAAAATTACCTCAAAATCAAATTAGACTTGGCACGCAACATGGTCGGGTGCAGAATATTCATTTCCATCTGGATAACGATAATTCGTCAACAGAAATCATTGTCGGGTCGTTAGAGGGGGTATAGAGGGATTTTTCATTTTCAATATTTCTTCAAAAATCCAATATGACTTGGCACGCATCATGGTGGGGTGCAGAATATCCATTTCCATCTAAATAACAATAATTCGTCAACAGAAATCATTGACGGGTCGTTGGAGGGGGTATAGAGAGATTTCTCATTTTCAATATTTCTTCAAAAATCTAATATGACTTGGCACGCATCATGGTGGGGTGCAGAATATCTATTTCTATCTGAATAACAATAATTCGTCGACAGAAATCATTGTCGGATCGTTAGAGGAGGTATAGAGGGATTTTTCATTTTCAAAATTACCTCAAAATTAAATATGACTTGGCACGCATCATAGTGGGGTGCAGAATATCCATTTCCATCTGAATAACAATAATTCGTCGACAGAAATCATTGTCGGGTCGTTAGAGGGGGTATAGAGGGATTTTTCATTATCAAAAGTACCTCAAAATCAAATATGACTTGGCACGCATCATGGTGGGGTGCAGAATATCCGTTTCCATCTAAATAACAATAATTCGTCAACAGAAATCATTGTCGGGTCGTCAGAGGGGGTATAGAGGGATTTCTCATTTTCAATATTTCTTCAAAAATCTAATATGACTTGGCACGCATCATGGTGGGGTGCAGAATATCTATTTCTATCTGAATAACAATAATTCGTCGACAGAAATCATTGTCGGATCGTTAGAGGGGGTATAGAGGGATTTTTCATTTTCAAAATTACCTCAAAATCAAATATGACTTGGCACGCAACATGGTGGGGTGCAGAATATTCATTTCCATCTGAATAACAATAATTCGTCAACAGAAATCATTGTCGGGTCGTTAGAGGGGATATAGAGGGATTTTTCATTTTCAAGATTACCTCAAAATCAAATATGACTTGGCACGCATCATAGCGGGGTGCAGAATATCCATTGCCATTTGAATAACAATAATTTGTCAACCGATATAATTGTCGAGTCGTTAGAGGGGGTATAGAGGGATTTTTCATTTTCAAAATTACCTCAAAATCAAATATGACTTGGCACGCAACATGGTGGGGTGCAGAATATCCATTTCCATCTGAATAACAATAATTTTTCGACAGAAATCATTGTCGGGTCGTTAGAGGTGGAATAGAGGGATTTTTCATTTTCAATATATCTTCAAAAATCTAATATGACTTGGCACGCATCATGGTGGGGTGCAAAGTATCCATGTCCATCTGAATAACAATAATTCGTCAACAGAAATCATTGTCGGGTCGTCAGAGGGGGTAAAGAGGGATTTCTCATTTTCAATATTTCTTCAAAAATTTAATATGACTTGGCACGCATCATAGTGGGGTGCAGAATATCTATTTCCATCTGAATAACAATAATTCGTCGACAGAAATCATTGTCGGGTCGTCAGAGGGAGTATAGAGGGATTTTTCATTTTCAAAATTACCTCAAAATCAAAAATGACTTGGCACGCAACATGGTGGGGTGCACAATATTCATTTCCATCTGAATAACAATAATTCGTCGACAGAAATCATTGTCGGGTCGTTAGAGGGGGTATAGAGATATTTTTCATTTTCAATATTTCTTCAAAAATCCAATTTGACTTGGCACGCAACATGGTGGGGTGCAGAATATCCATTTCCATCTGAATAACAATAATTTGTCAACAGAAATCATTGTCGGGTCGTTAGAGGTGGAATAGAGGGATTTTTCATTTTCAATATTTCTTCAAAAATCTAATATGACTTGGCACGCATCATGGTGGGGTGCAAAGTATCCATGTCCATCTGAATAACAATAATTCGTCAACAGAAATCATTGTCGGGTCGTCAGAGGGGGTAAAGAGGGATTTCTCATTTTCAATATTTCATCAAAAATTTAATATGACTTGGCACGCATCATAGTGGGGTGCAGAATATCTATTCCCATTTGAATAACAATAATTCGTCGACAGAAATCATTGTCGGGTCGTTAGAGGGGGTATAGAGGGATTTCTCAATTTCAAAATTACCTCAAAATCAAATATGACTTGGCACGCAACATGGTGGGGTGCAGAATATTCATTTCCATCTGGATAACAATAATTCGTCAACAGAAATCGTTGTCGGGTCGTTAGAGGGGGTATAGAGATATTTTTCATTTTCAATATTTCTTCAAAAATCCAATTTGACTTGGCACGCATCATGGTGGGGTGCAGAATATCCATTTCCATCTGAATAACAATAATTCGTCGACAGAAATCATTGTCGGGTCGTCAGAGGGAGTATAGAGGGATTTTTCATTTTCAAAATTACCTCAAAATCAAAAATGACTTGGCACGCAACATGCTGGGGTGCAGAATATTCATTTCCATCTGAATAACAATAATTTATCACCAGAAATCATTGTCGGGTCGTCAGAGGGGGTATAGAGGGATTTTATCATTTTCAAAATTACCTCAAAATCAAATATGACTTGGCACGCATCATAGTGGGGTGCAGAATATCTATTTCCATCTGAATAACAATAAGTCGTCAACAGAAATCATTGACGGGTCGTTAGAGGGGGAATAGAGGGATTTTTCATTTTCAATATTTCTTCAAAAATCTAATATGACTTGGCACGCATCATGGTGGGGTGCAAAGTATCCATGTCCGTCTGAAAAACAATAATTCGTCAACAGAAATCATTGTCGGGTCGTCAGAGGGGGTATAGAGGGATTTCTCATATTCAAAAATACCTCAAAATCAAATAAGACTTGGCACGCAACATGGTCGGGTGCAGAATATCCATTTCCATCTGAATAACAATAATTTGTCGACAGAAATCATTGTCGGGTCGTCAGAGGGGGTATAGAGGGATTTTTCATTTTCAATATTTCTTCAAAACTCCAATATGACTTGGCACGCATCGTGGTGGGATGCAGAATATCCATTATTTTCTGAATAACAATAATTCGTCAACAGAACTCATTGTCGGGTCGTTAGAGGGTGTATAGAGGGATTTCTCATTTTCAAAATGACTTCAAAATTCAAATATGACTTGGCACGCATCATGGTGGGGTACAGAATATCCTTTTCCATCTCAATAACAATTATTTGTCAACAGAAATCATTGTCGGGTCGTCAGAGGGGGTATAGAGGGATTTTTCATTTTCAAAATTACCTCAAAATCAAATATGACTTGGCACGCATCATGGTGGGGTGCAAAGTATCCATGTCCATCTGAATAACAATAATTCGTTAACAGAAATCATTGTCGGGTCGTCAGAGGGGGTATAGAGGGATTTCTCATTTTCAATATTTCTTCAAAAATCTAATATGACTTGGCACGCATCATGAAGGGGTGCAGAATATCTATTTCCATCTGAATAACAATAATTTGTCGACAGAAATCATTGTCGGGTCGTTAGAGGGGGTATACAGAGATTTCTCATTTTCAAAATTACCTCAAAATCAAATTAGACTTGGCACGCAACATGGTCGGGTGCAGAATATTCATTTCCATCTGGATAACGATAATTCGTCAACAGAAATCATTGTCGGGTCGTTAGAGGGGGTATAGAGGGATTTTTCATTTTCAATATTTCTTCAAAAATCCAATATGACTTGGCACGCATCATGGTGGGGTGCAGAATATCCATTTCCATCTAAATAACAATAATTCGTCAACAGAAATCATTGACGGGTCGTTGGAGGGGGTATAGAGAGATTTCTCATTTTCAATATTTCTTCAAAAATCTAATATGACTTGGTACGCATCATGGTGGGGTGCAGAATATCTATTTCTATCTGAATAACAATAATTCGTCGACAGAAATCATTGTCGGATCGTTAGAGGAGGTATAGAGGGATTTTTCATTTTCAAAATTACCTCAAAATTAAATATGACTTGGCACGCATCATAGTGGGGTGCAGAATATCCATTTCCATCTGAATAACAATAATTCGTCGACAGAAATCATTGTCGGGTCGTTAGAGGGGGTATAGAGGGATTTTTCATTATCAAAAGTACCTCAAAATCAAATATGACTTGGCACGCATCATGGTGGGTTGCAGAATATCCGTTTCCATCTAAATAACAATAATTCGTCAACAGAAATCATTGTCGGGTCGTCAGAGGGGGTATAGAGGGATTTCTCATTTTCAATATTTCTTCAAAAATCTAATATGACTTGGCACGCATCATGGTGGGGTGCAGAATATCTATTTCTATCTGAATAACAATAATTCGTCGACAGAAATCATTGTCGGATCGTTAGAGGGGGTATAGAGGGATTTTTCATTTTCAAAATTACCTCAAAATCAAATATGACTTGGCACGCAACATGGTGGGGTGCAGAATATTCATTTCCATCTGAATAACAATAATTCGTCAACAGAAATCATTGTCGGGTCGTTAGAGGGGATATAGAGGGATTTTTCATTTTCAAGATTACCTCAAAATCAAATATGACTTGGCACGCATCATAGCGGGGTGCAGAATATCCATTGCCATTTGAATAACAATAATTTGTCAACCGATATAATTGTCGAGTCGTTAGAGGGGGTATAGAGGGATTTTTCATTTTCAAAATTACCTCAAAATCAAATATGACTTGGCACGCAACATGGTGGGGTGCAGAATATCCATTTCCATCTGAATAACAATAATTTTTCGACAGAAATCATTGTCGGGTCGTTAGAGGTGGAATAGAGGGATTTTTCATTTTCAATATATCTTCAAAAATCTAATATGACTTGGCACGCATCATGGTGGGGTGCAAAGTATCCATGTCCATCTGAATAACAATAATTCGTCAACAGAAATCATTGTCGGGTCGTCAGAGGGGGTAAAGAGGGATTTCTCATTTTCAATATTTCTTCAAAAATTTAATATGACTTGGCACGCATCATAGTGGGGTGCAGAATATCTATTTCCATCTGAATAACAATAATTCGTCGACAGAAATCATTGTCGGGTCGTCAGATGGAGTATAGAGGGATTTTTCATTTTCAAAATTACCTCAAAATCAAAAATGTCTTGGCACGCAACATGGTGGGGTGCACAATATTCATTTCCATTTGAATAACAATAATTCGTCGACAGAAATCATTGTCGGGTCGTTAGAGGGGGTATAGAGATATTTTTCATTTTCAATATTTCTTCAAAAATCCAATTTGACTTGGCACGCAACATGGTGGGGTGCAGAATATCCATTTCCATCTGAATAACAATAATTTGTCAACAGAAATCATTGTCGGGTCGTTAGAGGTGGAATAGAGGGATTTTTCATTTTCAATATTTCTTCAAAAATCTAATATGACTTGGCACGCATCATGGTGGGGTGCAAAGTATCCATGTCCATCTGAATAACAATAATTCGTCAACAGAAATCATTGTCGGGTCGTCAGAGGGGGTATAGAGGGATTTCTCATTTTCAATATTTCATCAAAAATTTAATATGACTTGGCACGCATCATAGAGGGGTGCAGAATATCTATTCCCATTTGAATAACAATAATTCGTCGACAGAAATCATTGTCGGGTCGTTAGAGGGGGTATAGAGGGATTTCTCAATTTCAAAATTACCTCAAAATCAAATATGACTTGGCACGCAACATGGTGGGGTGCAGAATATTCATTTCCATCTGGATAACAATAATTCGTCAACAGAAATCGTTGTCGGGTCGTTAGAGGGGGTATAGAGATATTTTTCATTTTCAATATTTCTTCAAAAATCCAATTTGACTTGGCACGCATCATGGTGGGGTGCAGAATATCCATTTCCATCTGAATAACAATAATTCGTCGACAGAAATCATTGTCGGGTCGTCAGAGGGAGTATAGAGGGATTTTTCATTTTCAAAATTACCTCAAAATCAAAAATGACTTGGCACGCAACATGCTGGGGTGCAGAATATTCATTTCCATCTGAATAACAATAATTTATCACCAGAAATCATTGTCGGGTCGTCAGAGGGGGTATAGAGGGATTTTATCATTTTCAAAATTACCTCAAAATCAAATATGACTTGGCACGCATCATAGTGGGGTGCAGAATATCTATTTCCATCTGAATAACAATAAGTCGTCAACAGAAATCATTGACGGGTCGTTAGAGGGGGAATAGAGGGATTTTTCATTTTCAATATTTCTTCAAGAATCTAATATGACTTGGCACGCATCATGGTGGGGTGCAGAATATCCGTTCCCAACTAAATAACAATAATTCGTCAACAGAAATCATTGACGGGTCGTTGGAGGGGGTATAGAGGGATTTCTCATTTTCAATATTTCTTCAAAAATCTAATATGACTTGGCACGTATCATGGAGGGGTGCAGAATATTCATTTCCGTCTGAATAACAATAATTCGTCAACAGAAATCATTGTCGGGTCGTTAGAGGGGATATAGAGGGATTTTTCTTTTTCAAAATTACCTCAAAATCAAATATGACTTGGCACGCATCATAGTGGGGAGCAGAATATCCATTGCCATTTGAATAACAATAATTTGTCAACCGATATCATTGTCGGGTCGTTAGAGGGGGTATAGAGGGATTTTTCATTTTCAAAATTACCTCAAAATCAAATATGACTTGGCACGCAACATGGTGGGGTACAGAATATCCATTTCCATCTGAATAACAATAATTTGTCAACAGAAATCATTGTCGGGTCGTTAGAGGATGAATAGAGGGATTTTTCATTTTCAATATTTCTTCAAAAATGTAATATGACTTGGCACGCATCATGGTGGGGTGCAAAGTATCCATGTCCATCTGAATAACAATAATTCGTCAACAGAAATCATTGTCGAGTCGTCAGAGGGGGTAAAGAGGGATTTCTCATTTTCAATATTTCTTCAAAAATCTAATATGACTTGGCACGCATCATAGTGGGGTGCAGAATATCTATTTCTATCTGAATAACAATAATTCGTCGACAGAAATCATTGTCGGGTCGTTAGAGGGGGTATAGAGGGATTTCTCATTTTCAAAATTACCTCAAAATCAAATATGACTTGGCACGCAACATGGTGGGGTGCAGAATATTCATTTACATCTGTATAACAATAATTCGTCAACAGAAATCATTGTCGAGACGTTAGAGGGGGTATAGAGATATTTTTCATTTTCAATATTTCTTCAAAAATCCAATTTGACTTGGCACGCATCATGGTGGGGTGCAGAATATCCATTTCCATCTGAATAACAATAATTCGTCGACAGAAATCATTGTCGGGTCGTCAGAGGGGGTATAGAGGGATTTTTCAATTTCAAAATGACTTCAAAAATCAAATATGACTTGGCACGCATCATGGTGGGGTACAGAATATCCATTTCCATCTCAATATCAATAATTTGTCACCAGAAATCATTGTCGGGTCGTCAGAGGGGGTATAGAGGGATTTTTCATTTTCAAAATTACCCCTAAATCAAATATGACTTGGCACGCATCATAGTGGGGTGCAGAATATCCATTTCCATCTGAATAACAATAAGTCGTCAACAGAAATCATTGACGGGTTGTTGGAGGGGGTATAGAGGGATTTTTCATTTTCAAAATTTCTTCAAAAATCTAATATGACTTGGCACGCATCATGGTGGGGTGCAGAATATCCATTGCCATTTGAATAACAATAATTTGTCAACAGAAATCATTGTCGGGTCGTTAGAGGGGGTATAGAGGGATTTTTCATTTTCAAAATTACCTCAAAATCAAATATGACTTGGCACGCAACATAGTGGGGTGCAGAATATCCATTTCCATCTGAATAACAATAATTTGTCAACAGAAATCATTGTCGGGTCGTTAGAGGGGAAATAGAGGGATTTTTCATTTTCAATATTTCTTCAAAAATCTAATATGACTTGGCACGCATCATGGTGGGGTGCAAAGTATCCATGTCCATCTGAATAACAATAATTCGCCAACAGAAATCATTGTCGGGTCGTCAGAGGAGGTAAAGAGGGATTTCTCATTTTCAATATTTCTTCAAAAATCTAATATGACTTGGCACGCATCATGGTGGGGTGCAGAATATCTATTTCCATCCGAATAACAATAATTCGTCGACAGAAATCATTGTCGGGTCGTTAGAGGGGGTATAGAGGGATTTCTCATTTTCAAAATTACCTCAAATTCAAATATGACTTGGCACGCAACATGGTGGGGTGCAGAATATTCATTTCCATCTGGATAACAATAATTCGTACAGAAATCATTGTCGGGTCGTTAGAGGGGGTAAAGAGAGATTTTTCATTTTCAATATTTCTTCAAAAATCCAATTTGACTTGGCACGCATCATGGTGGGGTGCAGAATATCCATTTCCATCTGAATAACAATAATTCGTCGACAGAAATCATTGTCGGGTCGTCAGAGGGGGTATAGAGGGATTTTTCATTTTCAAAATTACCTCAAAATCAAATATGAGTTGGCACGCAAAATGGTGGGGTGCAGAATATCTATTTCCATCTGAATAACAATAATTCGTCAACGGAAATAATTGTCGGGTCGTCAGAGGGGGTATAGAGGGATTTTTCATTTTCAAAATTACCTAAAATATCAAATATGACTTGGCCCGCAGCATGGTGGGGTGCAGAATATCTATTTCCATCTGAATAACAATAATTCGTCAACAGAAATCATTGCCGGGTTGTCTTAGGAGGTATAGAGGGATTTTTCAATTTCAAAATGACTTCAAAAATCAAATATGACATGGCACGCATCATATTAGGGTGCAAAATATTCATTTCCATCCCAATAACAATAATTCGTCAACAGAAATAATTGTCGGGTCGTCGGAGGGGGTATAGAGGAATTTTTCATTTTCAAAATTACCTAAAATATCAAATATGACTTGGCACGCATCATGATGGGGTGCAGAATATCCATTTACATCTAAATAACAATAATTCGTCAACGGAAATCATTGTCGGGTCGTCAGAGGGGGTATAGAGGGATTTTTCATTTTCAAAATTACTTCAAAAATCAAATATGACTTGGCACGCATCATTGTAGGGTGCAAAATATTCATTTCCATCCAAATAACGATAATTCGTCAACCAAAGTTATTGTCGGGTCGTCAGAGGGGGTACAGAGCGATTTTTCAAATTCAAAATTACCTAAAATATCAAATATGACTTGGCACGCAACATGGTGGGGTGCAGAATATCTATTTCCATTTGAATAACAATAATTTGTCAACAGAAATCATTGCCGGGTTTTCAGAGGAGGTATAGAGGGATTTTTCATTTTCAAAATTACTTCAAAAATCAAATATGACTTGTCACGCATCATATTAGGGTGCAAAATATTCATTTCCATCCTAATAACAATAATTCGTCAAAAGAAATCATTGTCGGTCGTCAGGGGGGTATAGAGAAATTTTTCAAATTCAAAATTACCTAAAATATCAAATATGACTTGGCACGCAACATGGTGGGGTGCAGAATATCTACTTCCTTCTGAATAACGATAATTCGTCAACAGAAATCATTGCCGGGTTGTCAGAGGAGGTATAGAGGGATTTTTCATTTTTAAAATTACTTCAAAAATCAAATATGACTTGGCACGCATCATAGTAGGGTGCAATATATTCATTTTCATCTGAATAACGATAATTTGTCAACAGAAATTATTGTCGGGTCGTTAGAGGGAGTATAGAGGGATTTTTCATTTTCAAAATTACTTCAAAAATCAAATATGACTTGGCATGTATCATATTAGGGTGCCAAATATTCAATTCAATCCTAATAACAAAAATTTGTCAATAGAAATCATTGTCGTGTCGTCAGAGGGGGTATAGAGGAATTTTTCATTTTCAAAATTACCTAAAATATCAAATATGACTTGGCACGCAACATGGTGAGGTGCAGAATATCTATGTCCTTCTGAATAACAATAATTCGTCAACAGAGATCTTTGTCGGTTCGTTTTGAGGGGTATAGAGGAGTTTTCATTTTCAAAATCACTTCAAAAATCAAATATAAGTTGGAACGCATCATGGTGGGGTACAAAGTATTCATGTCCATCTGAATAACAATAATTTGTCAACAGAAATCATTGTCGGGTAGTCAGAAGGGGTATAGAGGGATTGTTCATTTTCAAAGTTACCTCAAAAATCAAATATGACTTGGCACGCATCATAGTGGGGTGCAAAATATCCATTTTCATCTGAATAAAAATAATTCGTCAACAGAAATCATTGTCGGGTAGTCAGAGGGGGTATAGAGGGATTTTTCATTATCAAAACGACATCAAAAATCAAATATGACTTGGCACGCATCATAGTGGGGGGCAAAATATCCATTTCCATCTGAATAACAATAATTCGTCAACAGAAATCATTGCCGGGTTGTCAGAGGAGGTATAGAGGGATTTTTCATTTTCAAAATTACTTCAAAAATCAAATATTACTTGGCACGCATCATAGTAGGGTGCAAAATATTCATTCTCATCCTAATAACAATAATTCGTCAACTGAAATCATTGTCGGGTCGTCAGAGGGGGTACAGAGGGATTTTTCATTTTCAAAATTACCTCAAAATCAAATATGACTCGGCACGCATCATAGTAGGGTGCAAAATATCCATGTCCATCTGAATAACAATAATTTCTAAACAGAAATCATTGTCGGGTCGTTAGAGGGAGTATAGAGGGATTTTTCATTTTCAAAATTACTTCAAAAATCAAATATGACTTGGCACGCAACATATTATGGTGCAAAATATTCATTTCCATCCTCATAACAATAATTCGTCAACAGAAATCATTGTCGGGTCGTCAGAGGGGTATAGAGGGATTTTTCATTTTCAAAATTACTTCAAAAATCAAATATTACTTGGCACGCATCATAGTAGGGTGCAAAATATTCATTTCCATCCTAATAACAATAATTCGTCAACTGAAATCATTGTCGGGTCGTCAGAGGGGGTACAGAGGGATTTTTCATTTTCAAAATTACCTCAAAATCAAATATGACTCGGCACGCATCATAGTAGGGTGCAAAATATCCATGTCCATCTGAATAACAATAATTTGTAAACAGAAATCATTGTCGGGTCGTTAGAGGGAGTATAGAGGGATTTTTCAAATTCAAAATTACCTAAATTATCGAATATGACTTGGCACGCAACATGGTGGGGTGCAGAATATCTATTTTCTTCTGAATAACGATAATTTGTCAACAGAAATCATTGCCGGGTTGTCAGAGGAGGTATAGAGGGATTTTTCATTTTTAAAATGACTTCAAAAATCAAATATGACTTGGCACGCATCATAGTAGGGTGCAATATATTCATTTTCATCTGAATAACGATAATTTGTCAACAGAAATTATTGTCGGGTCGTTAGAGGGAGTATAGAGGGATTTTTCATTTTCAAAATTACTTCAAATATCAAATATGACTTGTCACGCATCATATTAGGGTGCAAAATATTCATTTCCATCCTAATAACAATAATTCGTCAAAAGATATCATTGTCGGGTCGTCAGGGGGGTATAGAGGAATTTTTCAAATTCAAAATTACCTAATAGTGGGGTGCAGAATATCTATTTCCATCTGAATAACAATAATTCGTCGACAGAAATCATTGTCGGGTCGTCAGAGGGAGTATAGAGGGATTTTTCATTATCAAAAGTACCTCAAAATCAAATATGACTTGGCACGCATCATGGTGGGGTGCAGAATATCCGTTTCCATCTAAATAACAATAATTCGTCAACAGAAATCATTGTCGGGTCGTCAGAGGGGGTAAAGAGGGATTTCTCATTTTCAATATTTCTTCAAAAATTTAATATGACTTGGCACGCATCATAGTGGGGTGCAGAATATCTATTTCCATCTGAATAACAATAATTCGTCGACAGAAATCATTGTCGGGTCGTCAGAGGGAGTATAGAGGGATTTTTCATTTTCAAAATTACCTCAAAATCAAAAATGACTTGGCACGCAACATGGTGGGGTGCACAATATTCATTTCCATCTGAATAACAATAATTCGTCGACAGAAATCATTGTCGGGTCGTTAGAGGGGGTATAGAGATATTTTTCATTTTCAATATTTCTTCAAAAATCCAATTTGACTTGGCACGCAACATGGTGGGGTGCAGAATATCCATTTCCATCTGAATAACAATAATTTGTCAACAGAAATCATTGTCGGGTCGTTAGAGGTGGAATAGAGGGATTTTTCATTTTCAATATTTCTTCAAAAATCTAATATGAATTGGCACGCATCATGGTGGGGTGCAAAGTATCCATGTCCATCTGAATAACAATAATTCGTCAACAGAAATCATTGTCGGGTCGTCAGAGGGGGTAAAGAGGGATTTCTCATTTTCAATATTTCATCAAAAATTTAATATGACTTGGCACGCATCATAGTGGGGTGCAGAATATCTATTCCCATTTGAATAACAATAATTCGTCGACAGAAATCATTGTCGGGTCGTTAGAGGGGGTATAGAGGGATTTCTCAATTTCAAAATTACCTCAAAATCAAATATGACTTGGCACGCAACATGGTGGGGTGCAGAATATTCATTTCCATCTGGATAACAATAATTCGTCAACAGAAATCGTTGTCGGGTCGTTAGAGGGGGTATAGAGATATTTTTCATTTTCAATATTTCTTCAAAAATCCAATTTGACTTGGCACGCATCATGGTGGGGTGCAGAATATCCATTTCCATCTGAATAACAATAATTCGTCGACAGAAATCATTGTCGGGTCGTCAGAGGGAGTATAGAGGGATTTTTCATTTTCAAAATTACCTCAAAATCAAAAATGACTTGGCACGCAACATGCTGGGGTGCAGAATATTCATTTCCATCTGAATAACAATAATTTATCACCAGAAATCATTGTCGGGTCGTCAGAGGGGGTATAGAGGGATTTTATCATTTTCAAAATTACCTCAAAATCAAATATGACTTGGCACGCATCATAGTGGGGTGCAGAATATCTATTTCCATCTGAATAACAATAAGTCGTCAACAGAAATCATTAACGGGTCGTTAGAGGGGGAATAGAGGGATTTTTCATTTTCAATATTTCTTCAAAAATCTAATATGACTTGGCACGCATCATGGTGGGGTACAGAATATCCATTTCCATCTATATAACAATAATTCGTCAACAGAAATCATTGACGGGTCGATGGAGGGGGTATAGAGGGATTTCTCATTTTCAATATTTCTTCAAAAATCTAATATGACTTGGCACGTATCATGGAGGGGTGCAGAATATCTATTTCCATCTGAATAACAATAATTCGTCGACAGAAATCATTGTCGGGTCGTTAGAGGGGGTATAGAGGGATTTTTCATTTTCAAAAGTACCTCAAAATCAAATATGACTTGGCACGCATCATGGTGGGGTGCAGAATATCCGTTCCCAACTAAATAACAATAATTCGTCAACAGAAATCATTGACGGGTCGTTGGAGGGGGTATAGAGGGATTTCTCATTTTCAATATTTCTTCAAAAATCTAATATGACTTGGCACGCATCATGGTGGGGTGCAGAATATTCATTTCCGTCTGAATAACAATAATTCGTCAACAGAAATCATTGTCGGGTCGTTAGAGGGGATATAGAGGGATTTTTCTTTTTCAAAATTACCTCAAAATCAAATATGACTTGGCACGCATCATAGTGGGGAGCAGAATATCCATTGCCATTTGAATAACAATAATTTGTCAACCGATATCATTGTCGGGTCGTTAGAGGGGGTATAGAGGGATTTTTCATTTTCAAAATTACCTCAAAATCAAATATGACTTGGCACGCAACATGGTGGGGTGCAGAATATCCATTTCCATCTGAATAACAATAATTTGTCAACAGAAATCATTGTCGGGTCGTTAGAGGATGAATAGAGGGATTTTTCATTTTCAATATTTCTTCAAAAATGTAATATGACTTGGCACGCATCATGGTGGGGTGCAAAGTATCCATGTCCATCTGAATAACAATAATTCGTCAACAGAAATCATTGTCGGGTCGTCAGAGGGGGTAAAGAGGGATTTCTCATTTTCAATATTTCTTCAAAAATCTAATATGACTTGGCACGCATCATAGTGGGGTGCAGAATATCTATTTCTATCTGAATAACAATAATTCGTCGACAGAAATCATTGTCGGGTCGTTAGAGGGGGTATAGAGGGATTTCTCATTTTCAAAATTACCTCAAAATCAAATATGACTTGGCACGCAACATGGTGGGGTGCAGAATATTCATTTACATCTGGATAACAATAATTCGTCAACAGAAATCATTGTCGAGACGTTAGAGGGGGTATAGAGATATTTTTCATTTTCAATATTTCTTCAAAAATCCAATTTGACTTGGCACGCATCATGGTGGGGTGCAGAATATCCATTTCCATCTGAATAACAATAATTCGTCGACAGAAATCATTGTCGGGTCGTCAGAGGGGGTATAGAGGGATTTTTCAATTTCAAAATGACTTCAAAAATCAAATATGACTTGGCACGCATCATGGTGGGGTACAGAATATCCATTTCCATCTCAATATCAATAATTTGTCACCAGAAATCATTGTCGGGTTGTCAGAGGGGGTATAGAGGGATTTTTCATTTTCAAAATTACCCCTAAATCAAATATGACTTGGCACGCATCATAGTGGGGTGCAGAATATCCATTTCCATCTGAATAACAATAAGTCGTCAACAGAAATCATTGACGGGTTGTTGGAGGGGGTATAGAGGGATTTTTCATTTTCAAAATTTCTTCAAAAATCTAATATGACTTGGCACGCATCATGGTGGGGTGCAGAATATCCATTGCCATTTGAATAACAATAATTTGTCAACAGAAATCATTGTCGGGTCGTTAGAGGTGGTATAGAGGGATTTTTCATTTTCAAAATTACCTCAAAATCAAATATGACTTGGCACGCAACATAGTGGGGTGCAGAATATCCATTTCCATCTGAATAACAATAATTTGTCAACAGAAATCATTGTCGGGTCGTTAGAGGGGAAATAGAGGGATTTTTCATTTTCAATATTTCTTCAAAAATCTAATATGACTTGGCACGCATCATGGTGGGGTGCAAAGTATCCATGTCCATCTGAATAACAATAATTCGCCAACAGAAATCATTGTCGGGTCGTCAGAGGAGGTAAAGAGGGATTTCTCATTTTCAATATTTCTTCAAAAATCTAATATGACTTGGCACGCATCATGGTGGGGTGCAGAATATCTATTTCCATCCGAATAACAATAATTCGTCGACAGAAATCATTGTCGGGTCGTTAGTGGGGGTATAGAGGGATTTCTCATTTTCAAAATTACCTCAAAATCAAATATGACTTGGCACGCAACATGGTGGGGTGCAGAATATTCATTTCCATCTGGATAACAATAATTCGTACAGAAATCATTGTCGGGTCGTTAGAGGGGGTAAAGAGAGATTTTTCATTTTCAATATTTCTTCAAAAATCCAATTTGACTTGGCACGCATCATGGTGGGGTGCAGAATATCCATTTCCATCTGAATAACAATAATTCGTCGACAGAAATCATTGTCGGGTCGTCAGAGGGGGTATAGAGGGATTTTTCATTTTCAAAATTACCTCAAAATCAAATATGAGTTGGCACGCAAAATGGTGGGGTGCAGAATATCTATTTCCATCTGAATAACAATAATTCGTCAACGGAAATCATTGTCGGGTCGTCAGAGGGGGTATAGAGGGATTTTTCATTTTCAAAATTACCTAAAATATCAAATATGACTTGGCCCGCAGCATGGTGGGGTGCAGAATATCTATTTCCATCTGAATAACAATAATTCGTCAACAGAAATCATTGCCGGGTTGTCTTAGGAGGTATAGAGGGATTTTTCAATTTCAAAATGACTTCAAAAATCAAATATGACATGGCACGCATCATATTAGGGTGCAAAATATTCATTTCCATCCCAATAACAATAATTCGTCAACAGAAATAATTGTCGGGTCGTCGGAGGGGGTATAGAGGAATTTTTCATTTTCAAAATTACCTAAAATATCAAATATGACTTGGCACGCATCATGATGGGGTGCAGAATATCCATTTACATCTAAATAACAATAATTCGTCAACGGAAATCATTGTCGGGTCGTCAGAGGGGGTATAGAGGGATTTTTCATTTTCAAAATTACTTCAAAAATCAAATATGACTTGGCACGCATCATAGTAGGGTGCAAAATATTCATTTCCATTCAAATAACGATAATTCGTCAACCAAAGTTATTGTCGGGTCGTCAGAGGGGGTACAGAGCGATTTTTCAAATTCAAAATTACCTAAAATATCAAATATGACTTGGCACGCAACATGGTGGGGTGCAGAATATCTATTTCCATTTGAATAACAATAATTTGTCAACAGAAATCATTGCCGGGTTTTCAGAGGAGGTATAGAGGGATTTTTCATTTTCAAAATTACTTCAAAAATCAAATATGACTTGTCACGCATCATATTAGGGTGCAAAATATTCATTTCCATCCTAATAACAATAATTCGTCAAAAGAAATCATTGTCGGGTCGTCAGGGGGGTATAGAGAAATTTTTCAAATTCAAATTTACCTAAAATATCAAATATGACTTGGCACGCAACATGGTGGGGTGCAGAATATCTATTTCCTTCTGAATAACGATAATTCGTCAACAGAAATCATTGCCGGGTTGTCAGAGGAGGTATAGAGGGATTTTTCATTTTTAAAATTACTTCAAAAATCAAATATGACTTGGCACGCATCATAGTAGGGTGCAATATATTCATTTTCATCTGAATAACGATAATTTGTCAACAGAAATTATTGTCGGGTCGTTAGAGGGAGTATAGAGGGATTTTTCATTTTCAAAATTACTTCAAAAATCAAATATGACTTGGCACGTATCATATTAGGGTGCCAAATATTCAATTCAATCCTAATAACAAAAATTTGTTAATAGAAATCATTGTCGTGTCGTCAGAGGGGGTATAGAGGAATTTTTCATTTTCAAAATTACCTAAAATATCAAATATGACTTGGCACGCAACATGGTGAGGTGCAGAATATCTATGTCCTTCTGAATAACAATAATTCGTCAACAGAGATCTTTGTCGGTTCGTTTTGAGGGGTATAGAGGGAGTTTTCATTTTCAAAATCACTTCAAAAATCAAATATAAGTTGGAACGCATCATGGTGGGGTACAAAGTATTCATGTCCATCTGAATAACAATAATTTGTCAACAGAAATCATTGTCGGGTAGTCAGAAGGGGTATAGAGGGATTGTTCATTTTCAAAGTTACCTCAAAAATCAAATATGACTTGGCACGCATCATAGTGGGGTGCAAAATATCCATTTTCATCTGAATAAAAATAATTCGTCAACAGAAATCATTGTCGGGTAGTCAGAGGGGGTATAGAGGGATTTTTCATTATCAAAACGACATCAAAAATCAAATATGACTTGGCACGCATCATAGTGGGGGGCAAAATATCCATTTCCATCTGAATAACAATAATTCGTCAACAGAAATCATTGCCGGGTTGTCAGAGGAGGTATAGAGGGATTTTTCATTTTCAAAATTACTTCAAAAATCAAATATTACTTGGCACGCATCATAGTAGGGTGCAAAATATTCATTCTCATCCTAATAACAATAATTCGTCAACTGAAATCATTGTCGGGTCGTCAGAGGGGGTACAGAGGGATTTTTCATTTTCAAAATTACCTCAAAATCAAATATGACTCGGCACGCATCATAGTAGGGTGCAAAATATCCATGTCCATCTGAATAACAATAATTTCTAAACAGAAATCATTGTCGGGTCGTTAGAGGGAGTATAGAGGGATTTTTCATTTTCAAAATTACTTCAAAAATCAAATATGACTTGGCACGCAACATATTATGGTGCAAAATATTCATTTCCATCCTCATAACAATAATTCGTCAACAGAAATCATTGTCGGGTCGTCAGAGGGGTATAGAGGGATTTTTCATTTTCAAAATTACTTCAAAAATCAAATATTACTTGGCACGCATCATAGTAGGGTGCAAAATATTCATTTCCATCCTAATAACAATAATTCGTCAACTGAAATCATTGTCGGGTCGTCAGAGGGGGTACAGAGGGATTTTTCATTTTCAAAATTACCTCAAAATCAAATATGACTCGGCACGCATCATAGTAGGGTGCAAAATATCCATGTCCATCTGAATAACAATAATTTGTAAACAGATATCATTGTCGGGTCGTTAGAGGGAGTATAGAGGGATTTTTCATTTTCAAAATTACTTCAAAAATCAAATATGACTTGGCACGCAACATATTATGGTGCAAAATATTCATTTCCATCCTCATAACAATAATTCGTCGACAGAAATCATTGTCGGGTCGTCAGAGGGGGTATAGAGGAATTTATCATTTTCAAAATTACCTAATATATCAAATATGACTTGGCACGCAACATGGTGTGGTGCAGAATATCTATGTCCATCTGAATAACAAAAACTCGTTAACAGAGATCATTGTCGGTTCGTCAGAGGGGTATAGAGAGATTTTTCATTTTCAAAATTACTTCAAAAATCAAATATGAGTTGGCACGCATAATTGTGGGGTACAAAGTATTTAATTTCATCTGAATAACAATAATTCGTCAACAGAAATCATTGTCGGGTCGTCAAAGGGGGCATAGAGGGATTGTTCATTTTCAAAGTTACCTCAAAAATCAAATATGACTTGGCACACATCAGAGTAGGGTGCAAAATATCTATGTCCATCTGAATAACAATAATTCGTCAACAGAAATCATTGTCGGGTCGTCAGAGGGGGTATAGAGGAATTTTTCATTTTCAAAATTACCTAAAATATCAAATATGAGTTGGCACGCAAAATGGTGGGGTGCAGAATATCTATTTCCATCTGAATAACAATAATTCGTCAACAGAAATCATTGCCGGGTTGTCAGAGGAGGTATAGAGGGATTTTTCAATTTCAAAATGACTTCAAAAATCAAATATGACTTGGCACGCATCATATTAGGGTGCAAAATATTCATTTCCATCCCAATAACAATAATTAGTCAACAGAAATAATTGTCGGGTCGTCGGAGGGGGTATAGAGGAATTTTTCATTTTCAAAATTACCTAAAATATCAAATATGACTTGGCACGCATCATTATGGGGTGCAGAATATCCATTTACATCTAAATAACAATAATTTGTCAACGGAGATCATTGTCGGGTCGTCAGAGGGGGTATAGAGGGATTTTTCATTCTCAAAATTACTTCAAAATTCAAATATGACTTAGCACGCATCATAGTAGGGTGCAAAATATTCATTTTCATCCAAATAACGATAATTCGTCAACCAAAATCATTGTCGGGTCGTCAGAGAGGGTACAGAGGGATTTTTCAAATTCAAAATTACCTAAAATATCAAATATGACTTGGCACGCAACATGGTGGGGTGCAGAATATCTATTTCCATTTGAATAACAATAATTTGTCAACAGAAATCATTGCCGGGTTTTCAGAAGAGGTATAGAGTGATTTTTCATTTTCAAAATTACTTCAAAAATCAAATATGACTTGTCACGCATCATATTAGGGTGCAAAATATTCATTTCCATCCTAATAACAATAATTCGTCAAAAGATATCATTGTCGGGTCGTCAGGGGGGTATAGAGGAATTTTTCAAATTCAAAATTACCTAAATTATCGAATATGACTTGGCACGCAACATGGTGGGGTGCAGAATATCTATTTTCTTCTGAATAACGATAATTTGTCAACAGAAATCATTGCCGGGTTGTCAGAGGAGGTATAGAGGGATTTTTCATTTTTAAAATGACTTCAAAAATCAAATATGACTTGGCACGCATCATAGTAGGGTGCAATATATTCATTTTCATCTGAATAACGATAATTTGTCAACAGAAATTATTGTCGGGTCGTTAGAGGGAGTATAGAGGGATTTTTCATTTTCAAAATTACTTCAAATATCAAATATGACTTGGAACGTATCAAATTAGGGTGCCAAATATTCAATTCAATCCTAATAACAAAAATTTGTCAATAGAAATCATTGTCGTGTCGTCAGAGGGGGTATAGAGGAATTTTTCATTTTCAAAATTACCTAAAATATCAAATATGACTTGGCACGCAATATGGTGTGGTGCAGAATATCTATGTCCTTCTGAATAACAATAATTCGTTAACAGAGATCTTTGTCGGTTCGTCAGAGGGGTATAGAGGAAGTTTTCATTTTCAAAATCACTTCAAAAATCAAATATAAGTTGGAACGCATCATGGCGGGGTACAAAGTATTCATGTCCATCTGAATAATAATAATTCGTCAACAGAAATCATTGTCGGGTCGTCAAAGGGGGCATAGAGGAATTGTTCATTTTCAAAGTAACCTCAAAAATCAAATATGACTTGGCACACATCATATTAGGGTGCAAAATATTCATTACCATCCTAATAACAATAATTCGTCAACAGAAATCATTGTCGGGTCGTCAGAGGGGGTATAGAGGAATTTTTCTTTTTCAAAATTACCTAAAATATCAAATATGACTTGGCACGCAACATGGTGTGGTGCAGAATATCTATGTCCATCTGAATAACAATGATTCGTTAACAGAGATCATTGTCGGTTCGTCAGAGGGGTATAGAGGGATTTTTCATTTTCAAAATTACTTCTAAAATCAAATATGAGTTGGCACGCATCATGGTGGGGTACAAAGTATTCAGGTCCATCTGAATAACAATAATTTGTCAACAGAAATCATTGTCGGGTAGTCAGAGGGGGTATAGAGGGATTGTTCATTTTCAAAGTTACCTCAAAAATCAAATATGACTTGGCACGCATCATAGTGGGGTGCAAAATATCCATTTTCATCTGAATAACAATAATTCGTCAACAGAAATCATTGTCGGGTCGTCAGAGGGGGTATAGAGGAATTTTTCTTTTTCAAAATTACCTAAAATATCAAATATGACTTGGCACGCAACATGGTGTGGTGCAGAATATCTATGTCCATCTGAATAACAATAATTCGTTAACAGAGATCATTGTCGGTTCGTCAGAGGGGTATAGAGGGATTTTTCATTTTCAAAATTACTTCAAAAATCAAATATGAATTGGCACGCATCATGGTGGGGTACAAAGTATTCATGTCCATCTGAATAAAAATAATTCGTCATCAGAAATCATTGTCGGGTAGTCAGAGGGGGTATAGAGTGATTGTTCATTTTCAAAGTTACCTCAAAAATCAAATATGACTTGGCACGCATCATAGTGGGGTGCAAAATATCCATTTCCATCTGAATAACAATAATTCGTCAACAGAAATCATTGTCGGGTCGTCAGAGGGGGTATAGAGGAATTTTTCATTTTCAAAATTACCTAAAATATCAAATATGACTTGGCACGCAACATGGTGTGGTGCAGAATATCTATGTCCATCTGAATAGCAATAATTCGTTAACAGGGATCATTGTCGGTTCGTCAGAGGGGTATAGAAGGATTTTTCAATTTCAAAATTACTTCAAAAATCAAATATGAGTTGGCACGCATCATGGTGGGGTACAAAGTATTCATGTCCATCTGAATAACAATAATTCGTCAACAGAAATCATTGTCGGGTAGTCAGAGGGGGTTTAGAGGGATTTTTCATTATCAAAACGACATCAAAAATCAAATATGACTTGGCACGCATCATAGTGGGGGGCAAAATATCCATTCCCATCTGAATAGCAATAATTCGTCAACAAAAATTATTGTCGGTTCGTCAGAGGGATATAGAGGGATTTTTCATATTCAAAATTACTTCAAAAATCAAATATGACTTGGCACGCATCATAGTAGGGTGCAAAATATTCATTTCCATCCTAATAACAATAATTCGTCAACTGAAATCATTGTCGGGTCGTCAGAGGGGGTACAGAGGGATTTTTCATTTTCAAAATTACCTCAAAGCAAATATGACTCGGCACGCATCATAAAAGGGTGCAAAATGGCCATGTCCATCTGAATAACGATAATTTGTAAACAGAAATCATTGTCGGGTCGTTAGAGGGAGTATAGAGGGATTTTTCATTTTCAAAATTACTTCAAAAATCAAATATGACTTGGCACGCATCATAATATGGTGCAAAATATTCATTTCAATCCTAATAACAATAATTCGTCAACAGAAATCATCGTCGGGTCGTCAGAGGGGGTATAGAGGAATTTTTCATTTTCAAAATTACCTAAAATATCAAATATGACTTGGCACGCATCATGGTGTGGTGCAGAATATCTATGTCCATCTGAATAACAATAATTCGTCAACAGAGATCATTGTCGGTTCGTCAGAGGGGTATAGAGGGATTTTTCATTTTCAAAATTACTTCAAAAATCAAATATGACTTGGCACGCATCATATTATGGTGCAAAATATTCATTTCCATCCTAATAACAATAATTCGTCAACAGAAATCATCGTCGGGTCGTCAGAGGGGGTATAGAGGAATTTTTCATTTTCAAAATTACCTAAAATATCAAATATGACTTGGCACGCAAAATGGTGTGGTGCAGAATATCTATGTCCATCTGAATAACAATAATTCGTCAACAGAGATCATTGTCGGTTCGTCAGAGGGGTATAGAGGGATTTTTCATTTTCAAAATTACTTCAAAAATCAAATAAGAGTTGGCACGCATCATGGTGGGGTACAAAGTATTCATGTCCATCTGAATAACAATAATTAGTCAACAGAAATCATTGTCGGGTAGTCAGAGGGGGTATAGAGGGATTTTTCATTATCAATACGACATCAAAAATCAAATATGACTTGGCACGCATCATAGTGGGGGGCAAAATATCCATTCCCATCTGAATAGCAATAATTCGTCAACAGAAATTATTGTCGGTTCGTCAGATGGGTATAGAGGGATTTTTCATTTTCAAAATTACTTCAAAAATCAAATATGACTTGGCACGCATCATAGTAGGGTGCAAAATATTCATTTCCATCCTAATAACAATAATTCTTCAACTGAAATCATTGTCGGGTCGTCAGAGGGGGTACAGAGGGATTTTTCATTTTCAAAATTACCTCAAAATCAAATATGACTCGGCACGCATCATAAAAGGGTGCAAAATGGCCATGTCCATCTGAATAACGATAATTTGTAAACAGAAATCATTGTCGGGTCGTTAAAGGGAGTATAGAGGGATTTTTCATTTTCAAAATTACTTCAAAAATCAAATATGACTTGGCACGCATCATATTATGGTGCAAATTATTCATTTCCATCCTAATAACAATAATTCGTCAACAGAAATCATCGTCGGGTCGTCAGAGGGGGTATAGAGGAATTTTTCATTTTCAAAATTACCTAAAATATCAAATATGACTTGGCACGCAACATGGTGTGGTGCAGAATATCTATGTCCATCTGAATAACAATAATTCGTTAACAGAGATCATTGTCGGTTCGTCAGAGGGGTATAGAGGAATTTTTCAATTTCAAAATTACTTCAAAAATCAAATATGAGTTGGCACGCATCATGGTGGGGTACAAAGTATTTATGTCCATCTGAATAACAATAATTCGTCAACAGAAATCTTTGTCGGGTCGTCAAAGGGGGCATAGAGGGATTGTTCATTTTCAAAGTTACCTCAAAAATCAAATATGACTTGGCACACATCAAAGTAGGGTGCAAAATATCCATTCACATCTGAATAACAATAATTCGTCAACAAAAATCATTGTCGTGTCGTCATAGGGGTAATGGAGGGATTTTTCATTTTCAAAATTACCTAAAATATCAAATATGACTTGGCACGCAACATGGTGTGGTGCAGAATATCTATGTCCATCTGAATAGCAATAATTCGTTAACAGAGATCATTGTCGGTTTGTCAGAGGGGTATAGAAGGATTTTTCAATTTCAAAATTACTTCAAAAATCAAATATGAGTTGGCACGCATCATGGTGGGGTACAAAGTATTCATGTCCATCTGAATAACAATAATTCGTCAACAGAAATCATTGTCGGGTAGTCAGAGGGGGTATAGAGGGATTTTTCATTATCAAAACGACTTCAAAAATCAAATATGACTTGGCACGCATCATAGTGGGGGGCAAAATATCCATTTCCATCTGAATAGCAATAATTCGTCAACAGAAATTATTGTCGGTTCGTCAGAGGGGTATAGAGGGATTTTTCATTTTCAAAATTACTTCAAAAATCAAATATGACTTGGCATGCATCATAGTAGGGTGCAAATATTCATTTCCATCCTAATAACAATAATTCGTCAACTGAAATCATTGTCGGGTCGTCAGAGGGGGTACAGAGGGATTTTTCATTTTCAAAATTACCTCAAAATCAAATATGACTCGGCACGCATCATAAAAGGGTGCAAAATGGCCATGTCCATCTGAATAACGATAATTTGTAAACAGAAATCATTGTCGGGAAGTCAGAGGGGGTATAGAGGAATTTTTCATTATCAAAACGACTTCAAAAATCAAATATGACTTGGCACGCATCATAGTGGGGGGCAAAATATCCATTCCCATCTGAATAGCAATAATTCGTCAACAGAAATTATTGTCGGTTCGTCAGAGGGGTATAGAGGGATTTTTCATTTTCAAAGTTACCTCAAAAATCAAATATGACTTGGCACGCATCATAGTGGGGTGCAAAATATCCATTTTCATCTGAATAAAAATAATTCGTCAACACAAATCATTGTCGGGTCGTCAGAGGGGGTATAGAGGAATTTTTCTTTTTCAAAATTACCTAAAATATCAAATATGACTTGGCACGCAACATGGTGTGGTGCAGAATATCTATGTCCATCTGAATAACAATAATTCGTTAACAGAGATCATTGTCGGTTCGTCAGAGGGGTATAGAGGGATTTTCCAATTTCAAAATGACTTCAAAAATCAAATATGACTTGGCACGCATCATATTAGGGTGCAAAATATTCATTTCCATCCCAATAACAATAATTCGTCAACAGAAATAATTGTCGGGTCGTCGGAGGGGGTATAGAGGAATTTTTCATTATCAAAACGACTTCAAAAATCAAATATGACTTGGCACGCATCATAGTGGGGGGCAAAATATCCATTCCCATCTGAATAGCAATAATTCGTCAACAGAAATTATTGTCGGTTCGTCAGAGGGGTATAGAGGGATTTTTCATTTTCGAAAGTTACCTCAAAAATCAAATATGACTTGGCACGCATCATAGTGGGGTGCAAAATATTCATTTCCATCCAAATAACGATAATTCGTCAACCAAAGTTATTGTCGGGTCGTCAGAGGGGGTACAGAGGGATTTTTCAAATTCAAAATTACCTAAAATATCAAATATGACTTGGCACGCAACATGGTGGGGTGCAGAATATCTATTTCCATTTGAATAACAATAATTTGTCAACAGAAATCATTGCCGGGTTTTCAGAAGAGGTATAGAGGGATTTTTCATTTTCAAAATTACTTCAAAAATCAAATATGACTTGTCACGCATCATATTAGGGTGCAAAATATTAATTTCCATCCTAATAACAATAATTCGTCAAAAGATATCATTGTCGGGTCGTCAGGGGGGTATAGAGGAATTTTTCAAATTCAAAATTACCTAAATTATCGAATATGACTTGGCACGCAACATGGTGGGGTGCAGAATATCTATTTTCTTCTGAATAACGTTAATTTGTCAACAGAAATCATTGCCGGGTTGTCAGAGGAGGTATAGAGGGATTTTTCATTTTCAAAATTACTTCAAAAATCAAATATGACTTGGCACGCATCATAGTAGGGTGCAAAATATTCATTTCCATCCTAATAACAATAATTCTTCAACTGAATTCATTGTCGGGTCGTCAGAGGGGGTACAGAGGGATTTTTCATTTTCAAAATTACCTCAAAATCAAATATGACTCGGCACGCATCATAAAAGGGTGCAAAATGGCCATGTCCATCTGAATAACGATAATTTGTAAACAGAAATCATTGTCGGGTCGTTAGAGGGAGTATAGAGGGATTTTTCATTTTCAAAATTACTTCAAAAATCAAATATGACTTGGCACGCATCATATTATGGTGCAAATTATTCATTTCCATCCTAATAACAATAATTCGTCAACAGAAATCATCGTCGGGTCGTCAGAGGGGGTATAGAGGAATTTTTCATTTTCAAAATTACCTAAAATATCAAATATGACTTGGCACGCAACATGGTGTGGTGCAGAATATCTATGTCCATCTGAATAACAACAATTCGTTAACAGAGATCATTGTCGGTTCGTCAGAGGGGTATAGAGGGATTTTTCAATTTCAAAATTACTTCAAAAATCAAATATGAGTTGGCACGCATCATGGTGGGGTACAAAGTATTTATGTCCATCTGAATAACAATAATTCGTCAACAGAAATCTTTGTCGGGTCGTCAAAGGGGGCATAGAGGGATTGTTCATTTTCAAAGTTACCTCAAAAATCAAATATGACTTGGCACACATCAAAGTAGGGTGCAAAATATCCATTCACATCTGAATAACAATAATTCGTCAACAAAAATCATTGTCGTGCCGTCATAGGGGTAATGGAGGGATTTTTCATTTTCAAAATTACCTAAAATATCAAATATGACTTGGCACGCAACATGGTGTGGTGCAGAATATCTATGTCCATCTGAATAGCAATAATTCGTTAACAGAGATCATTGTCGGTTTGTCAGAGGGGTATAGAAGGATTTTTCTATTTCAAAATTACTTCAAAAATCAAATATGAGTTGGCACGCATCATGGTGGGGTACAAAGTATTCATGTCCATCTGAATAACAATAATTCGTCAACAGAAATCATTGTCGGGTAGTCAGAGGGGGTATAGAGGGATTTTTCATTATCAAAACGACTTCAAAAATCAAATATGACTTGGCACGCATCATAGTGGGGGGCAAAATATCCATTCCCATCTGAATAGCAATAATTCGTCAACAGAAATTATTGTCGGTTCGTCAGAGGGGTATAGAGGGATTTTTCATTTTCAAAATTACTTCAAAAATCAAATATGACTTGGCATGCATCATAGTAGGGTGCAAATATTCATTTCCATCCTAATAACAATAATTCGTCAACTGAAATCATTGTCGGGTCGTCAGAGGGGGTACAGAGGGATTTTTCATTTTCAAAATTACCTCAAAATCAAATATGACTCGGCATGCATCATAAAAGGGTGCAAAATGGCCATGTCCATCTGAATAACGATAATTTGTAAACAGAAATCATTGTCGGGTAGTCAGAGGGGGTATAGAGGAATTTTTCATTATCAAAACGACTTCAAAAATCAAATATGACTTGGCACGCATCATAGTGGGGGGCAAAATATCCATTCCCATCTGAATAGCAATAATTCGTCAACAGAAATTATTGTCGGTTCGTCAGAGGGGTATAGAGGGATTTTTCATTTTCAAAGTTACCTCAAAAATCAAATATGACTTGGCACGCATCATAGTGGGGTGCAAAATATCCATTTTCATCTGAATAAAAATAATTCGTCAACACAAATCATTGTCGGGTCGTCAGAGGGGGTATAGAGGAATTTTTCTTTTTCAAAATTACCTAAAATATCAAATATGACTTGGCACGCAACATGGTGTGGTGCAGAATATCTATGTCCATCTGAATAACAATAATTCGTTAACAGAGATCATTGTCGGTTCGTCAGAGGGGTATAGAGGGATTTTTCAATTTCAAAATGACTTCAAAAATCAAATATGACTTGGCACGCATCATATTAAGGTGCAAAATATTCATTTCCATCCCAATAACAATAATTCGTCAACAGAAATAATTGTCGGGTCGTCGGAGGGGGTATAGAGGAATTTTTCATTATCAAAACGACTTCAAAAATCAAATATGACTTGGCACGCATCATAGTGGGGGGCAAAATATCCATTCCCATCTGAATAGCAATAATTCGTCAACAGAAATTATTGTCGGTTCGTCAGAGGGGTATAGAGGGATTTTTCATTTTCAAAAGTTACCTCAAAAATCAAATATGACTTGGCACGCATCATAGTGGGGTGCAAAATATTCATTTCCATCCAAATAACGATAATTCGTCAACCAAAGTTATTGTCGGGTCGTCAGAGGGGGTACAGAGGGATTTTTCAAATTCAAAATTACCTAAAATATCAAATATGACTTGGCACGCAACATGGTGGGGTGCAGAATATCTATTTCCATTTGAATAACAATAATTTGTCAACAGAAATCATTGTCGGGTTTTCAGAAGAGGTATAGAGGGATTTTTCATTTTCAAAATTACTTCAAAAATCAAATATGACTTGTCACGCATCATATTAGGGTGCAAAATATTCATTTCCATCCTAATAACAATAATTCGTCAAAAGATATCATTGTCGGGTCGTCAGGGGGGTATAGAGGAATTTTTCAAATTCAAAATTACCTAAATTATCGAATATGACTTGGCACGCAACATGGTGGGGTGCAGAATATCTATTTTCTTCTGAATAACGATAATTTGTCAACAGAAATTATTGTCGGGTCGTTAGAGGGAGTATAGAGGAATTTTTCATTTTCAAAATTACTTCAAATATCAAATATGACTTGGCACGTATCAAATTAGGGTGCCAAATATTCAATTCAATCCTAATAACAAAAATTTGTCAATAGAAATCATTGTCGTGTCGTCAGAGGGGGTATAGAGGAATTTTTCATTTTCAAAATTACCTAAAATATCAAATATGACTTGGCACGCAACATGGTGTGGTGCAGAATATCTATGTCCTTCTGAATAACAATAATTCGTTAACAGAGATCTTTGTCGGTTTGTCAGAGGGGTATAGAGGAAGTTTTCATTTTCAAAATCCCTTCAAAAATCAAATATAAGTTGGAACGCATCATGGTGGGGTACAAAGTATTCATGTCCATCTGAATAATTATAATTCGTCATCAGAAATCATTGTCGGGTCGTCAAAGGGGGCATAGAGGGATTGTTCATTTTCAAAGTAACCTCAAAAATCAAATATGACTTGGCACACATCATATTAGGGTGCAAAATATTCATTACCATCCCAATAACAATAATTCGTCAACAGAAATAATTGTCGGGTCGTCGGAGGGGGTATAGAGGTATTTTTCATTTTCAAAATTACCTCAAAAATCAAATATGACTTGGCACGCATTATGGTGGTGTGCAACATATCCATGTGCATCTGAATAACAATAACTCGTCAACAGAAATCATTGCCGGGTTGTCAGAGGAGGTATAGAGGGATTGTTCATTTTCAAAGTTACCTCAAAAATCAAATATGACTTGGCACACATCATATTAGGGTACCTCAAAAATCAAATATGACTTGGCACGCATCATGGTGGGGTACAAAGTATTTATGTCCTTCTGAATAACAATAATTCGTCAGCAGAAATCATTGTCGGGTCGTCAAAGGGGGCATAGAGGGATTGTTCATTTTCAAAGTTACCTCAAAAATCAAATATGACTTGGCACACATCATATTAGGGTGCAAAATATTCAATTCCATCCTAATAACAATAATTCGTCAACAGAAATCATTGTCGTGTCGTCAGAGGGGGTACAGAGGGATTTTTCATTTTTAAAATGACTTCAAAAATCAGATATGACTTGGCACTCATCATAGTAGGGTGCAAAATATTCAATTCCATCCTAATAACAATAATTCTTCAACAGATATCATTGTCGGGTCGTCAGAGGGGGTATAGAGGAATTTTTCATTTTCAATATTACCTAAAATATCAAATATGACTTGGCACGCAACATGGTGTGGTGCAGAATATCTATGTCCTTCTGAATAACAATAATTCGTTAACAGAGATCATTGTCGGTTCGTCAGAGGGGTATAGAGGGATTTTTCATTTTCAAAATTACTTCAAAAATCAAATATGAGTTGGCACGCATCATGGTGGGATACAAAGTATTCATGTCCATCTGAATAACAATAATTCGTCAACACAAATCATTGTCGGGTAGTCAGAGGGGGTATAGAGGGATTTTTCATTATCAAAACGACTTCAAAAATCAAATATGACTTGGCACGCATCATAGTGGGGTGCAAAATATCCATTTCCATCTGAATAACAATAATTCGTCAACAGAAATCATTGTCGGTTCGTCAGAGGGGTATAGAGGGATTTTTCATTTTCAAAATTACTTCAAAAATCAAATATGAGTTGGCACGCATCATGGTGGGGTACAAAGTATTCATGTCCATCTGAATAACAATAATTCGTCAACAGAAATCATTGTAGGTTCGTCATAGGGGGCATAGAGGAATTGTTCATTTTCAAAGTTACCTCAAAAATCAAATATGACTTGGCACACATCATATTAGGGTGCAAAATATTCATTTCCATCCTAATAACAATAATTCGTCAACAGAAATCATTGTCGGGTCGTCAAAGGGGGTGCAGAGGGATTTTTCATTTTTAAAATGACTTCAAAAATCAGATATGACTTGGCACTCATCATAGTAGGGTGCAAAATATTCAATTCCATCCTAATAACAATAATTCTTCAACAGAAATCATTGTCGGGTCGTCAGAGGGGGTATAGAGGAATTTTTCATTATCAAAACGACTTCAAAAATCAAATATGACTTGGCACGCATCAAAGTAGGGTGCAAAATATCTATGACCAACTGAATAACAACAATTCGTCAACAGAAATCATTGTCGGGTCGTCAGAGGGGGTATGGAGGGATTTTTCATTTTTAAAATGACTTCAAAAATCAAATATGGCTTGTCACGCATCATATTAGGGTGCAAAATATTCTTTTTCATCCTAATAATAATAATTCGTCAACAGAAATAATTGTCGGGTCGTCGGAGGGGGCATAGAGGAATTTTTCATTTTCAAAATTACCTAAAATATCAAATATGACTTGGCACGCATCATGATGGGGTGCAGAATATTCATTTACATCTAAATAACAATAATTCGTCAACGGAAATCATTGTCGGGTCGTCAGAGGGGGGTATAGAGGGATTTTTCATTTTCAAAATTAATTCAAAAATCAAATATGACTTGGCACGCATCATAGTAGGGTGCAAAATATTCATTTCCATCCAAATAACAATAATTCGTCAACCAAAATCATTGTCGGGTCGTCAGAGGGGGTACAGAGGGATTTTTCAAATTCAAAATTACCTAAAATATCAAATATGACTTGGCACGCAACATGGTGGGGTGCAGAATATCTATTTCCATTTGAATAACAATAAGTTGTCAACAGAAATCATTGCCGGGTTTTCAGAGGAGGTATAGAGGGATTTTTCATTTTCAAAATTACTTCAAAAATCAAATACGACTTGTCACGCATCATATTAGGGTGCAAAATATTCATTTCCATCCTAATAACAATAATTCGTCAAAAGAAATCATTGTCGGGTCGTCAGGGGGGGTATAGAGGAATTTTTCATTTTCAAAATTACTTCAAAAATCAAATATGGGTTGGCACGCATCATGGTGGGGTACAAAGTATTCATGTCCATCTGAATAACAATAGTTCGTCAACAGAAATCATTGTCGGGTCGTCAAAGGGGGCATAGAGGGATTTCTCATTTTCAAAATTACCTCAAAATCAAATATGACTTGGCACACATCATAGTAAGGTGCCAAATATCCATGTCCATCTGAATAAACATTATTCAATTACAGAAATCATTGTCGGGTCGTCAGAGGGGGTATAGAGGGATTTTTCATTATCAAAACGACTTCAAAAATCAAATATGACTTGGCACGCATCATAGTGGGGTGCAGAATATCCATTTCCATCTGAATAACAATAATTCGTCAACAGAAATCATTGTAGGTTCGTCAAAGGGGGCATAGAGGGATTGTTCACTTTCAAAGTTACCTCAAAAATCAAATATGACTTGGCACACATCAAAGTAGGGTGCAAAATATCTATGACCAACTGAATAACAACAATTCGTCAACAGAAATCATTGTCGGGTCGTCAGAGGGGGTATGGAGGGATTTTTCATTTTTAAAATGACTTCAAAAATCAAATATGGCTTGTCACGCATCATATTAGGGTGCAAAATATTCTTTTTCATCCTAATAATAATAATTCGTCAACAGAAATAATTGTCGGGTCGTCGGAGGGGGCATAGAGGAATTTTTCATTTTCAAAATTACCTAAAATATCAAATATGACTTGGCACGCATCATGATGGGGTGCAGAATATTCATTTACATCTAAATAACAATAATTCGTCAACGGAAATCATTGTCGGGTCGTCAGAGGGGGGTATAGAGGGATTTTTCATTTTCAAAATTAATTCAAAAATCAAATATGACTTGGCACGCATCATAGTAGGGTGCAAAATATTCATTTCCATCCAAATAACAATAATTCGTCAACCAAAATCATTGTCGGGTCGTCAGAGGGGGTACAGAGGGATTTTTCAAATTCAAAATTACCTAAAATATCAAATATGACTTGGCACGCAACATGGTGGGGTGCAGAATATCTATTTCCATTTGAATAACAATAAGTTGTCAACAGAAATCATTGCCGGGTTTTCAGAGGAGGTATAGAGGGATTTTTCATTTTCAAAATTACTTCAAAAATCAAATATGACTTGTCACGCATCATATTAGGGTGCAAAATATTCATTTCCATCCTAATAAAAATAATTCGTCAAAAGAAATCATTGTCGGGTCGTCAGGGGGGGTATAGAGGAATTTTTCATTTTCAAAATTACTTCAAAAATCAAATATGGGTTGGCACGCATCATGGTGGGGTACAAAGTATTCATGTCCATCTGAATAACAATAGTTCGTCAACAGAAATCATTGTCGGGTCGTCAAAGGGGGCATAGAGGGATTTCTCATTTTCAAAATTACCTCAAAATCAAATATGACTTGGCACACATCATAGTAAGGTGCCAAATATCCATGTCCATCTGAATAAACATTATTCAATTACAGAAATCATTGTCGGGTCGTCAGAGGGGTAATAGAGGGATTTTTCATTTTCAAAATTACCTCAAAATCAAATATGACTTGGCACGCATCATAGTAAGGTGCCATATATCCATGTCCATCTGAATAAACATTATTCAATTACAGAAATCATTGTCGGGTCGTCAGAGGGGGTTTAAAGGGATTTTTCATTTTCAAAATTACTTCAAAAATCAAATATGACTTGGACCGCTACATGGTGGGATGCAGAATATCCATTTCCATCTGAATAACAATAATTCGTCAACCGAAATCATTGTCGGGTCGTCAGAGGGGGTACAGAGTGATTTTTCAAATTCAAAATTACCTAAAATATCAAATATGACTTGGCACGCAACATAGTGGGGTGCAGAATATCTATTTCCATCTGAATAACAATAATTCGTCAACAGAAATCATTGCCGGGTTTTCAGAGGAGGTATAGAGGGATTTTTCATTTTCAAACTTACTTCAAAAATCAAATACGACTTGTCACGCATCATATTAGGGTGCAAAATATTCATTTCCATCCTATTAACAATAATTCATCAAAAGAAATCATTGTCGGGTCGTCAGGAGGGTATAGAGGAATTTTTCATTTTCAAAATTACCTCAAAATCAAATATGACTTGGCACGCATCATAGTGGGGTGCAGAATATCCATTTCCATCTGAATAACAATAAGTCGTCAACAGAAATCATTGACGGGTCGTTGGAGGGGGTATAGAGTTATTTTTCATTTTTAAAATGACTTCAAATATCAAATATGACTTGACACGCATCATAGTAGGGTGCAATATATTCATTTTCATCTGAATAACGATAATTTGTCAACAGAAATTATTGTCGGGGCGTTAGAGGGAGTATAGAGGGATTTTTCATCTTTAAAATTACTTCAAAAATCAAATATGACTTGGCACGCATCATATTAGGGTGCAAAATATTCAATTCCATCCTAATAACAAAAATTTGTCAATAGAAATCATTGTCGGGTCGTCAGAGGGGGTATAGAGGAATTTTTCATTTTCAAAATTACCTAAAATATCAAATATGACTTGGCACGCAACATGGTGTGGTGCAGAATATCTATGTCCTTCTGAATAACAATAATTCGTTAACAGAGATCTTTAGCGGTTCGTCAGAAGGGTATAGAGGGAGTTTTCATTTTCAAAATCACTTCAAAAATGAAATATAAGTTGGCACGCATCATGGTGGGGTACAAAGTATTCATGTCCATCTGAATAACAATAATTCGTCAACAGAAATCATTGTCGGGTCGTCAAAGGGGGCATAGAGGGATTGTTCATTTTCAAAGTAACCTCAAAAATCAAATATGACTTGGCACACATCATATTAGGGTGCAAAATATTCATTACCATCCTAATAACAGTAATTCGTCAACAGAAATCATTGTCGGGTCGTCAGAGGGGGTATAGAGGAATTTTTCTTTTTCAAAATTACCTAAAATATCAAATATGACTTGGCACGCAACATGGTGTGGTGCAGAATATCTATGTCCATCTGAATAACAATAATTCGTTAACAGAGATCATTGTCGGTTCGTCAGAGAGGTATAGAGGGATTTTTCATTTTCAAAATTACTTCAAAAATCAAATATGAGTTGGCACGCATAATTGTGGGGTACAAAGTATTTATTTTCATCTGAATAACAATAATTCGTCAACAGAAATCATTGTCGGGTCGTCAAAGGGGGCATAGAGGGATTGTTCATTTTCAAAGTTACCTCAAAAATCAAATATGACTTGGCACACATCAGAGTAGGGTGCAAAATATCTATGTCCAACTGAATAACAATAATTCGTCAACAGAAATCATTGTCGGGTCGTCAGAGGGGGTATAGAGGAATTTTTCATTTTCAAAATTACCTAAAATATCAAATATGAGTTGGCACGCAAAATGGTGGGGTGCAGAATATCTATTTCCATCTGAATAACAATAATTCGTCAACGGAAATCATTGTCGGGTCGTCAGAGGGGGTATAGAGGGATTTTTCATTTTCAAAATTACCTAAAATATCAAATATGACTTGGCTTGCAACATGGCTGGGTGCAGAATATCTATTTCCATCTCAATAACAATAATTCGTCAACAGAAATCATTGCCGGGTTGACAGAGGAGGTATAGAGGGATTTTTCAATTTCAAAATGACTTCAAAAATCAAATATGACTTGGCACGCATCATATTAGGGTGCAAAATATTCATTTCCATCCCAATAACAATAATTGGTCAACAGAAATAATTGTCGGGTCGTCGGAGGGGGTATAGAGGAATTTTTCATTTTCAAAATTACCTAAAATATCAAATATGACTTGGCACGCATCATGATGGGGTGCAGAATATCCATTTACATCTAAATAACAATAATTAGTCAACGGAAATCATTGTCGGGTCGTCAGAGGGGGTATAGAGGGATTTTTCATTTTCAAAATTACTTCAAAATTCAAATATGACTTAGCACGGATCATAGTAGGGTGCAAAATATTCATTTTCATCCAAATAACGATAATTCGTCAACCAAAATCATTGTCGGGTCGTCAGAGGGGGTACAGAGGGATTTTTCAAATTCAAAATTACCTAAAATATCAAATATGACTTGGCACGCAACATGGTGGTGTGCAGAATATCTATTTCCATTTGAATAACAATAATTTGTCAACAGAAATCATTGCCGGGTTTTCAGAAGAGGTATAGAGGGATTTTTCATTTTCAAAATTACTTCAAAAATCAAATATGACTTGTCACGCATCATATTAGGGTGCAAAATATTCATTTCCATCCTAATAACAATAATTCGTCAAAAGATATCATTGTCGGGTCGTCAGGGGGGTATAGAGGAATTTTTCAAATTCAAAATTACCTAAATTATCGAATATGACTTGGCACGCAACATGGTGGGGTGCAGAATATCTATTTTCTTCTGAATAACGTTAATTTGTCAACAGAAATCATTGCCGGGTTGTCAGAGGAGGTATAGAGGGATTTTTCATTTTTAAAATGACTTCAAAAATCAAATATGACTTGGCACGCATCATAGTAGGGTGCAATATATTCATTTTCATCTGAATAACGATAATTTGTCAACAGAAATTATTGTCGGGTCGTTAGAGGGAGTATAGAGGAATTTTTCATTTTCAAAATTACTTCAAATATCAAATATGACTTGGCACGTATCAAATTAGGGTGCCAAATATTCAATTCAAGCCTAATAACAAAAATTTGTCAATAGAAATCATTGTCGTGTCGTCAGAGGGGGTATAGAGGAATTTTTCATTTTCAAAATTACCTAAAATATCAAATATGACTTGGCACGCAACATGGTGTGGTGCAGAATATCTATGTCCTTCTGAATAACAATAATTCGTTAACAGAGATCTTTGTCGGTTCGTCAGAGGGGTATAGAGGAAGTTTTCATTTTCAAAATCACTTCAAAAATCAAATATAAGTTGGAACGCATCATGGTGGGGTACAAAGTATTCATGTCCATCTGAATAATTATAATTCGTCATCAGAAATCATTGTCGGGTCGTCAAAGGGGGCATAGAGGGATTGTTCATTTTCAAAGTAACCTCAAAAATCAAATATGACTTGGCACACATCATATTAGGGTGCAAAATATTCATTACCATCCCAATAACAATAATTCGTCAACAGAAATAATTGTCGGGTCGTCGGAGGGGGTATAGAGGTATTTTTCATTTTCAAAATTACCTCAAAAATCAAATATGACTTGGCACGCATTATGGTGGTTTGCAACATATCCATGTGCATCTGAATAACAATAACTCGTCAACAGAAATCATTGCCGGGTTGTCAGAGGAGGTATAGAGGGATTGTTCATTTTCAAAGTTACCTCAAAAATCAAATATGACTTGGCACACATCATATTAGGGTACCTCAAAAATCAAATATGACTTGGCACGCATCATGGTGGGGTACAAAGTATTTATGTCCTTCTGAATAACAATAATTCGTCAACAGAAATCATTGTCGGGTCGTCAAAGGGGGCATAGAGGGATTGTTCATTTTCAAGGTTACCTCAAAAATCAAATATGACTTGGCACACATCATATTAGGGTGCAAAATATTCAATTCCATCCTAATAACAATAATTCGTCAACAGAAATCATTGTCGTGTCGTCAGAGGGGGTACAGAGGGATTTTTCATTTTTAAAATGACTTCAAAAATCAGATATGACTTGGCACTCATCATAGTAGGGTGCAAAATATTCAATTCCATCCTAATAACAATAATTCTTCAACAGAAATCATTGTCGGGTCGTCAGAGGGGGTATAGAGGAATTTTTCATTTTCAATATTACCTAAAATATCAAATATGACTTGGCACGCAACATGGTGTGGTGCAGAATATCTATGTCCTTCTGAATAACAATAATTCGTTAACAGAGATCATTGTCGGTTCGTCAGAGGGGTATAGAGGGATTTTTCATTTTCAAAATTACTTCAAAAATCAAATATGAGTTGGCACGCATCATGGTGGGGTACAAAGTATTCATGTCCATCTGAATAACAATAATTCGTCAACACAAATCATTGTCGGGTAGTCAGAGGGGGTATAGAGGGATTTTTCATTATCAAAACGACTTCAAAAATCAAATATGACTTGGCACGCATCATAGTGGGGTGCAAAATATCCATTTCCATCTGAATAACAATAATTCGTCAACAGAAATCATTGTCGGTTCGTCAGAGGGGTATAGAGGGATTTTTCATCTTCGAAATAACTTCAAAAATCAAATATGAGTTGGCACGCATCATGGTGGGGTACAAAGTATTCATGTCCATCTGAATAACAATAATTCGTCAACAGAAATCATTGTAGGTTCGTCATAGGGGGCATAGAGGAATTGTTCATTTTCAAAGTTACCTCAAAAATCAAATATGACTTAGCACACATCATATTAGGGTGCAAAATATTCATTTCCATCCTAATAACAATAATTCGTCAACAGAAATCATTGTCGGGTCGTCAGAGGGGGTGCAGAGGGATTTTTCAATTTTAAAATGACTTCAAAAATCAGATATGACTTGGCACTCATCATAGTAGGGTGCAAAATATTCAATTCCATCCTAATAACAATAATTCTTCAACAGAAATCATTGTCGGGTCGTCAGAGGGGGTATAGAGGAATTTTTCATTTTCAATATTACCTAAAATATCAAATATGACTTGGCACGCAACATGGTGTGGTGCAGAATATCTATGTCCTTCTGAATAACAATAATTCGTTAACACAAATCATTGTCGGGTAGTCAGAGGGGGTATAGAGGGATTTTTCATTATCAAAACGACTTCAAAAATCAAATATGACTTGGCACGCATCATAGTGGGGTGCAGAATATCCATTTCCATCTGAATAACAATAATTCGTCAACCGAAATCATTGTAGGTTCGTCAAAGGGGGCATAGAGGGATTGTTCACTTTCAAAGTTACCTCAAAAATCAAATATGACTTGGCACACATCAAAGTAGGGTGCAAAATATCTATGACCAACTGAATAACAACAATTCGTCAACAGAAATCATTGTCGGGTCGTCAGAGGTGGTATGGAGGGATTTTTCATTTTTAAAATGACTTCAAAAATCAAATATGGCTTGTCACGCATCATATTAGGGTGCAAAATATTCTTTTTCATCCTAATAATAATAATTCGTCAACAGAAATAATTGTCGGGTCGTCGGAGGGGGCATAGAGGAATTTTTCATTTTCAAAATTACCTAAAATATCAAATATGACTTGGCACGCATCATGATGGGGTGCAGAATATTCATTTACATCTAAATAACAATAATTCGTCGACAGAAATCATTGTCGGGTCGTCAGAGGGGGTATAGAGGGATTTTTCATTTTCAAAATTACCTCAAAATCAAATATGACTTGGCACGCATCATGGTGGGGTGCAGAGTATCTATTTCCATCTAAATAACAATAATTCGTCAACAGAAAACATTGACGGGTCGTTGGAGGGGGTATAGAGAGATTTCTCAATTTCAATATTTCTTCAAAAATCAAATATGACTTGGAACGCATCATGGTGGGGTGCAGAATATCCATTTCCATCTGAATAACAATAATTCGTCAACAGAAATCATTGTCGGGTCGTTAGAGGGGGTATAGAGGGATTTTTCATTTTCAATATTTCTTCAAAAATCCAATTTTACTTGGCACGCATCATGGTGGGGTGCAGAATATCCATTTCCATCTGAATAACAATAATTCGTTGACAGAAATCATTGTCGGGTCGTCAGAGGGGGTATAGAGGGATTTTTCATTTTCAAAATTACCTCAAAATCAAATATGACTTGGCACGCATCATGGTGGGGTGCAGAGTATCTATTTCCATCTAAATAACAATAATTCGTCAACAGAAAACATTGACGGGTCGTTGGAGGGGGTATAGAGGGATTTCTCATTTTCAATATTTCTTCAAAAATCAAATATGACTTGGAACGCATCATGGTGGGGTGCAGAATATCCATTTCCATCTGAATAACAATAATTTGTCAACAGAAATCATTGTCGGGTCGTTAGAGGGGGAATAGAGGGATTTTTCATTTTCAATATTTCTTCAAAAATCTAATATGACTTGTCACGCATCATAGTGGGGTGCAAAGTATCCATGTCCATCTGAATAACAATAATTCGTCAACAGAAATCAATGTCGGGTCGTCAGAGGGGGTTAAGAGGGATTTCTCTTTTCAATATTTCTTCAAAAATCTAATATGACATGGCACGCATCATGGTGGGGTGCAGAATATCTATTTCCATCTGAATAACAATAATTCGTCGACAGAAATCATTGTCGGGTCGTTAGAGGGGGTATAGAGGGATTTCTCATTTTCAAAATTACCTCAAAATCAAATATGACTTGGCACGCAACATGGTGGGGTGCAGAATATTCATTTCCATCTGGATAACAATAATTCGTCAACAGAAATCATTGTCGGGTCGTTAGAGGGGGTAAAGAGAGATTTTTCATTTTCAATATTTCTTCAAAAATCCAATTTGACTTGGCACGCATCATGGTGGGGTGCAGAATATCCATTTCCATCTGAATAACAATAATTCGTCGACAGAAATCATTGTCGGGTCGTCAGAGGGGGTATAGAGGGATTTTTCATTTTCAAAATTACCTCAAAATCAAATATGACTTGGCACGCATCATGGTGGGGTGCAGAATATCCATTTTCATCTAAATAACAATAATTCGTCAAAAGAAATCATTGACGGGTTGTTGGAGGGGGTATAGAGGGATTTCTCATTTTCAATATTCCTTCAAAAATCAAATATGACTTGGAACGCATCATAGTGGGGTACCTTATATCCATTTCCATCTCAAAAACAATAATTTGTTAACGGAAATCATTGTCGGGTCGTCAGAGGGGGTATAGAGGGATTTTTCATTTTCAAAATTACCTCAAAATCAAATATGACTTGGCACACATCATGGTGGGGTGCAGAATATCTATTTTCATCTAAATAACAATAATTCGTCGACAGAAATCATTGTCGGTTCGTTAGAGGGGGTATAGAGGGATTTTTCATTTTCAAAATGACTTCAATAATCAAATATGACTTGGCACGCATCATAGTGGGGCACAAGAATATCCATTTCCATCTCAATAACTATAATTTGTTAACAAAAATCATTGTCGGGTCGTCAGAGGGGGTATAGAGGGATTTTTCATTTTCAAAATTACCTCAAAATCAAATATGACTTGGCACGCATTATAGTGGGGTGCAGAATATCCATTTCCATCTAAATAACAATAATTCGTCTACAGAAATCATTGTCGGGTCGTTAGAGGGGGTATAGAGGGTTTTCTCATTTTCAAAATTACCTCAAAATCAAATATGATTTGGCACGCAACATGGTGGGTGCAGAATATTCATTTCCATCTGGATAACAATAATTCGTCAACAGAAATTATTGTCGGGTCGTTAGAGGGGGTAAAAAGAGATTTTTCATTTTCAATATTTCTTCAAAAATCCAATTTGACTTGGCACGCATCATGGTGGGGTGCAGAATATCCATTTTCATCTGAATAACAATAATTCGTCGACAGAAATCATAGTCGGGTCGTCAGAGGGGGTATAGAGGGATTTTTCATATTCAAAATTACCTCAAAATCAAATATGACTTGGCACGCATCATGGTGGGGTGCAGAATATCAATATCCATCTAAATAACAATAATTCGTCAAAAGAAATCATTGACGGGTCGTTGGAGGGGGTATAGAGGGATTTCTCATTTTCAATATTTCTTCAAAAATCAAATATGACTTGGAACGCATCATAGTGGGGTACCTAATATCCATTTCCATCTCAAAAACAATAATTTGTTAACAGAAAGCATTGTCGGGTCGTCAGAGGGGGTATAGAGGGATTTTTCATTTTCAAAATTACCTCAAAATCAAATATGACTTGGCACACATCATGGTGGGGTGCAGAATATCTATTTCCATCTGAATAACAATAATTCGTCGACAGAAATCATTGTCGGGTTGTTAGAGGGGGTATAGAGGGATTTTTCATTTTCAAAATGACTTCAAAAATCAAATATGACTTGGCACGCATCATAGTGGGGCACAAGAATATCCATTTCCATCTCAATAACTATAATTTGTTAACAAAAATCATTGTCGGGTCGTCAGAGGGGGTATAGAGGGATTTTTCATTTTCAAAATTACCTCAAAATCAAATATGACTTGGCACGCATTATGGTGGCGTGCAGAATATCCATTTCCATCTAAATAACAATAATTCGTCGACAGAAATCATTGTCGGGTCGTTAGAGGGGGTATAGAGGGATTTTTCATTTTCAATATTTCTTCAAAAATCCAATATGACTTGGCACGCATCATGGTGGGGTGCAGAATATCCATTATCATCTGAATAACAATAATTCGTCAACAGAACTCATTGTCGGGTCGTTAGAGGGGGTATGGAGGGATTTTACATTTTCAAAATTACCTTAAAATCAAATATGACTTGGCACGCATCATAGTGGGGTGCAGAATATCCATTTCCATCTGAATGACAATAATTCGTCAACAGAAATCATTGACGGGTCGTTGGAGGGGGTATAGAGGGATTTTTCATTTTCAAAATTTCTTCAATTATCTAATATGACTTGGCACGCATCATGGTGGGGTGCAGAATATCCATTTCCATCTGAATAACAATAATTCGTCAACAGAAATCATTGTCGGGTCGTTAGAGGGGGTATAGAGGGATTTTTCATTTTCAAAATTACCTCAAAATCAAATATGACTTGGCACGCATCAGAGTGGGGTGCAGAATATCCACTTCCATCTAAATAACAATAATTCGTCAACAGAAATCATTGACGGGTCGTTGGAGGGGGTATAGAGGGATTTTTCATTTTCAAAATTTCTTCAATAATCTAATATGACTTGGCACGCATCATGGTGGGGTACAGAATATCCATTTCCATCTCAATGACAATAATTTGTCAACAGAAATCATTGTCGGGTCGTCAGAGGGGGTATAGAGGGATTTTTCATTTTCAAAATTACCTCAAAATCAAATATGACTTGGCACGCATCATGGTGGGGTGCAGAATATCCATTTCCATCTGAATAACAATGATTCGTCAACAGAAATCATTGACGGGTCGTAGGAGGTGGTATAGAGGGATTATTCATTTTCAAAATTTCTTCAAAAATCTAATATGACTTGGCACGCATCCTGGTGGGGTGCAGAATATCCATTTCCATCTGAATAACAATAATATGTCAACAGAAATCATTGTCGGGTCGTTAGAGGGCGTATAGAGGGATTTCTCATTTTCAATATTTCTTCAAAAATCTAATATGACTTGGCACGCATCATGGTGGGTGCAGAATATCTATTTCCATCTGAATAACAATAATTCGTCGACAGAAATCATTGTCGGGTCGTTAGAGGGGGTATAGAGGGATTCCTCATTTTCAAAATTACCTCAAAATCAAATATGACTTGGCACGCAACATGGTGGGGTGCAGAATATTCATTTCCATCTGGATAACAATAATTCGTCAACAGAAATCATTGTCGGGTCGTTAGAGGGGGTAAAGAGAGATTTTTCATTTTCAATATTTCTTCAAAAATCCAATTTGACTTGGCACGCATCATGGTGGGGTGCAGAATATCCATTTCCATCTGAATAACAATAATTCGTCGACAGAAATCATTGTCGGGTCGTCAGAGGGGGTATAGAGAGATTTTTCATTTTCAAAATTACCTCAAAATCAAATATGACTTGGCACGCATCATGGTGGGGTGCAGAATATCCATTTTCATCTAAATAACAATAATTCGTCAAAAGAAATCATTGACGGGTCGTTGGAGGGGGTATAGAGGGATTTCTCATTTTCAATATTTCTTCAAAAATCAAATATGACTTGGAACGCATCATAGTGGGGTACCTAATATCCATTCCCATCTCAAAAACAATAATTTGTTAACAGAAATCATTGTCGGGTCGTCAGAGGGGGTATAGAGGGATTTTTCATTTTCAAAATTACCTCAAAATCAAATATGACTTGGCACGCAACATGGTGGGGTGCAGAATATTCATTTCTATCTCAATATCAATAATTTGTCACCAGAAGTCATTGTCGGGTCGTCAGAGGGGGTATAGAGGGATTTTATCATTTTCAAAATTACCTCAAAATCAAATATGACTTGGCACGCATCATAGTGGGGTGCAGAATATCTATTTCCATCTGAATAACAATAAGTCCTCAACAGAAATCATTGACGGGTCGTTAGAGGGGGAATAGAGGGATTTTTCATTTTCAATATTTCTTCAAAAATCTAATATGACTTGGCACGCATCATGGTGGGGTACAGTATATCCATTTCCATCTATATAACAATAATTCGTCAACAGAAATCATTGACGGGTTGTTGGAGGGGGTGTAGAGGGATTTCTCATTTTCAATAATTCTTCAAAAATCTAATATGACTTGGCACGTATCATGGTGGGGTGCAGAATATCTATTTCCATCTGAATAAAAATAATTCTTCGACAGAAATCATTGTCGGGTCGTTAGAGGGGGTATAGAGGGATTTTTCATTTTCAAAAGTACCTCAAAATCAAATATGACTTGGCACGCATCATGGTGGGGTGCAGAATATTCGTTTCCATCTAAATAACAATAATTCGTCAACAGAAATCATTGACGGGTCGTTGGAGGGGGTATAGAGAGATTTCTCATTTTCAATATTTCTTCAAAAATCTAATATGACTTGGCACGCATCATGGTGGGGTGCAGAATATTCATTTCCGTCTGAATAACAATAATTCGTCAACAGAAATCATTGTCGGGTCGTTAGAGGGGGTATAGAGGGATTTTTCATTTTCAAAATTACCTCAAAATAAAATATGACTTGGCACGCAACATGGTGGGGTGCAGAATATCCATTTCCATCTGAATAACAATAATTTGTCAACAGAAATCATTGTCGGGTCGTTAGAGGGGGAATAGAGGGATTTCTCATTTTCAATATTTCTTCAAAAATCTAATATGACTTGGCACGCATCATAGTGGGTTGCAGAATATCTATTTCTATCTGAATAACAATAATTCGTCGACAGAAATCATTGTCGGGTCGTCAGAGGGGGTATAGAGGGATTTTTCAATTTCTAAATGACTTCAAAAATCAAATATGACTTGGCACGCATCATAGTGGGGTACAGAATATCCATTTCCATCTCAATATCAATAATTTGTCACCAAAAATGATTGTCGGGTCGTCAGAGGGGGTATAGAGGGATTTTTCATTTTCAAAATTACCTCAAAATCAAATATGACTTGGCACGCATCATAGTGGGGTGCAGAATATCCATTTCCATCTGAATAACAATAAGTCTTCAACAGAAATCATTGACGGGTAGTTGGAGGGGGTATAGAGGGATTTTTCATTTTCAAAATTTCTTCAAAAATCTAATATGACTTGGCACGCATCATGGAGGGGTGCAGAATATCCATTGCCATTTTAATAACAATAATTTGTCAACAGAAATCATTGTCGGGTCGTTAGAGGGGGTATAGAGGGATTTTTCATTTTCAAATTTACCTCAAAATCAAATATGACTTGGCACGCAACATAGTGGGGTGCAGAATATCCATTTCCATCTGAATAACAATAATTTGTCAACAGAAATCATTGTCGGGTCGTTAGAGGGGGTAAAGAGGGATTTCTCATTTTCAATATTTCTTCAAAAATCTAATATGACTTGGCACGCATCATGGTGGGGTGCAGAATATCTATTTCTATCTGAATAACAATAATTCGTCGACAGAAATCATTGTCGGGTCGTTAGAGGGGGTATAGAGGGATTTCTCATTTTCAAAATTACCTCAAAATCAAATATGACTTGGCACGCAACATGGTGGGGTGCAGAATATTCATTTCCATCTGGATAACAATAACTCGTACAGAAATCATTGTCGGGTCGTTAGAGGGGGTAAAGAGAGATTTTTCATTTTCAATATTTCTTCAAAAATCCAATTTGACTTGGCACGCATCATGGTGGGGTGCAGAATATCCATTTCCATCTGAATAACAATAATTCGTCGACAGAAATCATTGTAGGGTCGTCAGAGGGGGTATAGAGGGATTTTTCATTTTCAAAATTACCTCAAAATCAAATATGACTTGGCACGCATCATGGTGGGGTGCAGGATATCCATTTCCATCTAAATAACAATAATTCGTCAACAGAAAACATTGACGGGTTGTTGGAGGGGGTATAGAGGGATTTCTCATTTTCAATATTTCTTCAAAAATCAAATATGACTTGGAACGCATCATAGTGGGGTACATAATATCCATTCCCATCTCAAAAACAATAATTTGTTATCAGAAATCATTGTCGGGTCGTCAGAGGGGATATAGAGGGATTTTTCATTTTCAAAATTACCTCAAAATCAAATATGACTTGGCACGCATCATGGTGGGGTGCAGAATATCTATTTCCATCTGAATAACAATAATTCGTCGACAGAAATCATTGCCGGGTCGTTAGAGGGGGTATAGAGGAATTTTTCATTTTCAAAATGACTTCAAAAATCAAATATGACTTGGCACGCATCATAGTGGGGTACAAGAATATCCATTTCCATCTCAATAACAATAATTTGTTAACAAAAATCATTGTCGGGTCGTCAGAGGTGGTATAGAGGGATTTTTCATTTTCAAAATTACCTCAAAATCAAATATGACTTGGCACGTATTATGGTGGGGTGCAGAATATCCATTTCCATCTAAATAACAAAAATTCGTAGACAGAAATCATTGTCGGGTCGTTAGAGGGGGTACAGAGGGATTTTTCATTTTCAATATTTCTTCAAAAATCCAATATGACTTGGCACGCATCATGGTGGGGTGCAGAATATCCATTATCATCTGAATAACAATAATTCGTCAACAGAAATCATTGACGGGTCGTTGGAGGGGGTATAAAGTGATTTGTCATTTTCAAAATTTCTTCAATATTCTAATATGACTTGGCACGCATCATGGTGGGGTACAGAATATCCATTTCCATCTGAATAACAATAATTCGTCAACAGAAATCATTGTCGGGTCGTTAGAGGGGGTATAGAGGGATTTTTCATTTTCAAAATTACCTCAAAATCAAATATGACTTGGCACGCATCAGGGTGGGGTGCAGAATATCCACTTCCATCTTAATAACAATAATTCGTCAACAGAAATCATTGACGGGTCGTTGGAGGGGGTATAGAGGGATTTTTCATTTTCAAAATTTCTTCAATATTCTAATATGACTTGGCACGCATCATGGTGGGGTACAGAATATCCATTTCCATCTCAATAACAATAATTTGTCAACAGAAATCATTGTCGGGTCGTCAGAGGGGGAATAGAGGGATTTTTCATTTTATAAATTACCTCAAAATCATATATGACTTGGCACGCAACATGGAGGGGTGCAGAATTTTCATTTTCATCTGAATAACAATAATTCGTCAACAGAAATCATTGTCGGGTCGTTAGAGGGGGTATAGAGGGATTTTTCATTTTCAATATTTCTTCAAAAATCTAATATGATTTGGCACGCATCATGGTGGGGTACAGAATATCCATTTCCATCTCAATAACAATAATTTGTCAACAGAAATCATTGTCGGGTCGTCAGAGGGGGAATAGAGGGATTTTTCATTTTATAAATTACCTCAAAATCATATATGACTTGGCACGCAACATGGAGGGGTGCAGAATTTTCATTTTCATCTGAATAACAATAATTTGTCAACAGAAATCATTGTCGGGTCGTTAGAGGGCGTATAGAGGGATTTCTCATTTTCAATATTTCTTCAAAAATCTAATATGACTTGGCACGCATCATGGTGGGGTGCAGAATATCTATTTCCATCTGAATAACAATAATTCGTCGACAGAAATCATTGTCGGGTCGTTAGAGGGGGTATAGAGGGATTTTTCATTTTCAAAAGTACCTCAAAATCAAATATGACTTGGCACGCATCATGGTGGGGTGCTGAATATTCATTCCCATCTGGATAACGATAATTCGTCAACAGAAATCATTGTCGGGTCGTTAGAGGGGGTATAGACGGATTTTTCATTTTCAATATTTCTTCAAAAATCCAATATGACTTGGCACGCATCATGTTGGGGTGCAGAATATCCATTTCCATCTGAATAACAATAATTTGTCGACAGAAATCATTGTCGGGTCGTCAGAGGGGGTATAGAGGGATTTTTCATTTTCAAATTTACCCCAAAATCAAATATGACTTGGCACGCATCATGGTGGGGTGCAGACTATCCATTTCCATCTAAATAACAATAATTCGTTAACAGAAATCATTGACGGGTCGTTGGAGGGGGTATAGAGGGATTTCTCATTTTCAATATTTCTTCAAAAATCTAATATGACTTGGCACGCATCATGGTGGGGTGCAGAATATCTATTTCTATCTGAATAACAATAATTCGTCGACAGAAATCATTGTCGGATCGTTAGAGGGGGTATAGAGGGATTTTTCATTTTCAAAATTACCTCAAAATCAAATATGACTTGGCACGCAACATAGTGGGGTGCAGAATATTCATTTCCATCTGAATAACATTAATTCGTCAACAGAAATCATTGTCGGGTCGTTAGAGGAGATATAGAGGGATTTTTCAATTTCAAAATTACCTCAAAATCAAATATGACTTGGCACGCAACATAGTGGGGTGCAGAATATTCATTTCCATCTGAATAACAATAATTCGTCGACAGAAATCATTGTCGGGTCGTCAGAGGAGGTATAGAGGGATTTTTCATTTTCAAAATGACTTCAAACAAAAATCAAATATGACTTGGCACGCATCATAGTGGGGTACAGAATATCCATTTCCATCTCAATATCAATAATTTGTCACCAAAAATGATTGTCGGGTCGTCAGAGGGGGTATAGAGGTATTTTTCATTTTCAAAATTACCTCAAAATCAAATATGACTTGGCACGCATCATAGTGGGGTGCAGAATATCCATTTCCATCTGAATAACAATAAGTCGTCAACAGAAATCATTGACGGGTAGTTGGAGGGGGTATAGAGTGATTTTTCATTTTCAAAATTTCTTCAAAAATCTAATATGACTTGGCACGCATCATGGAGGGGTGCAGAATATCCATTGCCATTTGAATAACAATAATTTGTCAACAGAAATCATTGTCGGGTCGTTAGAGGGGGTATAGAGGGATTTTTCATTTTCAAATTTACCTCAAAATCAAATATGACTTGGCACGCAACATAGTGGGGTGCAGAATATCCATTTCCATCTGAATAACAATAATTTGTCAACAGAAATCATTGTCGGGTCGTTAGAGGGGGTAAAGAGGGATTTCTCATTTTCAATATTTCTTCAAAAATCTAATATGACTTGGCACGCATCATGGTGGGGTGCAGAATATCTATTTCTATCTGAATAACAATAATTCGTCGACAGAAATCATTGTCGGGTCGTTAGAGGGGGTATAGAGGGATTTCTCATTTTCAAAATTACCTCAAAATCAAATATGACTTGGCACGCAACATGGTGGGGTGCAGAATATTCATTTCCATCTGGATAACAATAACTCGTACAGAAATCATTGTCGGGACGTTAGAGGGGGTAAAGAGAGATTTTTCATTTTCAATATTTCTTCAAAAATCCAATTTGACTTGGCACGCATCATGGTGAGGTGCAGAATATCCATTTCCATCTGAATAACAATAATTCGTCGACAGAAATCATTGTCGGGTCGTCAGAGGGGGTATAGAGGGATTTTTCATTTTCAAAATTACCTCAAAATCAAATATGACTTGGCACGCATCATGGTGGGGTGCAGAATATCCATTTCCATCTAAATAACAATAATTCGTCAACAGAAAACATTGACGGGTTGTTGGAGGGGGTATAGAGGGATTTCTCATTTTCAATATTTCTTCAAAAATCAAATATGACTTGGAGCACATCATAGTGGGGTACATAATATCCATTCCCATCTCAAAAACAATAATTTGTTAACAGAAATCATTGTCGGGTCGTCAGAGGGGATATAGAGGGATTTTTCATTTTCAAAATTACCTCAAAATCAAATATGACTTGACACGCATCATGGTGGGGTGCAGAATATCTATTTCCATCTGAATAACAATAATTCGTCGACAGAAATCATTGCCGGGTCGTTAGAGGGGGTACAGAGGGATTTTTCATTTTCAATATTTCTTCAAAAATCCAATATGACTTGGCACGCATCATGGTGGGGTGCAGAATATCCATTATCATCTGAATAACAATAATTCGTCAACAGAAATCATTGACGGGTCGTTGGAGGGGGTATAAAGGGATTTTTCATTTTCAAAATTTCTTCAAAAATCTAATATGACTTGGCACGCATCATGGTGGGGTGCAGAATATCCATTTCCATCTGAATAACAATAATTCGTCAACAGAAATCATTGTCGGGTCGTTAGAGGGGGTATAGAGGAATTTTTCATTTTCAAAATTACCTCAAAATCAAATATGACTTGGCACGCATCAGGGTGGGGTGCAGAATATCCACTTCCATCTAAATAACAATAATTCGTCAACAGAAATCATTGACGGGTCGTTGGAGGGGGTATAGAGGGATTTTTCATTTTCAAAATTTCTTCAATAATCTAATATGACTTGGCACGCATCATGGTGGGGTACAGAATATCCATTTCCATCTCAATAACAATAATTTCTCAACAGAAATCATTGTCGGGTCGTCAGAGGGGGAATAGAGGGTTTTTCATTTTCAAAATTACCTCAAAATCAAATATGACTTGACACGCATCATGGTGGGGTGCAGAATATCTATTTCCATCTGAATGACAATGATTAGTCAACAGAAATCATTGACGGGACGTAGGAGGGGGTATAGAGGGATTTTTCATTTTCAAAATTTCTTCAAAAATCTAATATGACTTGGCACGCATCATGGTGGGGTGCAGAATATCCATTTCCATCTGAATAACAATAATTTGTCAACAGAAATCATTGTCGGGTCGTTAGAGGGCGTATAGAGGGATTTCTCATTTTCAATATTTCTTCAAAAATCTAATATGACTTGGCACGCATCATGGTGGGGTGCAGAATATCTATTTCCATCTGAATAACAATAATTCGTCGACAGAAATCATTGTCGGGTCGTTAGAGGGGGTATAGAGGGATTTTTCATTTTCAAAAGTACCTCAAAATCAAATATGACTTGACACGCATCATGGTGGGGTGCAGAATATCTATTTCCATCTGAATGACAATGATTAGTCAACAGAAATCATTGACGGGACGTAGGAGGGGGTATAGAGGGATTTTTCATTTTCAAAATTTCTTCAAAAATCTAATATGACTTGGCACGCATCATGGTGGGGTGCAGAATATCCATTTCCATCTGAATAACAATAATTTGTCAACAGAAATCATTGTCGGGTCGTTAGAGGGCGTATAGAGGGATTTCTCATTTTCAATATTTCTTCAAAAATCTAATATGACTTGGCACGCATCATGGTGGGGTGCAGAATATCTATTTCCATCTGGATAACGATAATTCGTCAACAGAAATCATTGTCGGGTCGTTAGAGGGGGTATAGACGGATTTTTCATTTTCAATATTTCTTCAAAAATCCAATATGACTTGGCACGCATCATGTTGGGGTGCAGAATATCCATATCCATCTGAATAACAATAATTTGTTAACAGAAATCATTGTCGGGCCGTCAGAGGGGGTATAGAGGGATTTTTCATTTTCAAATTTACCTCAAAATCAAATATGACTTGGCACGCATCATGGTAGGGTGCAGACTATCCATTTCCATCTAAATAACAATAATTCGTCAACAGAAATCATTGACGGGTCGTTGGAGGGGGTATAGAGGGATTTCTCATTTTCAAATTTACCTCAAAATCAAATATGACTTGGCACGCATCATGGTAGGGTGCAGACTATCCATTTCCATCTAAATAACAATAATTCGTCAACAGAAATCATTGACGGGTCGTTGGAGGGGGTATAGAGGGATTTCTCATTTTCAATATTTCTTCAAAAATCTAATATGACTTGGCACGCATCATGGTGGGGTGCAGAATATCTATTTCTATCTGAATAACAATAATTCGTCGACAGAAATCATTGTCGGATCGTTAGAGGGGGTATAGAGGGATTTTTCATTTTCAAAATTACCTCAAAATCAAATATGACTTGGCACGCAACATATTGGGGTGCAGAATATTCATTTCCATCTGAATAACATTAATTCGTCAACAGAAATCATTATCGGGTCGTTAGAGGGGATATAGAGGGATTTTTCATTTTCAAAATTACCTCAAAATCAAATATGACTTGGCACGCAACATAGTGGGGTGCAGAATATTCATTTCCATCTGAATAACAATAATTCGTCGACAGAAATCATTGTCGGGTCGTTAGAGGGGGTATAGAGGGATTTTTCATTTTCAAAATTACCTCAAAATCAAATATGACGTGGCACGCATCATGGTGGGGTGCAGAATATTCATTTCTATCTCAATATCAATAATTTGTCACCAGAAATCATTGTCGGGTCGTCAGAGGGGGTATAGAGGGATTTTATCATTTTCAAAATTACCTCAAAATCAAATATGACTTGGCACGCATCATGGTGGGGTACAGAATATCCATTTCCATCTATATAACAATAATTCGTCAACAGAAATCATTGACGGGTCGATGGAGGGGGTATAGAGGGATTTCTCATTTTCAATATTTCTTCAAAAATCTAATATGACTTGGCACGTATCATGGTGGGGTGTAGAATATCTATTTTCATCTGAATAACAATAATTCGTCGACAGAAATCATTGTCGGGTCGTTAGAGGGGATATAGAGGGATTTTTCATTTTCAAAAGTACCTCAAAATCAAATATGACTTGGCACGCAACATAGTGGGGTGCAGAATATTCATTTCCATCTGAATAACAATAATTCGTCGACAGAAATCATTGTCGGGTCGTTAGAGGGGGTATAGAGGGATTTTTCATTTTCAAAATTACCTCAAAATCAAATATGACTTGGCACGCATCATAGTGGGGAGCAGAATATCCATTGCCATTTGAATAACAATAATTTGTCAACCGATATCATTGTCGGGTCGTTAGAGGGGGTATAGAGGGATTTTTCATTTTCAAAATTACCTCAAAATCAAATATGACTTGGCACGCAACATAGTGGGGTGCAGAATATTCATTTCCATCTGAATAACAATAATTCGTCGACAGAAATCATTGTCGGGTCGTTAGAGGGGGTATAGAGGGATTTTTCATTTTCAAAATTACCTCAAAATCAAATATGACTTGGCACGCAACATAGTGGGGTGCAGAATATTCATTTCCATCTGAATAACATTAATTCGTCAACAGAAATCATTGTCGGGTCGTTAGAGGGGATATAGAGGGATTTTTCATTTTCAAAATTACCTCAAAATCAAATATGACTTGGCACGCACCATAGTGGGGTGCAGAATATTCATTTCCATCTGAATAACAATAATTCGTCGACAGAAATCATTGTCGAGTCGTTAGAGGGGGTATAGAGGGATTTTTCATTTTCAAAATTACCTCAAAATCAAATATGACGTGGCACGCATCATGGTGGGGTGCAGAATATTCATTTCCATCTCAATATCAATAATTTGTCACCAGAAATCATTGTCGGGTCGTCAGAGGGGGTATAGAGGGATTTTATCATTTTCAAAATTACCTCAAAATCAAATATGACTTGGCACGCATCATAGTGGGGTGCAGAATATCTATTTCCATCTGAATAACAATAAGTCGTCAACAGAAATCATTGACGGGTCGTTAGAGGGGGAATAGAGGGATTTTTCATTTTCAATATTTCTTCAAAAATCTAATATGACTTGGCACGCATCATGGTGGGGTACAGAATATCCATTTCCATCTATATAACAATAATTCGTCAACAGAAATCATTGACGGGTCGATGGAGGGGGTATAGAGGGATTTCTCATTTTCAATATTTCTTCAAAAATCTAATATGACTTGGAACGTATCATGGTGGGGTGCAGAATATCTATTTCCATCTGAATAACAATAATTCGTCGACAGAAATCATTGTCGGGTCGTTAGAGGGCATATAGAGGGATTTTTCATTTTCAAAAGTACCTCAAAATCAAATATGACTTGGCACGCAACATAGTGGGGTGCAGAATATTCATTTCCATCTGAATAACAATAATTCGTCGACAGAAATCATTGTCGGGTCGTTAGAGGGGGTATAGAGGGATTTTTCATTTTCAAAATTACCTCAAAATCAAATATGACTTGGCACGCATCATAGTGGGGAGCAGAATATCCATTGCCATTTGAATAACAATAATTTGTCAACCGATATCATTGTCGGGTCGTTAGAGGGGGTATAGAGGGATTTTTCATTTTCAAAATTACCTCAAAATCAAATATGACTTGGCACGCAACATGGTGGGGTGCAGAATATCCATTTCTATCTGAATAACAATAATTTGTCAACAGAAATCATTGTCGGGTCGTTAGAGGATGAATAGAGGGATTTTTCATTTTCAATATTTCTTCAAAAATGTAATAAGACTTGGCACGCATCATGGTGGGGTGCAAAGTATCCATGTCCATCTGAATAACAATAATTCGTCAACAGAAATCATTGTCGGGTCGTCAGAGGGGGTAAAGAGGGATTTCTCATTTTCAATATTTCTTCAAAAATCTAATATGACTTGGCACGCATCATAGTGGGGTGCAGAATATCTATTTCTATCTGAATAACAATAATTCGTCGACAGAAATCATTGTCGGGTCGTTAGAGGGGGTATAGAGGGATTTCTCATTTTCAAAATTACCTCAAAATCAAATGTGACTTGGCACGCAACATGGTGGGGTGCAGAATATTCATTTACATCTGGATAACAATAATTCGTCAACAGAAATCATTGTCGGGACGTTAGAGGGGGTATAGAGATATTTTTCATTTTCAATATTTCTTCAAAAATCCAATTTGACTTGGCACGCATCATGGTGGCGTGCAAAATATCCATTTCCATCTGAATAACAATAATTCGTCGACAGAAATCATTGTCGGGTCGTCAGAGGGGGTATAGAGGGATTTTTCATTTTCAAAATTACCTCAAAATCAAATATGACTTGGCACGCATCATGGTGGGGTGCAGAGTATCCATTTCCATCTAAATAACAATAATTCGTCAACAGAAAACATTGACGGGTCGTTGGAGGGGGTATAGAGGGATTTCTCATTTTCAATATTTCTTCAAAAATCAAATATGACTTGGAACGCATCATGGTGGGGTGCAGAATATCCATTTCCATCTGAATAACAATAATTCGTCAACAGAAATCATTGTCGGGTCGTTAGAGGGGGTATAGAGGGATTTTTCATTTTCAAAATTACCTCAAAATCAAATATGACTTGGCACGCAACATAGTGGGGTGCAGAATATTCATTTCCATCTGAATAACAATAATTCGTCGACAGAAATCATTGTCGGGTCGTTAGAGGGGGTATAGAGGGATTTTTCATTTTCAAAATTACCTCAAAATCAAATATGACGTGGCACGCATCATGGTGGGGTGCAGAATATTCATTTCCATCTCAATATCAATAATATGTCACCAGAAATCATTGTCGGGTCGTCAGAGGGGGTATAGAGGGATTTTATTATTTTCAAAATTACCTCAAAATCAAATATGACTTGGCACGCATCTTAGTGGGGAGCAGAATATCTATTGCCATTTGAATAACAATAATTTGTCAACCGATATCATTGTCGGGTCGTTAGAGGGGTTATAGAGGGATTTTTCATTTTCAAAATTACCTCAAAATCAAATATGACTTGGCACGCAACATGGTGGGGTGCAGAATATCCATTTCTATCTGAATAACAATAATTTGTCAACAGAAATCATTGTCGGGTCGTTAGAGGATGAATAGAGGGATTTTTCATTTTCAATATTTCTTCAAAAATGTAATATGACTTGGCACGCATCATGGTGGGGTGCAAAGTATCCATGTCCATCTGAATAACAATAATTCGTCAACAGAAATCATTGTCGGGTCGTCAGAGGGGGTAAAGAGGGATTTCTCATTTTCAATATTTCTTCAAAAATCTACTATGACTTGGCACGCATCATAGTGGGGTGCAGAATATCCATTTCTATCTGAATAACAATAATTTGTCAACAGAAATCATTGTCGGGTCGTTAGAGGATGAATAGAGGGATTTTTCATTTTCAATATTTCTTCAAAAATGTAATATGACTTGGCACGCATCATGGTGGGGTGCAAAGTATCCATGTCCATCTGAATAACAATAATTCGTCAACAGAAATCATTGTCGGGTCGTTAGAGGGGGTATAGAGGGATTTCTCATTTTCAAAATTACCTCAAAATCAAATGTGACTTGGCACGAAACATGGTGGGGTGCAGAATATTCATTTACATCTGGATAACAATAATTCGTCAACAGAAATCATTGTCGGGACGTTAGAGGGGGTATAGAGATATTTTTCATTTTCAATATTTCTTCAAAAATCCAATTTGACTTGGCACGCATCATGGTGGGGTGCAGAATATCCATTTCCATCTGAATAACAATAATTCGTCGACAGAAATCATTGTCGGGTCGTCAGAGGGGGTATAGAGGGATTTTTCATATTCAAAATGACTTCTAAAATCAAATATGACTTGGCACGCATCATGGTGGGGTACAGAATATCCATTTCCATCTCAATATCAATAATTTGTCACCAGAAATCATTGTCGGGTCGTCAGAGGGGGTATAGAGGGATTTTTCATTTTCAAAATTACCTCAAAATCAAATATGACTTGGCACGCATCATAGTGGAGTGCAGAATATCCATTTCCATCTGAATAACAATAAGTCGTCAACAGAAATCGTTGACGGGTAGTTGGAGGGGGTATAGAGGGATTTTTCATTTTCAAAATTTCTTCAAAAACCTAATATGACTTGGCACGCATCATGGTGAGGTGCAGAATATCCATTGCCATTTGAATAACAATAATTTGTCAACAGAAATCATTGTCGGGTCGTTAGAGGGGGTATAGAGGGATTTTTCATTTTCAAAATTACCTCAAAATCAAATATGACTTGGCACGCAACATAGTGGAGTGCAGAATATCCATTTCCATCTGAATAACAATAATTTGTCAACAGAAATCATTGTCGGGTCGTTAGAGGGGAAATAGAGGGATTTTTCATTTTCAATATTTCTTCAAAAATCTAATATGACTTGGCACGCATCATGGTGGGGTGCAAAGTATCCATGTCCATCTGAATAACAATAATTCGCCAACAGAAATCATTGTCGGGTCGTCAGAGGGGGTAAAGAGGGATTTCTCATTTTCAATATTTCTTCAAAAATCTAATATGACTTGGCACGCATCATGGTGGGGTGCAGAATATCTATTTCCATCTGAATAACAATAATTCGTCGACAGAAATCATTGTCGGGTCATTAGAGGGGGTATAGAGGGATATCTCATTTTCAAAATTACCTCAAAATCAAATATGACTTGGCACGCAACATGGTGGGGTGCAGAATATTCATTTCCATCTGGATAATAATAATTCGTACAGAAATCATTGTCGGGTCGTTAGAGGGGGTAAAGAGAGATTTTTCATTTTCAATATTTCTTCAAAAATCCAATTTTACTTGGCACGCATCATGGTGGGGTGCAGAATATCCATTTCCATCTGAATAACAATAATTCGTCGACAGAAATCATTATCGGGTCGTCAGAGGGGGTATAGAGGGATTTTTCATTTTCAAAATTACCTCAAAATCAAATATGACTTGGCACGCATCATAGTGGGGTGCAGAGTATCTATTTCCATCTAAATAACAATAATTCGTCAACAGAAAACATTGACGGGTCGTTGGAGGGGGTATAGAGGGATTTCTCATTTTCAATATTTCTTCAAAAATCAAATATGACTTGGAACGCATCATGGTGGGGTGCAGAATATCCATTTCCATCTGAATAACAATAATTCGTCAACAGAAATCATTGTCGGGTCGTTAGAGGGGGTATAGAGGGATTTTTCATTTTCAAAATTACCTCAAAATCAAATATGACTTGGCACGCATCATGGTGGGGTGCAGAATATCCATTTCCATCTAAATAACAATAATTCGTCAACAGAAAACATTGACGGGTCGTTGGAGGGGGTATAGAGGGATTTTTCATTTTCAAAATTTCTTCAAAAATCTAATATGACTTGGCACGCATCATGGTGGGGTGCAGAATATCCATTTCCATCTGAATAACAATAATTCGTCAACAGAAATTATTGTCGGGTCGTTAGAGGGGGTATAGAGGGATTTTTCATTTTCAAAATTACCTCAAAATCAAATATGACTTGGCACGCATCAGGGTGGGGTACAGAATATCCACTTCCATCTAAATAACAATAATTCGTCAACAGAAATCATTGACGGGTCGTTGGAGGGGGTATAGAAGGATTTTTCATTTCCAAAATTTCTTGAATAATCTAATATGACTTGGCACGCATCATGGTGGGGTACAGAATATTCATTTCCATCTCAATAAAAATGATTTCTCAACAGAAATCATTGTCGGGTCGTCAGAGGGGGAATAGAGGGTTTTTCATTTTCAAAATTTCCTCAAAATCAAATACGACTTGGCACGCAACATGGTGGAGTGCAGAATATTAATTTCTATCTGAATAACAATAATTCGTCAACAGAAATCATTGACGGGTCGTTGGAGGGGGTATAGAGGGATTTTTCATTTTCAAAATTTCTTCAATAATCTAATATGACTTGGCACGCATCATGGTGGGGTACAGAATATCCATTTCCATCTCAATAACAATAATTTCTCAACAGAAATCATTGTCGGGTCGTCAGAGGGGGAATAGAGGGTTTTTCATTTTCAAAATTACCTCAAAATCAAATATGACTTGACACGCATCATGGTGGGGTGCAGAATATCTATTTCCATCTGAATAACAATGATTAGTCAACAGAAATCATTGACGGGTCGTAGGAGGGGGTATAGAGGGATTTTTCATTTTCAAAATTTCTTTAAAAATCTAATATGACTTGGCACGCATCATGGTGGGGTGCAAAATATCCATTTCCATCTGAATAACAATAATTTGTCAACAGAAATCATTGACGGGTCGTTAGAGGGCGTATAGAGGGATTTCTCATTTTCAATATTTCTTCAAAAATCTAATATGACTTGGCACGCATCATGGTGGGTGCAGAATATCTATTTCCATCTGAATAACAATAATTCGTCGACAGAAATCATTGTCGGGTCGTTAGAGGGGGTATAGAGGGATTTTTCATTTTCAAAATTTCTTCAAAAATTTAATATGACTTGGCACGCATCATGGTTTGGTGCAGAATATCCATTTCCATCTGAATAACAATAATTTGTCAACAGAAATCATTGACGGGTCGTTGGAGGGGGTATAGAGGGAATTTTCATTTTCAAAATTTCTTCAAAAATCTAATATGACTTGGCACGCATCATGGTGGGGTGCAAAGTATCCATGTCCGTCTGAAAAACAATAATTCGTCAACAGAAATCATTGTCGGGTCGTCAGAGGGGGTATAGAGGGATTTCTCATTTTCAAAATTACCTCAAAATCAAATAAGACTTGGCACGCAACATGGTCGGGTGCAGAATATTGATTTCCATCTGGATAACGATAACTCGTCAACAGAAATCATTGTCGGGTCGTTAGAGGGGGTATAGAGGGATTTTTCATTTTCAATATTTCTTCAAAAATCCAATATGACTTGGCACGCATCATGGTGGGGTGCAGAATATCCATTTCCATCTGAATAACAATAATTTGTCGACAGAAATTATTGTCGGGTCGTCAGAGGGGGTATAGAGGGATTTTTCATTTTCAATATTTCTTCAAAAATCCAATATGACTTGGCACGCATCGTGGTGGGATGCAGAATATCCATTATTTTCTGAATAACAATAATTCGTCAACAGAACTCATTGTCGGGTCGTTAGAGGGTGTATAGAGGGATTTCTCATTTTCAAAATGACTTCAAAATTCAAATATGACTTGGCACGCATCATGGTGGGGTACAGAATATCCTTTTCCATCTCAATAACAATTATTTGTCAACAGAAATCATTGTCGGGTCGTCAGAGGGGGTATAGAGGGATTTTTCATTTTCAAAATTACCTCAAAATCAAATATGACTTGGCACGCATCATGGTGGGGTGCAAAGTATCCATGTCCATCTGAATAACAATAATTCGTCAACAGAAATCATTGTCGGGTCGTCAGAGGGGGTATAGAGGGATTTCTCATTTTCAATATTTCTTCAAAAATCTAATGTGACTTGGCACGCATCATGAAGGGGTGCAAAATATCTATTTCCATCTGAATAACAATAATTTGTCGACAGAAATCATTGTCGGGTCGTTAGAGGGGGTATACAGAGATTTCTCATTTTCAAAATTACCTCAAAATCAAATTAGACTTGGCACGCAACATGGTCGGGTGCAGAATATTCATTTCCATCTGGATAACGATAATTCGTCAACAGAAATCATTGTCGGTCGTTAGAGGGGGTATAGAGGAATTTTTCATTTTCAATATTTCTTCAAAAATCCAATATGACTTGGCACGCATCATGGTGGGGTGCAGAATATCAATTTCCATCTAAATAACAATAATTCGTCAACAGAAATCATTGACGGGTCGTTGGAGGGGGTATAGAGGGATTTCTCATTTTCAATATTTCTTCAAAAATCTAATATGACTTGGCACGCATCATGGTGGGGTGCAGAATATCTATTTCTATCTGAATAACAATAATTCGTCGACAGAAATCATTGTCGGATCGTTAGAGGAGGTATAGAGGGATTTTTCATTTTCAAAATTACCTCAAAATTAAATATGACTTGGCACGCATCATAGTGGGGTGCAGAATATCCATTTCCATCTGAATAACAATAATTCGTCGACAGAAATCATTGTCGGGTCGTTAGAGGGGGTATAGAGGGATTTTTCATTATCAAAAGTACCTCAAAATCAAATATGACTTGGCACGCATCATGGTGGGGTGCAGAATATCCGTTTCCATCTAAATAACAATAATTCGTCAACAGAAATCATTGTCGGGTCGTCAGAGGGGGTATAGAGGGATTTCTCATTTTCAATATTTCTTCAAAAATCTAATATGACTTGGCACGTATCATGGTGGGGTGCAGAATATCTATTTCCATCTGAATAACAATAATTCGTCGACAGAAATCATTGTCGGGTTGTTAGAGGGGGTATAGAGGGATTTCTCATTTTCAATATTTCTTCAAAAATCTAATATGACTTGGCACGCATCATGGTGGGGTGCAGAATATCTATTTCTATCTGAATAACAATAATTCGTCGACAGAAATCATTGTCGGATCGTTAGAGGGGGTATAGAGGGATTTTTCATTTTCAAAATTACCTCGAAATCAAATATGACTTGGCACGCAACATGGTGGGGTGCAGAATATTCATTTCCATCTGAATAACAATAATTCGTCAACAGAAATCATTGTCGGGTCGTTAGAGGGGGTATAGAGGGATTTTTCATTTTCAAAATTACCTCAAAATCAAATATGACTTGGCACGCAACATGGTGGGGTGCAGAATATCCATTTCCATCTGAATAACAATAATTTGTCGACAGAAATCATTGTCGGGTCGTTAGAGGTGGAATAGAGGGATTTTTCATTTTCAATATTTCTTCAAAAATCTAATATGACTTGGCACGCATCATGGTGGGGTGCAAAGTATCCATGTCCATCTGAATAACAATAATTCGTCAACAGAAATCATTGTCGGGTCGTCAGAGGGGGTAAAGAGGGATTTCTCATTTTCAATATTTCTTCAAAAATTTAATATGACTTGGCACGCATCATAGTGGGGTGCAGAATATCTATTTCCATCTGAATAACAATAATTCGTCGACAGAAATCATTGTCGGGTCGTTAAAGGGGGTATAGAGGGATTTCTCATTTTCAAAATTACCTCAAAATCAAATATGACTTGGCACGCAACATGGTGGGGTGCAGAATATTCATTTCCATCTGGATAACAATAATTCGTCAACAGAAATCATTGTCGGGTCGTTAGAGGGGGTATAGAGATATTTTTCATTTTCAAGATTTCTTCAAAAATCCAATTTGACTTGGCACGCATCATGGTGGGGTGCAGAATATCCATTTCCATCTGAATAACAATAATTCGTCGACAGAAATCATTGTCGGGTCGTCAGAGGGAGTATAGAGGGATTTTTCATTTTCAAAATTACCTCAAAATCAAAAATGACTTGGCACGCAACATGGTGGGGTGCAGAATATTCATTTCCATCTGAATAACAATAATTCGTCGACAGAAATCATTGTCAGGTCGATAGAGGGGGTATAGAGGGATTTCTCATTTTCAAAATTACCTCAAAATCAAATATGACTTGGCACGCAACATGGTGGGGTGCAGAATATTCATTTCCATCTGGATAACAATAATTCGTCAACAGAAATTATTGTCGGGTCGTTAGAGGGGGTATAGAGATATTTTTCATTTTCAATATTTCTTCAAAAATCCAATTTGACTTGGCACTTAACATGGTGGGGTGCAGAATATCCATTTCCATCTGAATAACAATAATTTGTCTACAGAAATCATTGTCGGGTCGTTAGAGGTGGAATAGAGGGATTTTTCATTTTCAATATTTCTTCAAAAATCTAATATGACTTGGCACGCATCATGGTGGGGTGCAAAGTATCCATGTCCATCTGAATAACAATAATTCGTCAACAGAAATCATTGTCGGGTCGTCAGAGGGGGTAAAGAGGGATTTCTCATTTTCAATATTTCTTCAAAAATTTAATATGACTTGGCACGCATCATAGTGGGGTGCAGAATATCTATTCCCATTTGAATAACAATAATTCGTCGACAGAAATCATTGTCGGGTCGTTAGAGGGGGTATAGAGGGATTTCTCATTTTCAAAATTACCTCAAAATCAAATATGACTTGGCACGCAACATGGTGGGGTGCAGAATATTCATTTCCATCTGGATAACAATAATTCGTCAACAGAAATCGTTGTCGGGTCGTTAGAGGGGGTATAGAGATATTTTTCATTTTCAATATTTCTTCAAAAATCCAATTTGACTTGGCACGCATCATGGTGGGGTGCAGAATATCCATTTCCATCTGAATAACAATAATTCGTCGACAGAAATCATTGTCGGGTCGTCAGAGGGGGTATAGAGGGATTTTTCATTTTCAAAATTACCTCAAAATCAAAAATGACTTGGCACGCAACATGGTGGGGTGCAGAATATTCATTTCCATCTGAATAACAATAATTCGTCGACAGAAATCATTGTCGGGTCGTTAGAGGGGGTATAGAGGGATCTTTCATTTTCAAAATTACCTCAAAATCAAATATGACGTGGCACGCATCATGGTGAGGTGCAGAATATTCATTTCCATCTCAATATCAATAATTTATTACCAGAAATCATTGTCGGGTCGTCAGAGGGGGTATAGAGGGATTTTATCATTTTCAAAATTACCTCAAAATCAAATATGACTTGGCACGCATCATAGTGGGGTGCAGAATATCTATTTCCATCTGAATAACAATAAGTCGTCAACAGAAATCATTGACGGGTCGTTAGAGGGGGAATAGAGGGATTTTTCATTTTCAATATTTCTTCAAAAATCTAATATGACTTGGCACGCATCATGGTGGGGTACAGATTATCCATTTCCATCTATATAACAATAATTCGTCAACAGAAATCATTGACGGGTCGATGGAGGGGGTATAGAGGGATTTCTCATTTTCAATATTTCTTCAAAAATCTAATATGACTTGGCACGCATCATGGTTTGGTGCAGAATATCCATTTCCATCTGAATAACAATAATTTGTCAACAGAAATCATTGACGGGTCGTTGGAGGGGGTATAGAGGGAATTTTCATTTTCAAAATTTCTTCAAAAATCTAATATGACTTGGCACGCATCATGGTGGGGTGCAAAGTATCCATGTATGTCTGAAAAACAATAATTCGTCAACAGAAATCATTGTCGGGTCGTCAGAGGGGGTATAGAGGGATTTCTCATATTCAAAAATACCTCAAAATCAAATAAGACTTGGCACGCAACATGGTCGGGTGCAGAATATTGATTTCCATCTGGATAACGATAATTCGTCAACAGAAATCATTGTCGGGTCGTTAGAGGGGGTATAGAGGGATTTTTCATTTTCAATATTTCTTCAAAAATTCAATATGACTTGGCACGCATCATGGTGGGGTGCAGAATATCCATTTCCATCTGAATAACAATAATTTGTCGACAGAAATCATTGTCGGGTCGTCAGAGGGGGTATAGAGGGATTTTTCATTTTCAATATTTCTTCAAAACTCCAATATGACTTGGCACGCATCGTGGTGGGATGCAGAATATCCATTATTTTCTGAATAACAATAATTCGTCAACAGAACTCATTGTCGGGTCGTTAGAGGGTGTATAGAGGGATTTCTCATTTTCAAAATGACTTCAAAATTCAAATATGACTTGGCACGCATCATGGTGGGGTACAGAATATCCTTTCCCATCTCAATAACAATTATTTGTCAACAGAAATCATTGTCGGGTCGTCAGAGGGGGTATAGAGGGATTTTTCATTTTCAAAATTACCTCAAAATCAAATATGACTTGGCACGCATCATGGTGGGGTGCAAAGTATCCATGTCCATCTGAATAACAATAATTCGTCAACAGAAATCATTGTCGGGTCGTCAGAGGGGGTATAGAGGGATTTTTCATTATCAAAAGTACCTCAAAATCAAATATGTCTTGGCACGCATCATGGTGGGGTGCAGAATATCCGTTTCCATCTAAATAACAATAATTCGTCAACAGAAATCATTGTCGGGTCGTCAGAGGGGGTATAGAGGGATTTCTCATTTTCAATATTTCTTCAAAAATCTAATATGACTTGGCACGTATCATGGTGGGGTGCAGAATATCTATTTCCATCTGAATAACAATAATTCGTCGACAGAAATCATTGTCGGGTTGTTAGAGGGGGTATAGAGGGATTTTTCATTATCAAAAGTACCTCAAAATCAAATATGACTTGGCACGCAACATGGTGGGGTGCAGAATATCCGTTTCCATCTAAATAACAATAATTCATCAACAGAAATCATTGACGGGTCGTTGGAGGGGGTATAGAGGGATTTCTCATTTTCAATATTTCTTCAAAAATCTAATATGACTTGGCACGCATCATGGTGGGGTGCAGAATATCTATTTCTATCTGAATAACAATAATTCGTCGACAGAAATCATTGTCGGATCGTTAGAGGGGGTATAGAGGGATTTTTCATTTTCAAAATTACCTCGAAATCAAATATGACTTGGCACGCAACATGGTGGGGTGCAGAATATTCATTTCCATCTGAATAACAATAATTCGTCAACAGAAATCATTGTCGGGTCGTTAGAGGGGATATAGAGGGATTTTTCATTTTCAAAATTACCTCAAAATCAAATATGACTTGGCACGCATCATAGCGGGGTGCAGAATATCCATTGCCATTTGAATAACAATAATTTGTCAACCGATATCATTGTCGGGTCGTTAGAGGGGGTATAGAGGGATTTTTCATTTTCAAAATTACCTCAAAATCAAATATGACTTGGCACGCAACATGGTGGGGTGCAGAATATCCATTTCCATCTGAATAACAATAATTTGTCGACAGAAATCATTGTCGGGTCGTTAGAGGTGGAATAGAGGGATTTTTCATTTTCAATATTTCTTCAAAAATCTAATATGACTTGGCACGCATCATGGTGGGGTGCAAAGTATCCATGTCCATCTGAATAACAATAATTCGTCAACAGAAATCATTGTCGGGTCGTCAGAGGGGGTAAAGAGGGATTTCTCATTTTCAATATTTCTTCAAAAATTTAATATGACTTGGCACGCATCATAGTGGGGTGCAGAATATCTATTTCCATCTGAATAACAATAATTCGTCGACAGAAATCATTGTCGGGTCGTTAAAGGGGGTATAGAGGGATTTCTCATTTTTTAAATTACCTCAAAATCAAATATGACTTGGCACGCAACATGGTGGGGTGCAGAATATTCATTTCCATCTGGATAACAATAATTCGTCAACAGAAATCATTGTCGGGTCGTTAGAGGGGGTATAGAGATATTTTTCATTTTCAATATTTCTTCAAAAATCCAATTTGACTTGGCACGCATCATGGTGGGGTGCAGAATATCCATTTCCATCTGAATAACAATAATTCGTCGACAGAAATCATTGTCGGGTCGTCAGAGGGAGTATAGAGGGATTTTTCATTTTCAAAATTACCTCAAAATCAAAAATGACTTGGCACGCAACATGGTGGGGTGCAGAATATTCATTTCCATCTGAATAACAATAATTCGTCGACAGAAATCATTGTCAGGTCGATAGAGGGGATATAGAGGGATTTCTCATTTTCAAAATTACCTCAAAATCAAATATGACTTGGCACGCAACATAGTGGGGTGCAGAATATTCATTTCCATCTGAATAACATTAATTCGTCAACAGAAATCATTGTCGGGTCGTTAGAGGGGATATAGAGGGATTTTTCATTTTCAAAATTACCTCAAAATCAAATATGACTTGGCACGCACCATAGTGGGGTGCAGAATATTCATTTCCATCTGAATAACAATAATTCGTCGACAGAAATCATTGTCGGGTCGTTAGAGGGGGTATAGAGGGATTTTTCATTTTCAAAATTACCTCAAAATCAAATATGACGTGGCACGCATCATGGTGGGGTGCAGAATATTCATTTCCATCTCAATATCAATAATTTGTCACCAGAAATCATTGTCGGGTCGTCAGAGGGGGTATAGAGGGATTTTATCATTTTCAAAATTACCTCAAAATCAAATATGACTTGGCACGCATCATAGTGGGGTGCAGAATATCTATTTCCATCTGAATAACAATAAGTCGTCAACAGAAATCATTGACGGGTCGTTAGAGGGGGAATAGAGGGATTTTTCATTTTCAATATTTCTTCAAAAATCTAATATGACTTGGCACGCATCATGGTGGGGTACAGAATATCCATTTCCATCTATATAACAATAATTCGTCAACAGAAATCATTGACGGGTCGATGGAGGGGGTATAGAGGGATTTCTCATTTTCAATATTTCTTCAAAAATCTAATATGACTTGGAACGTATCATGGTGGGGTGCAGAATATCTATTTCCATCTGAATAACAATAATTCGTCGACAGAAATCATTGTCGGGTCGTTAGAGGGCATATAGAGGGATTTTTCATTTTCAAAAGTACCTCAAAATCAAATATGACTTGGCACGCAACATAGTGGGGTGCAGAATATTCAATTCCATCTGAATAACAATAATTCGTCGACAGAAATCATTGTCGGGTCGTTAGAGGGGGTATAGAGGGATTTTTCATTTTCAAAATTACCTCAAAATCAAATATGACTTGGCACGCATCATAGTGGGGAGCAGAATATCCATTGCCATTTGAATAACAATAATTTGTCAACCGATATCATTGTCGGGTCGTTAGAGGGGGTATAGAGGGATTTTTCATTTTCAAAATTACCTCAAAATCAAATATGACTTGGCACGCAACATGGTGGGGTGCAGAATATCCATTTCTATCTGAATAACAATAATTTGTCAACAGAAATCATTGTCGGGTCGTTAGAGGATGAATAGAGGGATTTTTCATTTTAAATATTTCTTCAAAAATGTAATAAGACTTGGCACGCATCATGGTGGGGTGCAAAGTATCCATGTCCATCTGAATAACAATAATTCGTCAACAGAAATCATTGTCGGGTCGTCAGAGGGGGTAAAGAGGGATTTCTCATTTTCAATATTTCTTCAAAAATCTAATATGACTTGGCACGCATCATAGTGGGGTGCAGAATATCTATTTCTATCTGAATAACAATAATTCGTCGACAGAAATCATTGTCGGGTCGTTAGAGGGGGTATAGAGGGATTTCTCATTTTCAAAATTACCTCAAAATCAAATGTGACTTGGCACGCAACATGGTGGGGTGCAGAATATTCATTTACATCTGGATAACAATAATTCGTCAACAGAAATCATTGTCGGGACGTTAGAGGGGGTATAGAGATATTTTTCATTTTCAATATTTCTTCAAAAATCCAATATGACTTGGCACGCATCATGGTGGGGTGCAGAATATCAATTTCCATCTAAATAACAATAATTCGTCAACAGAAATCATTGACGGGTCGTTGGAGGGGGTATAGAGGGATTTCTCATTTTCAATATTTCTTCAAAAATCTAATATGACTTGGCACGCATCATGGTGGGGTGCAGAATATCTATTTCTATCTGAATAACAATAATTCGTCGACAGAAATCATTGTCGGATCGTTAGAGGAGGTATAGAGGGATTTTTCATTTTCAAAATTACCTCAAAATTAAATATGACTTGGCACGCATCATAGTGGGGTGCAGAATATCCATTTCCATCTGAATAACAATAATTCGTCGACAGAAATCATTGTCGGGTCGTTAGAGGGGGTATAGAGGGATTTTTCATTATCAAAAGTACCTCAAAATCAAATATGACTTGGCACGCATCATGGTGGGGTGCAGAATATCCGTTTCCATCTAAATAACAATAATTCGTCAACAGAAATCATTGTCGGGTCGTCAGAGGGGGTATAGAGGGATTTCTCATTTTCAATATTTCTTCAAAAATCTAATATGACTTGGCACGTATCATGGTGGGGTGCAGAATATCTATTTCCATCTGAATAACAATAATTCGTCGACAGAAATCATTGTCGGGTTGTTAGAGGGGGTATAGAGGGATTTCTCATTTTCAATATTTCTTCAAAAATCTAATATGACTTGGCACGCATCATGGTGGGGTGCAGAATATCTATTTCTATCTGAATAACAATAATTCGTCGACAGAAATCATTGTCGGATCGTTAGAGGGGGTATAGAGGGATTTTTCATTTTCAAAATTACCTCGAAATCAAATATGACTTGGCACGCAACATGGTGGGGTGCAGAATATTCATTTCCATCTGAATAACAATAATTCGTCAACAGAAATCATTGTCGGGTCGTTAGAGGGGGTATAGAGGGATTTTTCATTTTCAAAATTACCTCAAAATCAAATATGACTTGGCACGCAACATGGTGGGGTGCAGAATATCCATTTCCATCTGAATAACAATAATTTGTCGACAGAAATCATTGTCGGGTCGTTAGAGGTGGAATAGAGGGATTTTTCATTTTCAATATTTCTTCAAAAATCTAATATGACTTGGCACGCATCATGGTGGGGTGCAAAGTATCCATGTCCATCTGAATAACAATAATTCGTCAACAGAAATCATTGTCGGGTCGTCAGAGGGGGTAAAGAGGGATTTCTCATTTTCAATATTTCTTCAAAAATTTAATATGACTTGGCACGCATCATAGTGGGGTGCAGAATATCTATTTCCATCTGAATAACAATAATTCGTCGACAGAAATCATTGTCGGGTCGTTAAAGGGGGTATAGAGGGATTTCTCATTTTCAAAATTACCTCAAAATCAAATATGACTTGGCACGCAACATGGTGGGGTGCAGAATATTCATTTCCATCTGGATAACAATAATTCGTCAACAGAAATCATTGTCGGGTCGTTAGAGGGGGTATAGAGATATTTTTCATTTTCAAGATTTCTTCAAAAATCCAATTTGACTTGGCACGCATCATGGTGGGGTGCAGAATATCCATTTCCATCTGAATAACAATAATTCGTCGACAGAAATCATTGTCGGGTCGTCAGAGGGAGTATAGAGGGATTTTTCATTTTCAAAATTACCTCAAAATCAAAAATGACTTGGCACGCAACATGGTGGGGTGCAGAATATTCATTTCCATCTGAATAACAATAATTCGTCGACAGAAATCATTGTCAGGTCGATAGAGGGGGTATAGAGGGATTTCTCATTTTCAAAATTACCTCAAAATCAAATATGACTTGGCACGCAACATGGTGGGGTGCAGAATATTCATTTCCATCTGGATAACAATAATTCGTCAACAGAAATTATTGTCGGGTCGTTAGAGGGGGTATAGAGATATTTTTCATTTTCAATATTTCTTCAAAAATCCAATTTGACTTGGCACTTAACATGGTGGGGTGCAGAATATCCATTTCCATCTGAATAACAATAATTTGTCTACAGAAATCATTGTCGGGTCGTTAGAGGTGGAATAGAGGGATTTTTCATTTTCAATATTTCTTCAAAAATCTAATATGACTTGGCACGCATCATGGTGGGGTGCAAAGTATCCATGTCCATCTGAATAACAATAATTCGTCAACAGAAATCATTGTCGGGTCGTCAGAGGGGGTAAAGAGGGATTTCTCATTTTCAATATTTCTTCAAAAATTTAATATGACTTGGCACGCATCATAGTGGGGTGCAGAATATCTATTCCCATTTGAATAACAATAATTCGTCGACAGAAATCATTGTCGGGTCGTTAGAGGGGGTATAGAGGGATTTCTCATTTTCAAAATTACCTCAAAATCAAATATGACTTGGCACGCAACATGGTGGGGTGCAGAATATTCATTTCCATCTGGATAACAATAATTCGTCAACAGAAATCGTTGTCGGGTCGTTAGAGGGGGTATAGAGATATTTTTCATTTTCAATATTTCTTCAAAAATCCAATTTGACTTGGCACGCATCATGGTGGGGTGCAGAATATCCATTTCCATCTGAATAACAATAATTCGTCGACAGAAATCATTGTCGGGTCGTCAGAGGGGGTATAGAGGGATTTTTCATTTTCAAAATTACCTCAAAATCAAAAATGACTTGGCACGCAACATGGTGGGGTGCAGAATATTCATTTCCATCTGAATAACAATAATTCGTCGACAGAAATCATTGTCGGGTCGTTAGAGGGGGTATAGAGGGATCTTTCATTTTCAAAATTACCTCAAAATCAAATATGACGTGGCACGCATCATGGTGAGGTGCAGAATATTCATTTCCATCTCAATATCAATAATTTATTACCAGAAATCATTGTCGGGTCGTCAGAGGGGGTATAGAGGGATTTTATCATTTTCAAAATTACCTCAAAATCAAATATGACTTGGCACGCATCATAGTGGGGTGCAGAATATCTATTTCCATCTGAATAACAATAAGTCGTCAACAGAAATCATTGACGGGTCGTTAGAGGGGGAATAGAGGGATTTTTCATTTTCAATATTTCTTCAAAAATCTAATATGACTTGGCACGCATCATGGTGGGGTACAGATTATCCATTTCCATCTATATAACAATAATTCGTCAACAGAAATCATTGACGGGTCGATGGAGGGGGTATAGAGGGATTTCTCATTTTCAATATTTCTTCAAAAATCTAATATGACTTGGCACGCATCATGGTTTGGTGCAGAATATCCATTTCCATCTGAATAACAATAATTTGTCAACAGAAATCATTGACGGGTCGTTGGAGGGGGTATAGAGGGAATTTTAATTTTCAAAATTTCTTCAAAAATCTAATATGACTTGGCACGCATCATGGTGGGGTGCAAAGTATCCATGTATGTCTGAAAAACAATAATTCGTCAACAGAAATCATTGTCGGGTCGTCAGAGGGGGTATAGAGGGATTTCTCATATTCAAAAATACCTCAAAATCAAATAAGACTTGGCACGCAACATGGTCGGGTGCAGAATATTGATTTCCATCTGGATAACGATAATTCGTCAACAGAAATCATTGTCGGGTCGTTAGAGGGGGTATAGAGGGATTTTTCATTTTCAATATTTCTTCAAAAATTCAATATGACTTGGCACGCATCATGGTGGGGTGCAGAATATCCATTTCCATCTGAATAACAATAATTTGTCGACAGAAATCATTGTCGGGTCGTCAGAGGGGGTATAGAGGGATTTTTCATTTTCAATATTTCTTCAAAACTCCAATATGACTTGGCACGCATCGTGGTGGGATGCAGAATATCCATTATTTTCTGAATAACAATAATTCGTCAACAGAACTCATTGTCGGGTCGTTAGAGGGTGTATAGAGGGATTTCTCATTTTCAAAATGACTTCAAAATTCAAATATGACTTGGCACGCATCATGGTGGGGTACAGAATATCCTTTCCCATCTCAATAACAATTATTTGTCAACAGAAATCATTGTCGGGTCGTCAGAGGGGGTATAGAGGGATTTTTCATTTTCAAAATTACCTCAAAATCAAATATGACTTGGCACGCATCATGGTGGGGTGCAAAGTATCCATGTCCATCTGAATAACAATAATTCGTCAACAGAAATCATTGTCGGGTCGTCAGAGGGGGTATAGAGGGATTTTTCATTATCAAAAGTACCTCAAAATCAAATATGTCTTGGCACGCATCATGGTGGGGTGCAGAATATCCGTTTCCATCTAAATAACAATAATTCGTCAACAGAAATCATTGTCGGGTCGTCAGAGGGGGTATAGAGGGATTTCTCATTTTCAATATTTCTTCAAAAATCTAATATGACTTGGCACGTATCATGGTGGGGTGCAGAATATCTATTTCCATCTGAATAACAATAATTCGTCGACAGAAATCATTGTCGGGTTGTTAGAGGGGGTATAGAGGGATTTTTCATTATCAAAAGTACCTCAAAATCAAATATGACTTGGCACGCAACATGGTGGGGTGCAGAATATCCGTTTCCATCTAAATAACAATAATTCATCAACAGAAATCATTGACGGGTCGTTGGAGGGGGTATAGAGGGATTTCTCATTTTCAATATTTCTTCAAAAATCTAATATGACTTGGCACGCATCATGGTGGGGTGCAGAATATCTATTTCTATCTGAATAACAATAATTCGTCGACAGAAATCATTGTCGGATCGTTAGAGGGGGTATAGAGGGATTTTTCATTTTCAAAATTACCTCGAAATCAAATATGACTTGGCACGCAACATGGTGGGGTGCAGAATATTCATTTCCATCTGAATAACAATAATTCGTCAACAGAAATCATTGTCGGGTCGTTAGAGGGGATATAGAGGGATTTTTCATTTTCAAAATTACCTCAAAATCAAATATGACTTGGCACGCATCATAGCGGGGTGCAGAATATCCATTGCCATTTGAATAACAATAATTTGTCAACCGATATCATTGTCGGGTCGTTAGAGGGGGTATAGAGGGATTTTTCATTTTCAAAATTACCTCAAAATCAAATATGACTTGGCACGCAACATGGTGGGGTGCAGAATATCCATTTCCATCTGAATAACAATAATTTGTCGACAGAAATCATTGTCGGGTCGTTAGAGGTGGAATAGAGGGATTTTTCATTTTCAATATTTCTTCAAAAATCTAATATGACTTGGCACGCATCATGGTGGGGTGCAAAGTATCCATGTCCATCTGAATAACAATAATTCGTCAACAGAAATCATTGTCGGGTCGTCAGAGGGGGTAAAGAGGGATTTCTCATTTTCAATATTTCTTCAAAAATTTAATATGACTTGGCACGCATCATAGTGGGGTGCAGAATATCTATTTCCATCTGAATAACAATAATTCGTCGACAGAAATCATTGTCGGGTCGTTAAAGGGGGTATAGAGGGATTTCTCATTTTTTAAATTACCTCAAAATCAAATATGACTTGGCACGCAACATGGTGGGGTGCAGAATATTCATTTCCATCTGGATAACAATAATTCGTCAACAGAAATCATTGTCGGGTCGTTAGAGGGGGTATAGAGATATTTTTCATTTTCAATATTTCTTCAAAAATCCAATTTGACTTGGCACGCATCATGGTGGGGTGCAGAATATCCATTTCCATCTGAATAACAATAATTCGTCGACAGAAATCATTGTCGGGTCGTCAGAGGGAGTATAGAGGGATTTTTCATTTTCAAAATTACCTCAAAATCAAAAATGACTTGGCACGCAACATGGTGGGGTGCAGAATATTCATTTCCATCTGAATAACAATAATTCGTCGACAGAAATCATTGTCAGGTCGATAGAGGGGATATAGAGGGATTTCTCATTTTCAAAATTACCTCAAAATCAAATATGACTTGGCACGCAACATAGTGGGGTGCAGAATATTCATTTCCATCTGAATAACATTAATTCGTCAACAGAAATCATTGTCGGGTCGTTAGAGGGGATATAGAGGGATTTTTCATTTTCAAAATTACCTCAAAATCAAATATGACTTGGCACGCACCATAGTGGGGTGCAGAATATTCATTTCCATCTGAATAACAATAATTCGTCGACAGAAATCATTGTCGGGTCGTTAGAGGGGGTATAGAGGGATTTTTCATTTTCAAAATTACCTCAAAATCAAATATGACGTGGCACGCATCATGGTGGGGTGCAGAATATTCATTTCCATCTCAATATCAATAATTTGTCACCAGAAATCATTGTCGGGTCGTCAGAGGGGGTATAGAGGGATTTTATCATTTTCAAAATTACCTCAAAATCAAATATGACTTGGCACGCATCATAGTGGGGTGCAGAATATCTATTTCCATCTGAATAACAATAAGTCGTCAACAGAAATCATTGACGGGTCGTTAGAGGGGGAATAGAGGGATTTTTCATTTTCAATATTTCTTCAAAAATCTAATATGACTTGGCACGCATCATGGTGGGGTACAGAATATCCATTTCCATCTATATAACAATAATTCGTCAACAGAAATCATTGACGGGTCGATGGAGGGGGTATAGAGGGATTTCTCATTTTCAATATTTCTTCAAAAATCTAATATGACTTGGAACGTATCATGGTGGGGTGCAGAATATCTATTTCCATCTGAATAACAATAATTCGTCGACAGAAATCATTGTCGGGTCGTTAGAGGGCATATAGAGGGATTTTTCATTTTCAAAAGTACCTCAAAATCAAATATGACTTGGCACGCAACATAGTGGGGTGCAGAATATTCATTTCCATCTGAATAACAATAATTCGTCGACAGAAATCATTGTCGGGTCGTTAGAGGGGGTATAGAGGGATTTTTCATTTTCAAAATTACCTCAAAATCAAATATGACTTGGCACGCATCATAGTGGGGAGCAGAATATCCATTGCCATTTGAATAACAATAATTTGTCAACCGATATCATTGTCGGGTCGTTAGAGGGGGTATAGAGGGATTTTTCATTTTCAAAATTACCTCAAAATCAAATATGACTTGGCACGCAACATGGTGGGGTGCAGAATATCCATTTCTATCTGAATAACAATAATTTGTCAACAGAAATCATTGTCGGGTCGTTAGAGGATGAATAGAGGGATTTTTCATTTTAAATATTTCTTCAAAAATGTAATAAGACTTGGCACGCATCATGGTGGGGTGCAAAGTATCCATGTCCATCTGAATAACAATAATTCGTCAACAGAAATCATTGTCGGGTCGTCAGAGGGGGTAAAGAGGGATTTCTCATTTTCAATATTTCTTCAAAAATCTAATATGACTTGGCACGCATCATAGTGGGGTGCAGAATATCTATTTCTATCTGAATAACAATAATTCGTCGACAGAAATCATTGTCGGGTCGTTAGAGGGGGTATAGAGGGATTTCTCATTTTCAAAATTACCTCAAAATCAAATGTGACTTGGCACGCAACATGGTGGGGTGCAGAATATTCATTTACATCTGGATAACAATAATTCGTCAACAGAAATCATTGTCGGGACGTTAGAGGGGGTATAGAGATATTTTTCATTTTCAATATTTCTTCAAAAATCCAATTTGACTTGGCACGCATCATGGTGGCGTGCAAAATATCCATTTCCATCTGAATAACAATAATTCGTCGACAGAAATCATTGTCGGGTCGTCAGAGGGGGTATAGAGGGATTTTTCATTTTCAAAATTACCTCAAAATCAAATATGACTTGGCACGCATCATGGTGGGGTGCAGAGTATCCATTTCCATCTAAATAACAATAATTCGTCAACAGAAAACATTGACGGGTCGTTGGAGGGGGTATAGAGGGATTTCTCATTTTCAATATTTCTTCAAAAATCAAATATGACTTGGAACGCATCATGGTGGGGTGCAGAATATCCATTTCCATCTGAATAACAATAATTCGTCAACAGAAATCATTGTCGGGTCGTTAGAGGGGGTATAGAGGGATTTTTCATTTTCAAAATTACCTCAAAATCTAATATGACTTGGCACGCAACATAGTGGGGTGCAGAATATTCATTTCCATCTGAATAACAATAATTCGTCGACAGAAATCATTGTCGGGTCGTTAGAGGGGGTATAGAGGGATTTTTCATTTTCAAAATTACCTCAAAATCAAATATGACGTGGCACGCATCATGGTGGGGTGCAGAATATTCATTTCCATCTCAATATCAATAATTTGTCACCAGAAATCATTGTCGGGTCGTCAGAGGGGGTATAGAGGGATTTTATCATTTTCAAAATTACCTCAAAATCAAATATGACTTGGCACGCATCTTAGTGGGGAGCAGAATATCTATTGCCATTTGAATAACAATAATTTGTCAACCGATATCATTGTCGGGTCGTTAGAGGGGTTATAGAGGGATTTTTCATTTTCAAAATTACCTCAAAATCAAATATGACTTGGCACGCAACATGGTGGGGTGCAGAATATCCATTTCTATCTGAATAACAATAATTTGTCAACAGAAATCATTGTCGGGTCGTTAGAGGATGAATAGAGGGATTTTTCATTTTCAATATTTCTTCAAAAATGTAATATGACTTGGCACGCATCATGGTGGGGTGCAAAGTATCCATGTCCATCTGAATAACAATAATTCGTCAACAGAAATCATTGTCGGGTCGTCAGAGGGGGTAAAGAGGGATTTCTCATTTTCAATATTTCTTCAAAAATCTAATATGACTTGGCACGCATCATAGTGGGGTGCAGAATATCTATTTCTATCTGAATAACAATAATTCGTCGACAGAAATCATTGTCGGGTCGTTAGAGGGGGTATAGAGGGATTTCTCATTTTCAAAATTACCTCAAAATCAAATGTGACTTGGCACGAAACATGGTGGGGTGCAGAATATTCATTTACATCTGGATAACAATAATTCGTCAACAGAAATCATTGTCGGGACGTTAGAGGGGGTATAGAGATATTTTTCATTTTCAGTATTTCTTCAAAAATCCAATTTGACTTGGCACGCATCACGGTGGGGTGCAGAATATCCATTTCCATCTGAATAACAATAATTCGTCGACAGAAATCATTGTCGGGTCGTCAGAGGGGGTATAGAGGGATTTTTCATATTCAAAATGACTTCTAAAATCAAATATGACTTGGCACGCATCATGGTGGGGTACAGAATATCCATTTCCATCTCAATATCAATAATTTGTCACCAGAAATCATTGTCGGGTCGTCAGAGGGGGTATAGAAGGATTTTTCATTTCCAAAATTTCTTGAATAATCTAATATGACTTGGCACGCATCATGGTGGGGTACAGAATATCCATTTCCATCTCAATAACAATAATTTCTCAACAGAAATCATTGTCGGGTCGTCAGAGGGGGAATAGAGGGTTTTTCATTTTCAAAATTACCTCAAAATCAAATATGACTTGACACGCATCATGGTGGGGTGCAGAATATCTATTTCCATCTGAATAACAATGATTAGTCAACAGAAATCATTGACGGGTCGTAGGAGGGGGTATAGAGGGATTTTTCATTTTCAAAATTTCTTTAAAAATCTAATATGACTTGGCACGCATCATGGTGGGGTGCAAAATATCCATTTCCATCTGAATAACAATAATTTGTCAACAGAAATCATTGACGGGTCGTTAGAGGGCGTATAGAGGGATTTCTCATTTTCAATATTTCTTCAAAAATCTAATATGACTTGGCACGCATCATGGTGGGTGCAGAATATCTATTTCCATCTGAATAACAATAATTCGTCGACAGAAATCATTGTCGGGTCGTTAGAGGGGGTATAGAGGGATTTTTCATTTTCAAAATTTCTTCAAAAATTTAATATGACTTGGCACGCATCATGGTTTGGTGCAGAATATCCATTTCCATCTGAATAACAATAATTTGTCAACAGAAATCATTGACGGGTCGTTGGAGGGGGTATAGAGGGAATTTTCATTTTCAAAATTTCTTCAAAAATCTAATATGACTTGGCACGCATCATGGTGGGGTGCAAAGTATCCATGTCCGTCTGAAAAACAATAATTCGTCAACAGAAATCATTGTCGGGTCGTCAGAGGGGGTATAGAGGGATTTCTCATTTTCAAAATTACCTCAAAATCAAATAAGACTTGGCACGCAACATGGTCGGGTGCAGAATATTGATTTCCATCTGGATAACGATAACTCGTCAACAGAAATCATTGTCGGGTCGTTAGAGGGGGTATAGAGGGATTTTTCATTTTCAATATTTCTTCAAAAATCCAATATGACTTGGCACGCATCGTGGTGGGATGCAGAATATCCATTATTTTCTGAATAACAATAATTCGTCAACAGAACTCATTGTCGGGTCGTTAGAGGGTGTATAGAGGGATTTCTCATTTTCAAAATGACTTCAAAATTCAAATATGACTTGGCACGCATCATGGTGGGGTACAGAATATCCTTTTCCATCTCAATAACAATTATTTGTCAACAGAAATCATTGTCGGGTCGTCAGAGGGGGTATAGAGGGATTTTTCATTTTCAAAATTACCTCAAAATCAAATATGACTTGGCACGCATCATGGTGGGGTGCAAAGTATCCATGTCCATCTGAATAACAATAATTCGTCAACAGAAATCATTGTCGGGTCGTCAGAGGGGGTATAGAGGGATTTCTCATTTTCAATATTTCTTCAAAAATCTAATATGACTTGGCACGCATCATGAAGGGGTGCAAAATATCTATTTCCATCTGAATAACAATAATTTGTCGACAGAAATCATTGTCGGGTCGTTAGAGGGGGTATACAGAGATTTCTCATTTTCAAAATTACCTCAAAATCAAATTAGACTTGGCACGCAACATGGTCGGGTGCAGAATATTCATTTCCATCTGGATAACGATAATTCGTCAACAGAAATCATTGTCGGTCGTTAGAGGGGGTATAGAGGGATTTTTCATTTTCAATATTTCTTCAAAAATCCAATATGACTTGGCACGCATCATGGTGGGGTGCAGAATATCAATTTCCATCTAAATAACAATAATTCGTCAACAGAAATCATTGACGGGTCGTTGGAGGGGGTATAGAGGGATTTCTCATTTTCAATATTTCTTCAAAAATCTAATATGACTTGGCACGCATCATGGTGGGGTGCAGAATATCTATTTCTATCTGAATAACAATAATTCGTCGACAGAAATCATTGTCGGATCGTTAGAGGAGGTATAGAGGGATTTTTCATTTTCAAAATTACCTCAAAATTAAATATGACTTGGCACGCATCATAGTGGGGTGCAGAATATCCATTTCCATCTGAATAACAATAATTCGTCGACAGAAATCATTGTCGGGTCGTTAGAGGGGGTATAGAGGGATTTTTCATTATCAAAAGTACCTCAAAATCAAATATGACTTGGCACGCATCATGGTGGGGTGCAGAATATCCGTTTCCATCTAAATAACAATAATTCGTCAACAGAAATCATTGTCGGGTCGTCAGAGGGGGTATAGAGGGATTTCTCATTTTCAATATTTCTTCAAAAATCTAATATGACTTGGCACGTATCATGGTGGGGTGCAGAATATCTATTTCCATCTGAATAACAATAATTCGTCGACAGAAATCATTGTCGGGTTGTTAGAGGGGGTATAGAGGGATTTCTCATTTTCAATATTTCTTCAAAAATCTAATATGACTTGGCACGCATCATGGTGGGGTGCAGAATATCTATTTCTATCTGAATAACAATAATTCGTCGACAGAAATCATTGTCGGATCGTTAGAGGGGGTATAGAGGGATTTTTCATTTTCAAAATTACCTCGAAATCAAATATGACTTGGCACGCAACATGGTGGGGTGCAGAATATTCATTTCCATCTGAATAACAATAATTCGTCAACAGAAATCATTGTCGGGTCGTTAGAGGGGGTATAGAGGGATTTTTCATTTTCAAAATTACCTCAAAATCAAATATGACTTGGCACGCAACATGGTGGGGTGCAGAATATCCATTTCCATCTGAATAACAATAATTTGTCGACAGAAATCATTGTCGGGTCGTTAGAGGTGGAATAGAGGGATTTTTCATTTTCAATATTTCTTCAAAAATCTAATATGACTTGGCACGCATCATGGTGGGGTGCAAAGTATCCATGTCCATCTGAATAACAATAATTCGTCAACAGAAATCATTGTCGGGTCGTCAGAGGGGGTAAAGAGGGATTTCTCATTTTCAATATTTCTTCAAAAATTTAATATGACTTGGCACGCATCATAGTGGGGTGCAGAATATCTATTTCCATCTGAATAACAATAATTCGTCGACAGAAATCATTGTCGGGTCGTTAAAGGGGGTATAGAGGGATTTCTCATTTTCAAAATTACCTCAAAATCAAATATGACTTGGCACGCAACATGGTGGGGTGCAGAATATTCATTTCCATCTGGATAACAATAATTCGTCAACAGAAATCATTGTCGGGTCGTTAGAGGGGGTATAGAGATATTTTTCATTTTCAATATTTCTTCAAAAATCCAATTTGACTTGGCACGCATCATGGTGGGGTGCAGAATATCCATTTCCATCTGAATAACAATAATTCGTCGACAGAAATCATTGTCGGGTCGTCAGAGGGAGTATAGAGGGATTTTTCATTTTCAAAATTACCTCAAAATCAAAAATGACTTGGCACGCAACATGGTGGGGTGCAGAATATTCATTTCCATCTGAATAACAATAATTCGTCGACAGAAATCATTGTCAGGTCGATAGAGGGGGTATAGAGGGATTTCTCATTTTCAAAATTACCTCAAAATCAAATATGACTTGGCACGCAACATGGTGGGGTGCAGAATATTCATTTCCATCTGGATAACAATAATTCGTCAACAGAAATTATTGTCGGGTCGTTAGAGGGGGTATAGAGATATTTTTCATTTTCAATATTTCTTCAAAAATCCAATTTGACTTGGCACTTAACATGGTGGGGTGCAGAATATCCATTTCCATCTGAATAACAATAATTTGTCTACAGAAATCATTGTCGGGTCGTTAGAGGTGGAATAGAGGGATTTTTCATTTTCAATATTTCTTCAAAAATCTAATATGACTTGGCACGCATCATGGTGGGGTGCAAAGTATCCATGTCCATCTGAATAACAATAATTCGTCAACAGAAATCATTGTCGGGTCGTCAGAGGGGGTAAAGAGGGATTTCTCATTTTCAATATTTCTTCAAAAATTTAATATGACTTGGCACGCATCATAGTGGGGTGCAGAATATCTATTCCCATTTGAATAACAATAATTCGTCGACAGAAATCATTGTCGGGTCGTTAGAGGGGGTATAGAGGGATTTCTCATTTTCAAAATTACCTCAAAATCAAATATGACTTGGCACGCAACATGGTGGGGTGCAGAATATTCATTTCCATCTGGATAACAATAATTCGTCAACAGAAATCGTTGTCGGGTCGTTAGAGGGGGTATAGAGATATTTTTCATTTTCAATATTTCTTCAAAAATCCAATTTGACTTGGCACGCATCAAGGTGGGGTGCAGAATATCCATTTCCATCTGAATAACAATAATTCGTCGACAGAAATCATTGTCGGGTCGTCAGAGGGGGTATAGAGGGATTTTTCATTTTCAAAATTACCTCAAAATCAAAAATGACTTGGCACGCAACATGGTGGGGTGCAGAATATTCATTTCCATCTGAATAACAATAATTCGTCGACAGAAATCATTGTCGGGTCGTTAGAGGGGGTATAGAGGGATCTTTCATTTTCAAAATTACCTCAAAATCAAATATGACGTGGCACGCATCATGGTGAGGTGCAGAATATTCATTTCCATCTCAATATCAATAATTTATTACCAGAAATCATTGTCGGGTCGTCAGAGGGGGTATAGAGGGATTTTATCATTTTCAAAATTACCTCAAAATCAAATATGACTTGGCACGCATCATAGTGGGGTGCAGAATATCTATTTCCATCTGAATAACAATAAGTCGTCAACAGAAATCATTGACGGGTCGTTAGAGGGGGAATAGAGGGATTTTTCATTTTCAATATTTCTTCAAAAATCTAATATGACTTGGCACGCATCATGGTGGGGTACAGATTATCCATTTCCATCTATATAACAATAATTCGTCAACAGAAATCATTGACGGGTCGATGGAGGGGGTATAGAGGGATTTCTCATTTTCAATATTTCTTCAAAAATCTAATATGACTTGGCACGCATCATGGTTTGGTGCAGAATATCCATTTCCATCTGAATAACAATAATTTGTCAACAGAAATCATTGACGGGTCGTTGGAGGGGGTATAGAGGGAATTTTCATTTTCAAAATTTCTTCAAATATCTAATATGACTTGGCACGCATCATGGTGGGGTGCAAAGTATCCATGTCCGTCTGAAAAACAATAATTCGTCAACAGAAATCATTGTCGGGTCGTCAGAGGGGGTATAGAGGGATTTCTCATATTCAAAAATACCTCAAAATCAAATAAGACTTGGCACGCAACATGGTCGGGTGCAGAATATTGATTTCCATCTGGATAACGATAATTCGTCAACAGAAATCATTGTCGGGTCGTTAGAGGGGGTATAGAGGGATTTTTCATTTTCAATATTTCTTCAAAAATCCAATATGACTTGGCACGCATCATGGTGGGGTGCAGAATATCCATTTCCATCTGAATAACAATAATTTGTCGACAGAAATCATTGTCGGGTCGTCAGAGGGGGTATAGAGGGATTTTTCATTTTCAATATTTCTTCAAAACTCCAATATGACTTGGCACGCATCGTGGTGGGATGCAGAATATCCATTATTTTCTGAATAACAATAATTCGTCAACAGAACTCATTGTCGGGTCGTTAGAGGGTGTATAGAGGGATTTCTCATTTTCAAAATGACTTCAAAATTCAAATATGACTTGGCACGCATCATGGTGGGGTACAGAATATCCTTTCCCATCTCAATAACAATTATTTGTCAACAGAAATCATTGTCGGGTCGTCAGAGGGGGTATAGAGGGATTTTTCATTTTCAAAATTACCTCAAAATCAAATATGACTTGGCACGCATCATGGTGGGGTGCAAAGTATCCATGTCCATCTGAATAACAATAATTCGTCAACAGAAATCATTGTCGGGTCGTCAGAGGGGGTATAGAGGGATTTTTCATTATCAAAAGTACCTCAAAATCAAATATGACTTGGCACGCATCATGGTGGGGTGCAGAATATCCGTTTCCATCTAAATAACAATAATTCGTCAACAGAAATCATTGTCGGGTCGTCAGAGGGGGTATAGAGGGATTTCTCATTTTCAATATTTCTTCAAAAATCTAATATGACTTGGCACGTATCATGGTGGGGTGCAGAATATCTATTTCCATCTGAATAACAATAATTCGTCGACAGAAATCATTGTCGGGTTGTTAGAGGGGGTATAGAGGGATTTTTCATTATCAAAAGTACCTCAAAATCAAATATGACTTGGCACGCAACATGGTGGGGTGCAGAATATCCGTTTCCATCTAAATAACAATAATTCATCAACAGAAATCATTGACGGGTCGTTGGAGGGGGTATAGAGGGATTTCTCATTTTCAATATTTCTTCAAAAATCTAATATGACTTGGCACGCATCATGGTGGGGTGCAGAATATCTATTTCTATCTGAATAACAATAATTCGTCGACAGAAATCATTGTCGGATCGTTAGAGGGGGTATAGAGGGATTTTTCATTTTCAAAATTACCTCGAAATCAAATATGACTTGGCACGCAACATGGTGGGGTGCAGAATATTCATTTCCATCTGAATAACAATAATTCGTCAACAGAAATCATTGTCGGGTCGTTAGAGGGGATATAGAGGGATTTTTCATTTTCAAAATTACCTCAAAATCAAATATGACTTGGCACGCATCATAGCGGGGTGCAGAATATCCATTGCCATTTGAATAACAATAATTTGTCAACCGATATCATTGTCGGGTCGTTAGAGGGGGTATAGAGGGATTTTTCATTTTCAAAATTACCTCAAAATCAAATATGACTTGGCACGCAACATGGTGGGGTGCAGAATATCCATTTCCATCTGAATAACAATAATTTGTCGACAGAAATCATTGTCGGGTCGTTAGAGGTGGAATAGAGGGATTTTTCATTTTCAATATTTCTTCAAAAATCTAATATGACTTGGCACGCATCATGGTGGGGTGCAAAGTATCCATGTCCATCTGAATAACAATAATTCGTCAACAGAAATCATTGTCGGGTCGTCAGAGGGGGTAAAGAGGGATTTCTCATTTTCAATATTTCTTCAAAAATTTAATATGACTTGGCACGCATCATAGTGGGGTGCAGAATATCTATTTCCATCTGAATAACAATAATTCGTCGACAGAAATCATTGTCGGGTCGTTAAAGGGGGTATAGAGGGATTTCTCATTTTCAAAATTACCTCAAAATCAAATATGACTTGGCACGCAACATGGTGGGGTGCAGAATATTCATTTCCATCTGGATAACAATAATTCGTCAACAGAAATCATTGTCGGGTCGTTAGAGGGGGTATAGAGATATTTTTCATTTTCAATATTTCTTCAAAAATCCAATTTGACTTGGCACGCATCATGGTGGGGTGCAGAATATCCATTTCCATCTGAATAACAATAATTCGTCGACAGAAATCATTGTCGGGTCGTCAGAGGGAGTATAGAGGGATTTTTCATTTTCAAAATTACCTCAAAATCAAAAATGACTTGGCACGCAACATGGTGGGGTGCAGAATATTCATTTCCATCTGAATAACAATAATTCGTCGACAGAAATCATTGTCAGGTCGATAGAGGGGGTATAGAGGGATTTCTCATTTTCAAAATTACCTCAAAATCAAATATGACTTGGCACGCAACATGGTGGGGTGCAGAATATTCATTTCCATCTGGATAACAATAATTCGTCAACAGAAATTATTGTCGGGTCGTTAGAGGGGGTATAGAGATATTTTTCATTTTCAATATTTCTTCAAAAATCCAATTTGACTTGGCACTTATCATGGTGGGGTGCAGAATATCCATTTCCATCTGAATAACAATAATTTGTCTACAGAAATCATTGTCGGGTCGTTAGAGGTGGAATAGAGGGATTTTTCATTTTCAATATTTCTTCAAAAATCTAATATGACTTGGCACGCATCATGGTGGGGTGCAAAGTATCCATGTCCATCTGAATAACAATAATTCGTCAACAGAAATCATTGTCGGGTCGTCAGAGGGGGTAAAGAGGGATTTCTCATTTTCAATATTTCTTCAAAAATTTAATATGACTTGGCACGCATCATAGTGGGGTGCAGAATATCTATTCCCATTTGAATAACAATAATTCGTCGACAGAAATCATTGTCGGGTCGTTAGAGGGGGTATAGAGGGATTTCTCATTTTCAAAATTACCTCAAAATCAAATATGACTTGGCACGCAACATGGTGGGGTGCAGAATATTCATTTCCATCTGGATAACAATAATTCGTCAACAGAAATCGTTGTCGGGTCGTTAGAGGGGGTATAGAGATATTTTTCATTTTCAATATTTCTTCAAAAATCCAATTTGACTTGGCACGCATCATGGTGGGGTGCAGAATATCCATTTCCATCTGAATAACAATAATTCGTCGACAGAAATCATTGTCGGGTCGTCAGAGGGGGTATAGAGGGATTTTTCATTTTCAAAATTACCTCAAAATCAAAAATGACTTGGCACGCAACATGGTGGGGTGCAAAATATTCATTTCCATCTGAATAACAATAATTCGTCGACAGAAATCATTGTCGGGTCGTTAGAGGGGGTATAGAGGGATCTTTCATTTTCAAAATTACCTCAAAATCAAATATGACGTGGCACGCATCATGGTGAGGTGCAGAATATTCATTTCCATCTCAATATCAATAATTTATTACCAGAAATCATTGTCGGGTCGTCAGAGGGGGTATAGAGGGATTTTATCATTTTCAAAATTACCTCAAAATCAAATATGACTTGGCACGCATCATAGTGGGGTGCAGAATATCTATTTCCATCTGAATAACAATAAGTCGTCAACAGAAATCATTGACGGGTCGTTAGAGGGGGAATAGAGGGATTTTACATTTTCAATATTTCTTCAAAAATCTAATATGACTTGGCACGCATCATGGTGGGGTACAGATTATCCATTTCCATCTATATAACAATAATTCGTCAACAGAAATCATTGACGGGTCGATGGAGGGGGTATAGAGGGATTTCTCATTTTCAATATTTCTTCAAAAATCTAATATGACTTGGCACGCATCATGGTTTGGTGCAGAATATCCATTTCCATCTGAATAACAATAATTTGTCAACAGAAATCATTGACGGGTCGTTGGAGGGGGTATAGAGGGAATTTTCATTTTCAAAATTTCTTCAAAAATCTAATATGACTTGGCACGCATCATGGTGGGGTGCAAAGTATCCATGTCCGTCTGAAAAACAATAATTCGTCAACAGAAATCATTGTCGGGTCGTCAGAGGGGGTATAGAGGGATTTCTCATATTCAAAAATACCTCAAAATCAAATAAGACTTGGCACGCAACATGGTCGGGTGCAGAATATTGATTTCCATCTGGATAACGATAATTCGTCAACAGAAATCATTGTCGGGTCGTTAGAGGGGGTATAGAGGGAATTTTCATTTTCAATATTTCTTCAAAAATCCAATATGACTTGGCACGCATCATGGTGGGGTTCAGAATATCCATTTCCATCTGAATAACAATAATTTGTCGACAGAAATCATTGTCGGGTCGTCAGAGGGGGTATAGAGGGATTTTTCATTTTCAATATTTCTTCAAAACTCCAATATGACTTGGCACGCATCGTGGTGGGATGCAGAATATCCATTATTTTCTGAATAACAATAATTCGTCAACAGAACTCATTGTCGGGTCGTTAGAGGGTGTATAGAGGGATTTCTCATTTTCAAAATGACTTCAAAATTCAAATATGACTTGGCACGCATCATGGTGGGGTACAGAATATCCTTTTCCATCTCAATAACAATTATTTGTAAACAGAAATCATTGTCAAGTCGTCAGAGGGGGTATAGAGGGATTTTTCATTTTCAAAATTACCTCAAAATCAAATATGACTTGGCACGCATCATGGTGGGGTGCGAAGTATCCATGTCCATCTGAATAACAATAATTCGTCAACAGAAATCATTGTCGGGTCGTCAGAGGGGGTATAGAGGGATTTCTCATTTTCAATATTTCTTCAAAAATCTAATATGACTTGGCACGCATCATGAAGGGGTGCAGAATATCTATTTCCATCTGAATAACAATAATTTGTCGACAGAAATCATTGTCGGGTCGTTTGAGGGGGTATACAGAGATTTCTCATTTTCAAAATTACCTCAAAATCAAATTAGACTTGGCACGCAACATGGTTGGGTGCAGAATATTCATTTCCATCTGGATAACGATAATTCGTCAACAGAAATCATTGTCGGGTCGTTAGAGGGGGTATAGAGGGATTTTTCATTTTCAATATTTCTTCAAAAATCCAATATGACTTGGCACGCATCATGGTGGGGTGCAGAATATCCATTTCCATCTAAATAACAATAATTCGTCAACAGAAATCATTGACGGGTCGTTGGAGGGGGTATAGAGAGATTTCTCATTTTCAATATTTCTTCAAAAATCTAATATGACTTGGCACGCATCATGGTGGGGTGCAGAATATCTATTTCTATCTGAATAACAATAATTCGTCGACAGAAATCATTGTCGGATCGTTAGAGGAGGTATAGAGGGATTTTTCATTTTCAAAATTACCTCAAAATTAAATATGACTTGGCACGCATCATAGTGGGGTGCAGAATATCCATTTCCATCTGAATAACAATAATTCGTCGACAGAAATCATTGTCGGGTCGTTAGAGGGGGTATAGAGGGATTTTTCATTATCAAAAGTACCTCAAAATCAAATATGACTTGGCACGCATCATGGTGGGGTGCAGAATATCCGTTTCCATCTAAATAACAATAATTCGTCAACAGAAATCATTGTCGGGTCGTCAGAGGGGGTATAGAGGGATTTCTCATTTTCAATATTTCTTCAAAAATCTAATATGACTTGGCACGCATCATGGTGGGGTGCAGAATATCTATTTCTATCTGAATAACAATAATTCGTCGACAGAAATCATTGTCGGATCGTTAGAGGGGGTATAGAGGGATTTTTCATTTTCAAAATTACCTCAAAATCAAATATGACTTGGCACGCAACATGGTGGGGTGCAGAATATTCATTTCCATCTGAATAACAATAATTCGTCAACAGAAATCATTGTCGGGTCGTTAGAGGGGATATAGAGGGATTTTTCATTTTCAAGATTACCTCAAAATCAAATATGACTTGGCACGCATCATAGCGGGGTGCAGAATATCCATTGCCATTTGAATAACAATAATTTGTCAACCGATATAATTGTCGAGTCGTTAGAGGGGGTATAGAGGGATTTTTCATTTTCAAAATTACCTCAAAATCAAATATGACTTGGCACGCAACATGGTGGGGTGCAGAATATCCATTTCCATCTGAATAACAATAATTTGTCGACAGAAATCATTGTCGGGTCGTTAGAGGTGGAATAGAGGGATTTTTCATTTTCAATATATCTTCAAAAATCTAATATGACTTGGCACGCATCATGGTGGGGTGCAAAGTATCCATGTCCATCTGAATAACAATAATTCGTCAACAGAAATCATTGTCGGGTCGTCAGAGGGGGTAAAGAGGGATTTCTCATTTTCAATATTTCTTCAAAAATTTAATATGACTTGGCACGCATCATAGTGGGGTGCAGAATATCTATTTCCATCTGAATAACAATAATTCGTCGACAGAAATCATTGTCGGGTCGTTAGAGGGGGTATAGAGGGATTTCTCATTTTCAAAATTACCTCAAAATCAAATATGACTTGGCACGCAACATGGCGGGGTGCAGAATATTCATTTCCATCTGGATAACAATAATTCGTCAACAGAAATCATTGTCGGGTCGTTAGAGGGGGTATAGAGATATTTTTCATTTTCAATATTTCTTCAAAAATCCAATTTGACTTGGCACGCAACATGGTGGGGTGCAGAATATCCATTTCCATCTGAATAACAATAATTTGTCAACAGAAATCATTGTCGGGTCGTTAGAGGTGGAATAGAGGAATTTTTCATTTTCAATATTTCTTCAAAAATCTAATATGACTTGGCACGCATCATGGTGGGGTGCAAAGTATCCATGTCCATCTGAATAACAATAATTCGTCAACAGAAATCATTGTCGGGTCGTCAGAGGGGGTAAAGAGGGATTTCTCATTTTCAATATTTCTTCAAAAATTTAATATGACTTGGCACGCATCATAGTGGGGTGCAGAATATCTATTCCCATTTGAATAACAATAATTCGTCGACAGAAATCATTGTCGGGTCGTTAGAGGGGGTATAGAGGGATTTCTCAATTTCAAAATTACCTCAAAATCAAATATGACTTGGCACGCAACATGGTGGGGTGCAGAATATTAATTTCCATCTGAATAACAATAATTCGTCGACAGAAATCATTGTCGGGTCGTCAGAGGGGGTATAGAGGGATTTTTCATTTTCAAAATTACCTCAAAATCAAAAATGACTTGGCACGCAACATGGTGGGGTGCAGAATATTCATTTCCATCTGAATAACAATAATTTATCACCAGAAATCATTGTCGGGTCGTCAGAGGGGGTATAGAGGGATTTTATCATTTTCAAAATTACCTCAAAATCAAATATGACTTGGCACGCATCATAGTGGGGTGCAGAATATCTATTTCCATCTGAATAACAATAAGTCGTCAACAGAAATCATTGACGGGTCGTTAGAGGGGGAATAGAGGGATTTTTCATTTTCAATATTTCTTCAAAAATCTAATATGACTTGGCACGCATCATCGTGGGGTACAGAATATCCATTTCCATCTATATAACAATAATTCGTCAACAGAAATCATTGACGGGTCGATGGAGGGGGTATAGAGGGATTTCTCATTTTCAATATTTCTTCAAAAATCTAATATGACTTGGCACGTATCATGGAGGGGTGCAGAATATCTATTTCCATCTGAATAACAATAATTCGTCGACAGAAATCATTGTCGGGTCGTTAGAGGGGGTATAGAGGGATTTTTCATTTTCAAAAGTACCTCAAAATCAAATATGACTTGGCACGCATCATGGTGGGGTGCAGAATATCCGTTCCCATCTAAATAACAATAATTCGTCAACAGAAATCATTGACGGGTCGTTGGAGGGGGTATAGAGGGATTTCTCATTTTCAATATTTCTTCAAAAATCTAATATGACTTGGCACGCATCATGGTGGGGTGCAGAATATTCATTTCCGTCTGAATAACAATAATTCGTCAACAGAAATCATTGTCGGGTCGTTAGAGGGGATATAGAGGGATTTTTCTTTTTCAAAATTACCTCAAAATCAAATATGACTTGGCACGCATCATAGTGGGGAGCAGAATATCCATTGCCATTTGAATAACAATAATTTGTCAACCGATATCATTGTCGGGTCGTTAGAGGGGGTATAGAGGGATTTTTCATTTTCAAAATTACCTCAAAATCAAATATGACTTGGCACGCAACATGGTGGGGTGCAGAATATCCATTTCCATCTGAATAACAATAATTTGTCAACAGAAATCATTGTCGGGTCGTTAGAGGATGAATAGAGGGATTTTTCATTTTCAATATTTCTTCAAAAATGTAATATGACTTGGCACGCATCATGGTGGGGTGCAAAGTATCCATGTCCATCTGAATAACAATAATTCGTCAACAGAAATCATTGTCGGGTCGTTAGAGGATGAATAGAGGGATTTCTCATTTTCAATATTTCTTCAAAAATCTAATATGACTTGGCACGCATCATAGTGGGGTGCAGAATATCTATTTCTATCTGAATAACAATAATTCGTCGACAGAAATCATTGTCGGGTCGTTAGAGGGGGTATAGAGGGATTTCTCATTTTCAAAATTACCTCAAAATCAAATATGACTTGGCACGCAACATGGTGGGGTGCAGAATATTCATTTACATCTGGATAACAATAATTCGTCAACAGAAATCATTGTCGAGACGTTAGAGGGGGTATAGAGATATTTTTCATTTTCAATATTACTTCAAAAATCCAATTTGACTTGGCACGCATCATGGTGGGGTGCAGAATATCCATTTCCATCTGAATAACTATAATTCGTCGACAGAAATCATTGTCGGGTCGTCAGAGGGGGTATAGAGGGATTTTTCAATTTCAAAATGACTTCAAAAATCAAATATGACTTGGCACGCATCATGGTGGGGTACAGAATATCCATTTCCATCTCAATATCAATAATTTGTCACCAGAAATCATTGTCGGGTCGTCAGAGGGGGTATAGAGGGATTTTTCATTTTCAAAATTACCCCAAAATCAAATATGACTTGGCACGCATCATAGTGGGGTGCAGAATATCCATTTCCATCTGAATAACAATAAGTCGTCAACAGAAATCATTGACGGGTTGTTGGAGGGGGTATAGAGGGATTTTTCATTTTCAAAATTTCTTCAAAAATCTAATATGACTTGGCACGCATCATGGTGGGGTGCAGAATATCCATTGCCATTTGAATAACAATAATTTGTCAACAGAAATCATTGTCGGGTCGTTAGAGGGGGTATAGAGGGATTTTTCATTTTCAAAATTACCTCAAAATCAAATATGACTTGGCACGCAACATAGTGGGGTGCAGAATATCCATTTCCATCTGAATAACAATAATTTGTCAACAGAAATCATTGTCGGGTCGTTAGAGGGGAAATAGAGGGATTTTTCATTTTCAATATTTCTTCAAAAATCTAATATGACTTGGCACGCATCATGGTGGGGTGCAAAGTATCCATGTCCATCCGAATAACAATAATTCGTCGACAGAAATCATTGTCGGGTCGTTAGAGGGGGTATAGAGGGATTTCTCATTTTCAAAATTACCTCAAAATCAAATATGACTTGGCACGCAACATGGTGGGGTGCAGAATATTCATTTCCATCTGGATAACAATAATTCGTACAGAAATCATTGTCGGGTCGTTAGAGGTGGAATAGAGGGATTTTTCATTTTCAATATTTCTTCAAAAATCTAATATGACTTGGCACGCATCATGGTGGGGTGCAAAGTATCCATGTCCATCTGAATAACAATAATTCGTCAACAGAAATCATTGTCGGGTCGTCAGAGGGGGTAAAGAGGGATTTCTCATTTTCAATATTTCTTCAAAAATTTAATATGACTTGGCACGCATCATAGTGGGGTGCAGAATATCTATTCCCATTTGAATAACAATAATTCGTCGACAGAAATCATTGTCGGGTCGTTAGAGGGGGTATAGAGGGATTTCTCATTTTCAAAATTACCTCAAAATCAAATATGACTTGGCACGCAACATGGTGGGGTGCAGAATATTCATTTCCATCTGGATAACAATAATTCGTCAACAGAAATCGTTGTCGGGTCGTTAGAGGGGGTATAGAGATATTTTTCATTTTCAATATTTCTTCAAAAATCCAATTTGACTTGGCACGCATCATGGTGGGGTGCAGAATATCCATTTCCATCTGAATAACAATAATTCGTCGACAGAAATCATTGTCGGGTCGTCAGAGGGGGTATAGAGGGATTTTTCATTTTCAAAATTACCTCAAAATCAAAAATGACTTGGCACGCAACATGGTGGGGTGCAGAATATTCATTTCCATCTGAATAACAATAATTCGTCGACAGAAATCATTGTCGGGTCGTTAGAGGGGGTATAGAGGGATCTTTCATTTTCAAAATTACCTCATAATCAAATATGACGTGGCACGCATCATGGTGAGGTGCAGAATATTCATTTCCATCTCAATATCAATAATTTATTACCAGAAATCATTGTCGGGTCGTCAGAGGGGGTATAGAGGGATTTTATCATTTTCAAAATTACCTCAAAATCAAATATGACTTGGCACGCATCATAGTGGGGTGCAGAATATCTATTTCCATCTGAATAACAATAAGTCGTCAACAGAAATCATTGACGGGTCGTTAGAGGGGGAATAGAGGGATTTTTCATTTTCAATATTTCTTCAAAAATCTAATATGACTTGGCACGCATCATGGTGGGGTACAGATTATCCATTTCCATCTATATAACAATAATTCGTCAACAGAAATCATTGACGGGTCGATGGAGGGGGTATAGAGGGATTTCTCATTTTCAATATTTCTTCAAAAATCTAATATGACTTGGCACGCATCATGGTTTGGTGCAGAATATCCATTTCCATCTGAATAACAATAATTTGTCAACAGAAATCATTGACGGGTCGTTGGAGGGGGTATAGAGGGAATTTTCATTTTCAAAATTTCTTCAAATATCTAATATGACTTGGCACGCATCATGGTGGGGTGCAAAGTATCCATGTCCGTCTGAAAAACAATAATTCGTCAACAGAAATCATTGTCGGGTCGTCAGAGGGGGTATAGAGGGATTTCTCATATTCAAAAATACCTCAAAATCAAATAAGACTTGGCACGCAACATGGTCGGGTGCAGAATATTGATTTCCATCTGGATAACGATAATTCGTCAACAGAAATCATTGTCGGGTCGTTAGAGGGGGTATAGAGGGATTTTTCATTTTCAATATTTCTTCAAAAATCCAATATGACTTGGCACGCATCATGGTGGGGTGCAGAATATCCATTTCCATCTGAATAACAATAATTTGTCGACAGAAATCATTGTCGGGTCGTCAGAGGGGGTATAGAGGGATTTTTCATTTTCAATATTTCTTCAAAACTCCAATATGACTTGGCACGCATCGTGGTGGGATGCAGAATATCCATTATTTTCTGAATAACAATAATTCGTCAACAGAACTCATTGTCGGGTCGTTAGAGGGTGTATAGAGGGATTTCTCATTTTCAAAATGACTTCAAAATTCAAATATGACTTGGCACGCATCATGGTGGGGTACAGAATATCCTTTCCCATCTCAATAACAATTATTTGTCAACAGAAATCATTGTCGGGTCGTCAGAGGGGGTATAGAGGGATTTTTCATTTTCAAAATTACCTCAAAATCAAATATGACTTGGCACGCATCATGGTGGGGTGCAAAGTATCCATGTCCATCTGAATAACAATAATTCGTCAACAGAAATCATTGTCGGGTCGTCAGAGGGGGTATAGAGGGATTTTTCATTATCAAAAGTACCTCAAAATCAAATATGACTTGGCACGCATCATGGTGGGGTGCAGAATATCCGTTTCCATCTAAATAACAATAATTCGTCAACAGAAATCATTGTCGGGTCGTCAGAGGGGGTATAGAGGGATTTCTCATTTTCAATATTTCTTCAAAAATCTAATATGACTTGGCACGTATCATGGTGGGGTGCAGAATATCTATTTCCATCTGAATAACAATAATTCGTCGACAGAAATCATTGTCGGGTTGTTAGAGGGGGTATAGAGGGATTTTTCATTATCAAAAGTACCTCAAAATCAAATATGACTTGGCACGCAACATGGTGGGGTGCAGAATATCCGTTTCCATCTAAATAACAATAATTCATCAACAGAAATCATTGACGGGTCGTTGGAGGGGGTATAGAGGGATTTCTCATTTTCAATATTTCTTCAAAAATCTAATATGACTTGGCACGCATCATGGTGGGGTGCAGAATATCTATTTCTATCTGAATAACAATAATTCGTCGACAGAAATCATTGTCGGATCGTTAGAGGGGGTATAGAGGGATTTTTCATTTTCAAAATTACCTCGAAATCAAATATGACTTGGCACGCAACATGGTGGGGTAAAGAATATTCATTTCCATCTGAATAACAATAATTCGTCAACAGAAATCATTGTCGGGTCGTTAGAGGGGATATAGAGGGATTTTTCATTTTCAAAATTACCTCAAAATCAAATATGACTTGGCACGCATCATAGCGGGGTGCAGAATATCCATTGCCATTTGAATAACAATAATTTGTCAACCGATATCATTGTCGGGTCGTTAGAGGGGGTATAGAGGGATTTTTCATTTTCAAAATTACCTCAAAATCAAATATGACTTGGCACGCAACATGGTGGGGTGCAGAATATCCATTTCCATCTGAATAACAATAATTTGTCGACAGAAATCATTGTCGGGTCGTTAGAGGTGGAATAGAGGGATTTTTCATTTTCAATATTTCTTCAAAAATCTAATATGACTTGGCACGCATCATGGTGGGGTGCAAAGTATCCATGTCCATCTGAATAACAATAATTCGTCAACAGAAATCATTGTCGGGTCGTCAGAGGGGGTAAAGAGGGATTTCTCATTTTCAATATTTCTTCAAAAATTTAATATGACTTGGCACGCATCATAGTGGGGTGCAGAATATCTATTTCCATCTGAATAACAATAATTCGTCGACAGAAATCATTGTCGGGTCGTTAAAGGGGGTATAGAGGGATTTCTCATTTTCAAAATTACCTCAAAATCAAATATGACTTGGCACGCAACATGGTGGGGTGCAGAATATTCATTTCCATCTGGATAACAATAATTCGTCAACAGAAATCATTGTCGGGTCGTTAGAGGGGGTATAGAGATATTTTTCATTTTCAATATTTCTTCAAAAATCCAATTTGACTTGGCACGCATCATGGTGGGGTGCAGAATATCCATTTCCATCTGAATAACAATAATTCGTCGACAGAAATCATTGTCGGGTCGTCAGAGGGAGTATAGAGGGATTTTTCATTTTCAAAATTACCTCAAAATCAAAAATGACTTGGCACGCAACATGGTGGGGTGCAGAATATTCATTTCCATCTGAATAACAATAATTCGTCGACAGAAATCATTGTCAGGTCGATAGAGGGGGTATAGAGGGATTTCTCATTTTCAAAATTACCTCAAAATCAAATATGACTTGGCACGCAACATGGTGGGGTGCAGAATATTCATTTCCATCTGGATAACAATAATTCGTCAACAGAAATTATTGTCGGGTCGTTAGAGGGGGTATAGAGATATTTTTCATTTTCAATATTTCTTCAAAAATCCAATTTGACTTGGCACTTATCATGGTGGGGTGCAGAATATCCATTTCCATCTGAATAACAATAATTTGTCTACAGAAATCATTGTCGGGTCGTTAGAGGTGGAATAGAGGGATTTTTCATTTTCAATATTTCTTCAAAAATCTAATATGACTTGGCACGCATCATGGTGGGGTGCAAAGTATCCATGTCCATCTGAATAACAATAATTCGTCAACAGAAATCATTGTCGGGTCGTCAGAGGGGGTAAAGAGGGATTTCTCATTTTCAATATTTCTTCAAAAATTTAATATGACTTGGCACGCATCATAGTGGGGTGCAGAATATCTATTCCCATTTGAATAACAATAATTCGTCGACAGAAATCATTGTCGGGTCGTTAGAGGGGGTATAGAGGGATTTCTCATTTTCAAAATTACCTCAAAATCAAATATGACTTGGCACGCAACATGGTGGGGTGCAGAATATTCATTTCCATCTGGATAACAATAATTCGTCAACAGAAATCGTTGTCGGGTCGTTAGAGGGGGTATAGAGATATTTTTCATTTTCAATATTTCTTCAAAAATCCAATTTGACTTGGCACGCATCATGGTGGGGTGCAGAATATCCATTTCCATCTGAATAACAATAATTCGTCGACAGAAATCATTGTCGGGTCGTCAGAGGGGGTATAGAGGGATTTTTCATTTTCAAAATTACCTCAAAATCAAAAATGACTTGGCACGCAACATGGTGGGGTGCAAAATATTCATTTCCATCTGAATAACAATAATTCGTCGACAGAAATCATTGTCGGGTCGTTAGAGGGGGTATAGAGGGATCTTTCATTTTCAAAATTACCTCAAAATCAAATATGACGTGGCACGCATCATGGTGAGGTGCAGAATATTCATTTCCATCTCAATATCAATAATTTATTACCAGAAATCATTGTCGGGTCGTCAGAGGGGGTATAGAGGGATTTTATCATTTTCAAAATTACCTCAAAATCAAATATGACTTGGCACGCATCATAGTGGGGTGCAGAATATCTATTTCCATCTGAATAACAATAAGTCGTCAACAGAAATCATTGACGGGTCGTTAGAGGGGGAATAGAGGGATTTTACATTTTCAATATTTCTTCAAAAATCTAATATGACTTGGCACGCATCATGGTGGGGTACAGATTATCCATTTCCATCTATATAACAATAATTCGTCAACAGAAATCATTGACGGGTCGATGGAGGGGGTATAGAGGGATTTCTCATTTTCAATATTTCTTCAAAAATCTAATATGACTTGGCACGCATCATGGTTTGGTGCAGAATATCCATTTCCATCTGAATAACAATAATTTGTCAACAGAAATCATTGACGGGTCGTTGGAGGGGGTATAGAGGGAATTTTCATTTTCAAAATTTCTTCAAAAATCTAATATGACTTGGCACGCATCATGGTGGGGTGCAAAGTATCCATGTCCGTCTGAAAAACAATAATTCGTCAACAGAAATCATTGTCGGGTCGTCAGAGGGGGTATAGAGGGATTTCTCATATTCAAAAATACCTCAAAATCAAATAAGACTTGGCACGCAACATGGTCGGGTGCAGAATATTGATTTCCATCTGGATAACGATAATTCGTCAACAGAAATCATTGTCGGGTCGTTAGAGGGGGTATAGAGGGAATTTTCATTTTCAATATTTCTTCAAAAATCCAATATGACTTGGCACGCATCATGGTGGGGTTCAGAATATCCATTTCCATCTGAATAACAATAATTTGTCGACAGAAATCATTGTCGGGTCGTCAGAGGGGGTATAGAGGGATTTTTCATTTTCAATATTTCTTCAAAACTCCAATATGACTTGGCACGCATCGTGGTGGGATGCAGAATATCCATTATTTTCTGAATAACAATAATTCGTCAACAGAACTCATTGTCGGGTCGTTAGAGGGTGTATAGAGGGATTTCTCATTTTCAAAATGACTTCAAAATTCAAATATGACTTGGCACGCATCATGGTGGGGTACAGAATATCCTTTTCCATCTCAATAACAATTATTTGTAAACAGAAATCATTGTCAAGTCGTCAGAGGGGGTATAGAGGGATTTTTCATTTTCAAAATTACCTCAAAATCAAATATGACTTGGCACGCATCATGGTGGGGTGCGAAGTATCCATGTCCATCTGAATAACAATAATTCGTCAACAGAAATCATTGTCGGGTCGTCAGAGGGGGTATAGAGGGATTTCTCATTTTCAATATTTCTTCAAAAATCTAATATGACTTGGCACGCATCATGAAGGGGTGCAGAATATCTATTTCCATCTGAATAACAATAATTTGTCGACAGAAATCATTGTCGGGTCGTTTGAGGGGGTATACAGAGATTTCTCATTTTCAAAATTACCTCAAAATCAAATTAGACTTGGCACGCAACATGGTTGGGTGCAGAATATTCATTTCCATCTGGATAACGATAATTCGTCAACAGAAATCATTGTCGGGTCGTTAGAGGGGGTATAGAGGGATTTTTCATTTTCAATATTTCTTCAAAAATCCAATATGACTTGGCACGCATCATGGTGGGGTGCAGAATATCCATTTCCATCTAAATAACAATAATTCGTCAACAGAAATCATTGACGGGTCGTTGGAGGGGGTATAGAGAGATTTCTCATTTTCAATATTTCTTCAAAAATCTAATATGACTTGGCACGCATCATGGTGGGGTGCAGAATATCTATTTCTATCTGAATAACAATAATTCGTCGACAGAAATCATTGTCGGATCGTTAGAGGAGGTATAGAGGGATTTTTCATTTTCAAAATTACCTCAAAATTAAATATGACTTGGCACGCATCATAGTGGGGTGCAGAATATCCATTTCCATCTGAATAACAATAATTCGTCGACAGAAATCATTGTCGGGTCGTTAGAGGGGGTATAGAGGGATTTTTCATTATCAAAAGTACCTCAAAATCAAATATGACTTGGCACGCATCATGGTGGGGTGCAGAATATCCGTTTCCATCTAAATAACAATAATTCGTCAACAGAAATCATTGTCGGGTCGTCAGAGGGGGTATAGAGGGATTTCTCATTTTCAATATTTCTTCAAAAATCTAATATGACTTGGCACGCATCATGGTGGGGTGCAGAATATCTATTTCTATCTGAATAACAATAATTCGTCGACAGAAATCATTGTCGGATCGTTAGAGGGGGTATAGAGGGATTTTTCATTTTCAAAATTACCTCAAAATCAAATATGACTTGGCACGCAACATGGTGGGGTGCAGAATATTCATTTCCATCTGAATAACAATAATTCGTCAACAGAAATCATTGTCGGGTCGTTAGAGGGGATATAGAGGGATTTTTCATTTTCAAGATTACCTCAAAATCAAATATGACTTGGCACGCATCATAGCGGGGTGCAGAATATCCATTGCCATTTGAATAACAATAATTTGTCAACCGATATAATTGTCGAGTCGTTAGAGGGGGTATAGAGGGATTTTTCATTTTCAAAATTACCTCAAAATCAAATATGACTTGGCACGCAACATGGTGGGGTGCAGAATATCCATTTCCATCTGAATAACAATAATTTGTCGACAGAAATCATTGTCGGGTCGTTAGAGGTGGAATAGAGGGATTTTTCATTTTCAATATATCTTCAAAAATCTAATATGACTTGGCACGCATCATGGTGGGGTGCAAAGTATCCATGTCCATCTGAATAACAATAATTCGTCAACAGAAATCATTGTCGGGTCGTCAGAGGGGGTAAAGAGGGATTTCTCATTTTCAATATTTCTTCAAAAATTTAATATGACTTGGCACGCATCATAGTGGGGTGCAGAATATCTATTTCCATCTGAATAACAATAATTCGTCGACAGAAATCATTGTCGGGTCGTTAGAGGGGGTATAGAGGGATTTCTCATTTTCAAAATTACCTCAAAATCAAATATGACTTGGCACGCAACATGGCGGGGTGCAGAATATTCATTTCCATCTGGATAACAATAATTCGTCAACAGAAATCATTGTCGGGTCGTTAGAGGGGGTATAGAGATATTTTTCATTTTCAATATTTCTTCAAAAATCCAATTTGACTTGGCACGCAACATGGTGGGGTGCAGAATATCCATTTCCATCTGAATAACAATAATTTGTCAACAGAAATCATTGTCGGGTCGTTAGAGGTGGAATAGAGGAATTTTTCATTTTCAATATTTCTTCAAAAATCTAATATGACTTGGCACGCATCATGGTGGGGTGCAAAGTATCCATGTCCATCTGAATAACAATAATTCGTCAACAGAAATCATTGTCGGGTCGTCAGAGGGGGTAAAGAGGGATTTCTCATTTTCAATATTTCTTCAAAAATTTAATATGACTTGGCACGCATCATAGTGGGGTGCAGAATATCTATTCCCATTTGAATAACAATAATTCGTCGACAGAAATCATTGTCGGGTCGTTAGAGGGGGTATAGAGGGATTTCTCAATTTCAAAATTACCTCAAAATCAAATATGACTTGGCACGCAACATGGTGGGGTGCAGAATATTAATTTCCATCTGAATAACAATAATTCGTCGACAGAAATCATTGTCGGGTCGTCAGAGGGGGTATAGAGGGATTTTTCATTTTCAAAATTACCTCAAAATCAAAAATGACTTGGCACGCAACATGGTGGGGTGCAGAATATTCATTTCCATCTGAATAACAATAATTTATCACCAGAAATCATTGTCGGGTCGTCAGAGGGGGTATAGAGGGATTTTATCATTTTCAAAATTACCTCAAAATCAAATATGACTTGGCACGCATCATAGTGGGGTGCAGAATATCTATTTCCATCTGAATAACAATAAGTCGTCAACAGAAATCATTGACGGGTCGTTAGAGGGGGAATAGAGGGATTTTTCATTTTCAATATTTCTTCAAAAATCTAATATGACTTGGCACGCATCATCGTGGGGTACAGAATATCCATTTCCATCTATATAACAATAATTCGTCAACAGAAATCATTGACGGGTCGATGGAGGGGGTATAGAGGGATTTCTCATTTTCAATATTTCTTCAAAAATCTAATATGACTTGGCACGTATCATGGAGGGGTGCAGAATATCTATTTCCATCTGAATAACAATAATTCGTCGACAGAAATCATTGTCGGGTCGTTAGAGGGGGTATAGAGGGATTTTTCATTTTCAAAAGTACCTCAAAATCAAATATGACTTGGCACGCATCATGGTGGGGTGCAGAATATCCGTTCCCATCTAAATAACAATAATTCGTCAACAGAAATCATTGACGGGTCGTTGGAGGGGGTATAGAGGGATTTCTCATTTTCAATATTTCTTCAAAAATCTAATATGACTTGGCACGCATCATGGTGGGGTGCAGAATATTCATTTCCGTCTGAATAACAATAATTCGTCAACAGAAATCATTGTCGGGTCGTTGGAGGGGATATAGAGGGATTTTTCTTTTTCAAAATTACCTCAAAATCAAATATGACTTGGCACGCATCATAGTGGGGAGCAGAATATCCATTGCCATTTGAATAACAATAATTTGTCAACCGATATCATTGTCGGGTCGTTAGAGGGGGTATAGAGGGATTTTTCATTTTCAAAATTACCTCAAAATCAAATATGACTTGGCACGCAACATGGTGGGGTGCAGAATATCCATTTCCATCTGAATAACAATAATTTGTCAACAGAAATCATTGTCGGGTCGTTAGAGGATGAATAGAGGGATTTTTCATTTTCAATATTTCTTCAAAAATGTAATATGACTTGGCACGCATCATGGTGGGGTGCAAAGTATCCATGTCCATCTGAATAACAATAATTCGTCAACAGAAATCATTGTCGGGTCGTTAGAGGATGAATAGAGGGATTTCTCATTTTCAATATTTCTTCAAAAATCTAATATGACTTGGCACGCATCATAGTGGGGTGCAGAATATCTATTTCTATCTGAATAACAATAATTCGTCGACAGAAATCATTGTCGGGTCGTTAGAGGGGGTATAGAGGGATTTCTCATTTTCAAAATTACCTCAAAATCAAATATGACTTGGCACGCAACATGGTGGGGTGCAGAATATTCATTTACATCTGGATAACAATAATTCGTCAACAGAAATCATTGTCGAGACGTTAGAGGGGGTATAGAGATATTTTTCATTTTCAATATTACTTCAAAAATCCAATTTGACTTGGCACGCATCATGGTGGGGTGCAGAATATCCATTTCCATCTGAATAACTATAATTCGTCGACAGAAATCATTGTCGGGTCGTCAGAGGGGGTATAGAGGGATTTTTCAATTTCAAAATGACTTCAAAAATCAAATATGACTTGGCACGCATCATGGTGGGGTACAGAATATCCATTTCCATCTCAATATCAATAATTTGTCACCAGAAATCATTGTCGGGTCGTCAGAGGGGGTATAGAGGGATTTTTCATTTTCAAAATTACCCCAAAATCAAATATGACTTGGCACGCATCATAGTGGGGTGCAGAATATCCATTTCCATCTGAATAACAATAAGTCGTCAACAGAAATCATTGACGGGTTGTTGGAGGGGGTATAGAGGGATTTTTCATTTTCAAAATTTCTTCAAAAATCTAATATGACTTGGCACGCATCATGGTGGGGTGCAGAATATCCATTGCCATTTGAATAACAATAATTTGTCAACAGAAATCATTGTCGGGTCGTTAGAGGGGGTATAGAGGGATTTTTCATTTTCAAAATTACCTCAAAATCAAATATGACTTGGCACGCAACATAGTGGGGTGCAGAATATCCATTTCCATCTGAATAACAATAATTTGTCAACAGAAATCATTGTCGGGTCGTTAGAGGGGAAATAGAGGGATTTTTCATTTTCAATATTTCTTCAAAAATCTAATATGACTTGGCACGCATCATGGTGGGGTGCAAAGTATCCATGTCCATCCGAATAACAATAATTCGTCGACAGAAATCATTGTCGGGTCGTTAGAGGGGGTATAGAGGGATTTCTCATTTTCAAAATTACCTCAAAATCAAATATGACTTGGCACGCAACATGGTGGGGTGCAGAATATTCATTTCCATCTGGATAACAATAATTCGTACAGAAATCATTGTCGGGTCGTTAGAGGGGGTAAAGAGAGATTTTTCATTTTCAATATTTCTTCAAAAATCCAATTTGACTTGGCACGCATCATGGTGGGGTGCAGAATATCCATTTCCATCTGAATAACAATAATTCGTCGACAGAAATCATTGTCGGGTCGTCAGAGGGGGTATAGAGGGATTTTTCATTTTCAAAATTACCTCAAAATCAAATATGAGTTGGCACGCAAAATGGTGGGGTGCAGAATATCTATTTCCATCTGAATAACAATAATTCGTCAACGGAAATCATTGTCGGGTCGTCAGAGGGGGTATAGAGGGATTTTTCATTTTCAAAATTACCTAAAATATCAAATATGACTTGGCCCGCAGCATGGTGGGGTGCAGAATATCTATTTCCATCTGAATAACAATAATTCGTCAACAGAAATCATTGCCGGGTTGTCTTAGGAGGTATAGAGGGATTTTTCAATTTCAAAATGACTTCAAAAATCAAATATGACATGGCACGCATCATATTAGGGTGCAAAATATTCATTTCCATCCCAATAACAATAATTCGTCAACAGAAATAATTGTCGGGTCGTCGGAGGGGGTATAGAGGAATTTTTCATTTTCAAAATTACCTAAAATATCAAATATGACTTGGCACGTATCATGATGGGGTGCAGAATATCTATTTACATCTAAATAACAATAATTCGTCAACGGAAATCATTGTCGGGTCGTCAGAGGGGGTATAGAGGGATTTTTCATTTTCAAAATTACTTCAAAAATCAAATATGACTTGGCACGCATCATAGTAGGGTGCAAAATATTCATTTCCATCCAAATAACGATAATTCGTCAACCAAAGTAATTGTCGGGTCGTCAGAGGGGGTACAGAGCGATTTTTCAAATTCAAAATTACCTAAAATATCAAATATGACTTGGCACGCAACATGGTGGGGTGCAGAATATCTATTTCCATTTGAATAACAATAATTTGTCAACAGAAATCATTGCCGGGTCGTCAGAGGGGGTATAGAGGGATTTTTCATTTTCAAAATTACCTAAAATATCAAATATGACTTGGCCCGCAGCATGGTGGGGTGCAGAATATCTATTTCCATCTGAATAACAATAATTCGTCAACAGAAATCATTGCCGGGTTGTCTTAGGAGGTATAGAGGGATTTTTCAATTTCAAAATGACTTCAAAAATCAAATATGACATGGCACGCATCATATTAGGGTGCAAAATATTCATTTCCATCCCAATAACAATAATTCGTCAACAGAAATAATTGTCGGGTCGTCGGAGGGGGTATAGAGGAATTTTTCATTTTCAAAATTACCTAAAATATCAAATATGACTTGGCACGTATCATGATGGGGTGCAGAATATCTATTTACATCTAAATAACAATAATTCGTCAACGGAAATCATTGTCGGGTCGTCAGAGGGGGTATAGAGGGATTTTTCATTTTCAAAATTACTTCAAAAATCAAATATGACTTGTCACGCATCATATTAGGGTGCAAAATATTCATTTCCATCCTAATAACAATAATTCGTCAAAAGAAATCATTGTCGGGTCGTCAGGGGGGTATAGAGAAATTTTTACAAATTCAAAATTACCTAAAATATCAAATATGACTTGGCACGCAACATGGTGGGGTGCAGAATATCTATTTCCTTCTGAATAACGATAATTCGTCAACAGAAATCATTGCCGGGTTGTCAGAGGAGGTATAGAGGGATTTTTCATTTTTAAAATTACTTCAAAAATCAAATATGACTTGGCACGCATCATAGTAGGGTGCAATATATTCATTTTCATCTGAATAACGATAATTTGTCAACAGAAATTATTGTCGGGTCGTTAGAGGGAGTATAGAGGGATTTTTCATTTTCAAAATTACTTCAAAAATCAAATATGACTTGGCACGTATCATATTAGGGTGCCAAATATTCAATTCAATCCTAATAACAAAAATTTGTCAACAGAAATCATTGTCGGGTAGTCAGAAGGGGTATAGAGGGATTGTTCATTTTCAAAGTTACCTCAAAAATCAAATATGACTTGGCACGCATCATAGTGGGGTGCAAAATATCCATTTTCATCTGAATAAAAATAATTCGTCAACAGAAATCATTGTCGGGTAGTCAGAGGGGGTATAGAGGGATTTTTCATTATCAAAACGACATCAAAAATCAAATATGACTTGGCACGCATCATAGTGGGGGGCAAAATATCCATTTCCATCTGAATAACAATAATTCGTCAACAGAAATCATTGCCGGGTTGTCAGAGGAGGTATAGAGGGATTTTTCATTTTCAAAATTACTTCAAAAATCAAATATTACTTGGCACGCATCATAGTAGGGTGCAAAATATTCATTTTCATCCTAATAACAATAATTCGTCAACTGAAATCATTGTCGGGTCGTCAGAGGGGGTACAGAGGGATTTTTCATTTTCAAAATTACCTCAAAATCAAATATGACTCGGCACGCATCATAGTAGGGTGCAAAATATCCATGTCCATCTGAATAACAATAATTTCTAAACAGAAATCATTGTCGGGTCGTTAGAGGGAGTATAGAGGGATTTTTCATTTTCAAAATTACTTCAAAAATCAAATATGACTTGGCACGCAACATATTATGGTGCAAAATATTCATTTCCATCCTCATAACAATAATTCGTCAACAGAAATCATTGTCGGGTCGTCAGAGGGGGTATAGAGGAATTTTTCATTTCCAAATTACCTAGAATATCAAATATGACTTGGCACGCAACATGGTGTGGTGCAGAATATCTATGTCCATCTGAATAACAATAATTCGTTAACAGAGATCATTGTCGGTTCGTCAGAGGGGTATAGAGGGATATTTCATTTTCAAAATTACTTCAAAAATCAAATATGAGATGGCACGCATCATGGTGGGGTGTAGAATATCTATTTCCATCTAAATAACAATAATTCGTCAACAGAAATCATTGCCGGGTTGTCAGAGGAGGTATAGAGGGATTTTTCATTTTCAAAATTACTTCAAAAATCAAATATTACTTGGCACGCATCAAAGTAGGGTGCAAAATATTCATTTCCATCCTAATAACAATAATTCGTCAACTGAAATCATTGTCGGGTCGTCAGAGGGGGTACAGAGGGATTTCTCATTTTCAAAATTACCTCAAAATCAAATATGACTCGGCACGCATCATAGTAGGGTGCAAAATATCCATGTCCATCTGAATAACAATAATTTGTAAACAGAAATCATTGTCGGGTCGTTAGAGGGAGTATAGAGGGATTTTTCATTTTCAAAATTACTTCAAAAATCAAATATGACTTGGCACGCAACATATTATGGTGCAAAATATTCATTTCCATCCTCATAACAATAATTCGTCGACAGAAATCATTGTCGGGTCGTCAGAGGGGGTATAGAGGAATTTTTCATTTTCAAAATTACCTAAAATATCAAATATGACTTGGCACGCAACATGGTGTGGTGCAGAATATCTATGTCCATCTGAATAACAATAATTCGTTAACAGAGATCATTGTCGGTTCGTCAGAGGGGTATAGAGGGATTTTTCATTTTCAAAATTACTTCAAAAATCAAATATGACTTGGCACACATCAGAGTAGGGTGCAAAATATCTATGTCCAACTGAATAACAATAATTCGTCAACAGAAATCATTGTCGGGTCGTCAGAGGGGGTATAGAGGAATTTTTCATTTTCAAAATTACCTAAAATATCAAATATGAGTTGGCACGCAAAATGGTGGGGTGCAGAATATCTATTTCCATCTGAATAACAATAATTCGTCAACGGAAATCATTGTCGGGTCGTCAGAGGGGGTATAGAGGGATTTTTCATTTTCAAAATTACCTAAAATATCAAATATGACTTGGCTTGCAACATGGTGGGGTGCAGAATATCTATTTCCATCTGAATAACAATAATTCGTCAACAGAAATCATTGCCGGGTTGTCAGAGGAGGTATAGAGGGATTTTTCAATTTCAAAATGACTTCAAAAATCAAATATGACTTGGCACGCATCATATTAGGGTGCAAAATATTCATTTCCATCCCAATAACAATAATTCGTCAACAGAAATAATTGTCGGGTCGTCGGAGGGGGTATAGAGGAATTTTTCATTTTCAAAATTACCTAAAATATCAAATATGACTTGGCACGCATCATGATGGGGTGCAGAATATCCATTTACATCTAAATAACAATAATTTGTCAACGGAGATCATTGTCGGGTCGTCAGAGGGGGTATAGAGGGATTTATCATTCTCAAAATTACTTCAAAATTCAAATATGACTTAGCACGCATCATAGTATGGTGCAAAATATTCATTTTCATCCAAATAACGATAATTCGTCAACCAAAATTATTGTCGGGTCGTCAGAGGGGGTACAGAGGGATTTTTCAAATTCAAAATTACCTAAAATATCAAATATGACTTGGCACGCAACATGGTGGGGTGCAGAATATCTATTTCCATTTGAATAACAATAATTTGTCAACAGAAATCATTGCCGGGTTTTCAGAAGAGGTATAGAGTGATTTTTCATTTTCAAAATTACTTCAAATATCAAATATGACTTGTCACGCATCATATTAGGGTGCAAAATATTCATTTCCATCCTAATAACAATAATTCGTCAAAAGATATCATTGTCGGGTCGTCAGGGGGGTATAGAGGAATTTTTCAAATTCAAAATTACCTAAATTATCGAATATGACTTGGCACGCAACATGGTGGGGTGCAGAATATCTATTTTCTTCTGAATAACGATAATTTGTCAACAGAAATCATTGCCGGGTTGTCAGAGGAGGTATAGAGGGATTTTTCATTTTTAAAATGACTTCAAAAATCAAATATGACTTGGCACGCATCATAGTAGGGTGCAATATATTCATTTTCATCTGAATAACGATAATTTGTCAACAGAAATTATTGTCGGGTCGTTAGAGGGAGTATAGAGGGATTTTTCATTTTCAAAATTACTTCAAATATCAAATATGACTTGGAACGTATCAAATTAGGGTGCCAAATATTCAATTCAATCCTAATAACAAAAATTTGTCAATAGAAATCATTGTCGTGTCGTCAGAGGGGGTATAGAGGAATTTTTCATTTTCAAAATTACCTAAAATATCAAATATGACTTGGCACGCAATATGGTGTGGTGCAGAATATCTATGTCCTTCTGAATAACAATAATTCGTTAACAGAGATCTTTGTCGGTTCGTCAGAGGGGTATAGAGGAAGTTTTCATTTTCAAAATCACTTCAAAAATCAAATATAAGTTGGAACGCATCATGGTGGGGTACAAAGTATTCATGTCCATCTGAATAATAATAATTCGTCAACAGAAATCATTGTCGGGTCGTCAAAGGGGGCATAGAGGAATTGTTCATTTTCAAAGTAACCTCAAAAATCAAATATGACTTGGCACACATCATATTAGGGTGCAAAATATTCATTACCATCCTAATAACAATAATTCGTCAACAGAAATCATTGTCGGGTCGTCAGAGGGGGTATAGAGGAATTTTTCTTTTTCAAAATTACCTAAAATATCAAATATGACTTGGCACGCAACATGGTGTGGTGCAGAATATCTATGTCCATCTGAATAACAATGATTCGTTAACAGAGATCATTGTCGGTTCGTCAGAGGGGTATAGAGGGATTTTTCATTTTCAAAATTACTTCTAAAATCAAATATGAGTTGGCACGCATCATGGTGGGGTACAAAGTATTCATGTACATCTGAATAACAATAATTTGTCAACAGAAATCATTGTCGGGTAGTCAGAGGGGGTATAGAGGGATTGTTCATTTTCAAAGTTACCTCAAAAATCAAATATGACTTGGCACGCATCATAGTGGGGTGCAAAATATCCATTTTCATCTGAATAACAATAATTCGTCAACAGAAATCATTGTCGGGTCGTCAGAGGGGGTATAGAGGAATTTTTCTTTTTCAAAATTACCTAAAATATCAAATATGACTTGGCACGCAACATGGTGTGGTGCAGAATATCTATGTCCATCTGAATAACAATAATTCGTTAACAGAGATCATTGTCGGTTCGTCAGAGGGGTATAGAGGGATTTTTCATTTTCAAAATTACTTCAAAAATCAAATATGAATTGGCACGCATCATGGTGGGGTACAAAGTATTCATGTCCATCTGAATAAAAATAATTCGTCATCAGAAATCATTGTCGGGTAGTCAGAGGGGGTATAGAGTGATTGTTCATTTTCAAAGTTACCTCAAAAATCAAATATGACTTGGCACGCATCATAGTGGGGTGCAAAATATCCATTTCCATCTGAATAACAATAATTCGTCAACAGAAATCATTGTCGGGTCGTCAGAGGGGGTATAGAGGAATTTTTCATTTTCAAAATTACCTAAAATATCAAATATGACTTGGCACGCAACATGGTGTGGTGCAGAATATCTATGTCCATCTGAATAGCAATAATTCGTTAACAGGGATCATTGTCGGTTCGTCAGAGGGGTATAGAAGGATTTTTCAATTTCAAAATTACTTCAAAAATCAAATATGAGTTGGCACGCATCATGGTGGGGTACAAAGTATTCATGTCCATCTGAATAACAATAATTCGTCAACAGAAATCATTGTCGGGTAGTCAGAGGGGGTTTAGAGGGATTTTTCATTATCAAAACGACATCAAAAATCAAATATGACTTGGCACGCATCATAGTGGGGGGCAAAATATCCATTCCCATCTGAATAGCAATAATTCGTCAACAAAAATTATTGTCGGTTCGTCAGAGGGGTATAGAGGGATTTTTCATATTCAAAATTACTTCAAAAATCAAATATGACTTGGCACGCATCATAGTAGGGTGCAAAATATTCATTTCCATCCTAATAACAATAATTCGTCAACTGAAATCATTGTCGGGTCGTCAGAGGGGGTACAGAGGGATTTTTCATTTTCAAAATTACCTCAAAGCAAATATGACTCGGCACGCATCATAAAAGGGTGCAAAATGGCCATGTCCATCTGAATAACGATAATTTGTAAACAGAAATCATTGTCGGGTCGTTAGAGGGAGTATAGAGGAATTTTTCATTTTCAAAATTACCTAAAATATCAAATATGACTTGGCACGCAACATGGTGTGGTGCAGAATATCTATGTCCATCTGAATAACAATAATTCGTTAACAGAGATCATTGTCGGTTCGTCAGAGGGGTATAGAGGAATTTTTCAATTTCAAAATTACTTCAAAAATCAAATATGAGTTGGCACGCATCATGGTGGGGTACAAAGTATTTATGTCCATCTGAATAACAATAATTCGTCAACAGAAATCTTTGTCGGGTCGTCAAAGGGGGCATAGAGGGATTGTTCATTTTCAAAGTTACCTCAAAAATCAAATATGACTTGGCACACATCAAAGTAGGGTGCAAAATATCCATTCACATCTGAATAACAATAATTCGTCAACAAAAATCATTGTCGTGTCGTCATAGGGGTAATGGAGGGATTTTTCATTTTCAAAATTACCTAAAATATCAAATATGACTTGGCACGCAACATGGTGTGGTGCAGAATATCTATGTCCATCTGAATAGCAATAATTCGTTAACAGAGATCATTGTCGGTTTGTCAGAGGGGTATAGAAGGATTTTTCAATTTCAAAATTACTTCAAAAATCAAATATGAGTTGGCACGCATCATGGTGGGGTACAAAGTATTCATGTCCATCTGAATAACAATAATTCGTCAACAGAAATCATTGTCGGGTAGTCAGAGGGGGTATAGAGGGATTTTTCATTATCTAAACGACTTCAAAAATCAAATATGACTTGGCACGCATCATAGTGGGGGGCAAAATATCCATTCCCATCTGAATAGCAATAATTCGTCAACAGAAATTATTGTACGTTCGTCAGAGGGGTATAGAGGGATTTTTCATTTTCAAAATTACTTCAAAAATCAAATATGACTTGGCATGCATCATAGTAGGGTGCAAATATTCATTTCCATCCTAATAACAATAATTCGTCAACTGAAATCATTGTCGGGTCGTCAGAGGGGGTACAGAGGGATTTTTCATTTTCAAAATTACCTCAAAATCAAATATGACTCGGCACGCATCATAAAAGGGTGCAAAATGGCCATGTCCATCTGAATAACGATAATTTGTAAACAGAAATCATTGTCGGGTAGTCAGAGGGGGTATAGAGGAATTTTTCATTATCAAAACGACTTCAAAAATCAAATATGACTTGGCACGCATCATAGTGGGGGGCAAAATATCCATTCCCATCTGAATAGCAATAATTCGTCAACAGAAATTATTGTCGGTTCGTCAGAGGGGTATAGAGGGATTTTTCATTTTCAAAGTTACCTCAAAAATCAAATATGACTTGGCACGCATCATAGTGGGGTGCAAAATATCCATTTTCATCTGAATAAAAATAATTCGTCAACACAAATCATTGTCGGGTCGTCAGAGGGGGTATAGAGGCATTTTTCTTTTTCAAAATTACCTAAAATATCAAATATGACTTGGCACGCAACATGGTGTGGTGCAGAATATCTATGTCCATCTGAATAACAATAATTCGTTAACAGAGATCATTGTCGGTTCGTCAGAGGGGTATAGAGGGATTTTTCAATTTCAAAATGACTTCAAAAATCAAATATGACTTGGCACGCATCATATTAGGGTGCAAAATATTCATTTCCATCCCAATAACAATAATTCGTCAACAGAAATAATTGTCGGGTCGTCGGAGGGGGTATAGAGGAATTTTTCATTATCAAAACGACTTCAAAAATCAAATATGACTTGGCACGCATCATAGTGGGGGGCAAAATATCCATTCCCATCTGAATAGCAATAATTCGTCAACAGAAATTATTGTCGGGTCGTCAGAGGAGGTATAGAGGAATTTTTCATTTTCAAAATTACCTAAAATATCAAATATGACTTGGCACGCAACATGGTGTGGTGCAGAATATCTATGTCCATCTGAATAGCAATAATTCGTTAACAGGGATCATTGTCGGTTCGTCAGAGGGGTATAGAAGGATTTTTCAATTTCAAAATTACTTCAAAAATCAATTATGAGTTGGCACGCATCATGGTGGGGTACAAAGTATTCATGTCCATCTGAATAACAATAATTCGTCAACAGAAATCATTGTCGGGTAGTCAGAGGGGGTTTAGAGGGATTTTTCATTATCAAAACGACATCAAAAATCAAATATGACTTGGCACGCATCATAGTGGGGGGCAAAATATCCATTCCCATCTGAATAGCAATAATTCGTCAACAAAAATTATTGTCGGTTCGTCAGAGGGGTATAGAGGGATTTTTCATATTCAAAATTACTTCAAAAATCAAATATGACTTGGCACGCATCATAGTAGGGTGCAAAATATTCATTTCCATCCTAATAACAATAATTCGTCAACTGAAATCATTGTCGGGTCGTCAGAGGGGGTACAGAGGGATTTTTCATTTTCAAAATTACCTCAAAGCAAATATGACTCGGCACGCATCATAAAAGGGTGCAAAATGGCCATGTCCATCTGAATAACGATAATTTGTAAACAGAAATCATTGTCGGGTCGTTAGAGGGAGTATAGAGGGATTTTTCATTTTCAAAATTACTTCAAAAATCAAATATGACTTGGCACGCATCATATTATGGTGCAAAATATTCATTTCAATCCTAATAACAATAATTCGTCAACAGAAATCATCGTCGGGTCGTCAGAGGGGGTATAGAGGAATTTTTCATTTTCAAAATTACCTAAAATATCAAATATGACTTGGCACGCATCATGGTGTGGTGCAGAATATCTATGTCCATCTGAATAACAATAATTCGTCAACAGAGATCATTGTCGGTTCGTCAGAGGGGTATAGGGGGATTTTTCATTTTCAAAATTACTTCAAAAATCAAATATGACTTGGCACGCATCATATTATGGTGCAAAATATTCATTTCCATCCTAATAACAATAATTCGTCAACAGAAATCATCGTCGGGTCGTCAGAGGGGGTATAGAGGAATTTTTCATTTTCAAAATTACCTAAAATATCAAATATGACTTGGCACGCAACATGGTGTGGTGCAGAATATCTATGTCCATCTGAATAACAATAATTCGTCAACAGAGATCATTGTCGGTTCGTCAGAGGGGTATAGAGGGATTTTTCATTTTCAAAATTACTTCAAAAATCAAATAAGAGTTGGCACGCATCATGGTGGGGTACAAAGTATTCATGTCCATCTGAATAACAATAATTCGTCAACAGAAATCATTGTCGGGTAGTCAGAGGGGGTATAGAGGGATTTTTCATTATCAATACGACATCAAAAATCAAATATGACTTGGCACGCATCATAGTGGGGGGCAAAATATCCATTCCCATCTGAATAGCAATAATTCGTCAACAGAAATTATTGTCGGTTCGTCAGAGGGGTATAGAGGGATTTTTCATTTTCAAAATTACTTCAAAAATCAAATATGACTTGGCACGCATCATAGTAGGGTGCAAAATATTCATTTCCATCCTAATAACAATAATTCTTCAACTGAAATCATTGTCGGGTCGTCAGAGGGGGTACAGAGGGATTTTTCATTTTCAAAATTACCTCAAAATCAAATATGACTCGGCACGCATCATAAAAGGGTGCAAAATGGCCATGTCCATCTGAATAACGATAATTTGTAAACAGAAATCATTGTCGGGTCGTTAGAGGGAGTATAGAGGGATTTTTCATTTTCAAAATTACTTCAAAAATCAAATATGACTTGGCACGCATCATATTATGGTGCAAATTATTCATTTCCATCCTAATAACAATAATTCGTCAACAGAAATCATCGTCGGGTCGTCAGAGGGGGTATAGAGGAATTTTTCATTTTCAAAATTACCTAAAATATCAAATATGACTTGGCACGCAACATGGTGTGGTGCAGAATATCTATGTCCATCTGAATAACAATAATTCGTTAACAGAGATCATTGTCGGTTCGTCAGAGGGGTATAGAGGAATTTTTCAATTTCAAAATTACTTCAAAAATCAAATATGAGTTGGCACGCATCATGGTGGGGTACAAAGTATTTATGTCCATCTGAATAACAATAATTCGTCAACAGAAATCTTTGTCGGGTCGTCAAAGGGGGCATAGAGGGATTGTTCATTTTCAAAGTTACCTCAAAAATCAAATATGACTTGGCACGCAACATGGTGTGGTGCAGAATATCTATGTCCATCTGAATAGCAATAATTCGTTAACAGAGATCATTGTCGGTTTGTCAGAGGGGTATAGAAGGATTTTTCAATTTCAAAATTACTTCAAAAATCAAATATGAGTTGGCACGCATCATGGTGGGGTACAAAGTATTCATGTCCATCTGAATAACAATAATTCGTCAACAGAAATCATTGTCGGGTAGTCAGAGGGGGTATAGAGGGATTTCTCATTATCTAAACGACTTCAAAAATCAAATATGACTTGGCACGCATCATAGTGGGGGGCAAAATATCCATTCCCATCTGAATAGCAATAATTCGTCAACAGAAATTATTGTCGGTTCGTCAGAGGGGTATAGAGGGATTTTTCATTTTCAAAATTACTTCAAAAATCAAATATGACTTGGCATGCATCATAGTAGGGTGCAAATATTCATTTCCATCCTAATAACAATAATTCGTCAACTGAAATCATTGTCGGGTCGTCAGAGGGGGTACAGAGGGATTTTTCATTTTCAAAATTACCTCTAAATCAAATATGACTCGGCACGCATCATAAAAGGGTGCAAAATGGCCATGTCCATCTGAATAACGATAATTTGTAAACAGAAATCATTGTCGGGTAGTCAGAGGGGGTATAGAGGAATTTTTCATTATCAAAACGACTTCAAAAATCAAATATGACTTGGCACGCATCATAGTGGGGGGCAAAATATCCATTCCCATCTGAATAGCAATAATTCGTCAACAGAAATTATTGTCGGTTCGTCAGAGGGGTATAGAGGGATTTTTCATTTTCAAAGTTACCTCAAAAATCAAATATGACTTGGCACGCATCATAGTGGGGTGAAAAATATCCATTTTCATCTGAATAAAAATAATTCGTCAACACCAATCATTGTCGGGTCGTCAGAGGGGGTATAGAGGAATTTTTCTTTTTCAAAATTACCTAAAATATCAAATATGACTTGGCACGCAACATGGTGTGGTGCAGAATATCTATGTCCATCTGAATAACAATAATTCGTTAACAGAGATCATTGTCGGTTCGTCAGAGGGGTATAGAGGGATTTTTCAATTTCAAAATGACTTCAAAAAGCAAATATGACTTGGCACGCATCATATTAGGGTGCAAAATATTCATTTCCATCCCAATAACAATAATTCGTCAACAGAAATAATTGTCGGGTCGTCGGAGGGGGTATAGAGGAATTTTTCATTATCAAAACGACTTCAAAAATCAAATATGACTTGGCACGCATCATAGTGGGGGGCAAAATATCCATTCCCATCTGAATAGCAATAATTCGTCAACAGAAATTATTGTCGGTTCGTCAGAGGGGTATAGAGGGATTTTTCATTTTCAAAAGTTACCTCAAAAATCAAATATGACTTGGCACGCATCATAGTGGGGTGCAAAATATTCATATCCATCCAAATAACGATAATTCATCAACCAAAGTTATTGTCGGGTCGTCAGAGGGGGTACAGAGGGATTTTTCAAATTCAAAATTACCTAAAATATCAAATATGACTTGGCACGCAACATGGTGGGGTGCAGAATATCTATTTCCATTTGAATAACAATAATTTGTCAACAGAAATCATTGCCGGGTTTTCAGAAGAGGTATAGAGGGATTTTTCATTTTCAAAATTACTTCAAAAATCAAATATGACTTGTCACGCATCATATTAGGGTGCAAAATATTCATTTCCATCCTAATAACAATAATTCGTCAAAAGATATCATTGTCGGGTCGTCAGGGGGGTATAGAGGAATTTTTCAAATTCAAAATTACCTAAATTATCGAATATGACTTGGCACGCAACATGGTGGGGTGCAGAATATCTATTTTCTTCTGAATAACGTTAATTTGTCAACAGAAATCATTGCCGGGTTGTCAGAGGAGGTATAGAGGGATTTTTCATTTTCAAAATTACTTCAAAAATCAAATATGACTTGGCACGCATCATAGTAGGGTGCAAAATATTCATTTCCATCCTAATAACATTAATTCTTCAACTGAAATCATTGTCGGGTCGTTAGAGGGAGTATAGAGGGATTTTTCATTTTCAAAATTACTTCAAAAATCAAATATGACTTGGCACGCATCATATTATGGTGCAAATTATTCATTTCCATCCTAATAACAATAATTCGTCAAAAGATATCATTGTCGGGTCGTCAGGGGGGTATAGAGGAATTTTTCAAATTCAAAATTACCTAAATTATCGAATATGACTTGGCACGCAACATGGTGGGGTGCAGAATATCTATTTTCTTCTGAATAACGTTAATTTGTCAACAGAAATCATTGCCGGGTTGTCAGAGGAGGTATAGAGGGATTTTTCATTTTCAAAATTACCTCAAAAATCAAATATGACTTGGCACGCATCATAGTGGGGTGCAAAATATTCATTTCCATCCAAATAACGATAATTCGTCAACCAAAGTTATTGTCGGGTCGTCAGAGGGGGTACAGAGGGATTTTTCAAATTCAAAATTACCTAAAATATCAAATATGACTTGGCACGCAACATGGTGGGGTGCAGAATATCTATTTCCATTTGAGTAACAATAATTTGTCAACAGAAATCATTGCCGGGTTGTCAGAGGAGGTATAGAGGGATTTTTCATTTTCAAAATTACTTCAAAAATCAAATATGACTTGGCACGCATCATAGTAGGGTGCAAAATATTCATTTCCATCCTAATAACAATAATTCTTCAACAGAAATCATTGTCGGGTCGTTAGAGGGAGTATAGAGGGATTTTTCATTTTCAAAATTACTTCAAAAATCAAATATGACTTGGCACGCATCATATTATGGTGCAAATTATTCATTTCCATCCTAATAACAATAATTCGTCAACAGAAATCATCGTCGGGTCGTCAGAGGGGGTATAGAGGAATTTTTCATTTTCAAAATTACCTAAAATATCAAATATGACTTGGCACGCAACATGGTGTGGTGCAGAATATCTATGTCCATCTGAATAACAATAATTCGTTAACAGAGATCATTGTCGGTTCGTCAGAGGGGTATAGAGGGATTTTTCAATTTCAAAATTACTTCAAAAATCAAATATGAGTTGGCACGCATCATGGTGGGGTACAAAGTATTTATGTCCATCTGAATAACAATAATTCGTCAACAGAAATCTTTGTCGGGTCGTCAAAGGGGGCATAGAGGGATTGTTCATTTTCAAAGTTACCTCAAAAATCAAATATGACTTGGCACACATCAAAGTAGGGTGCAAAATATCCATTCACATCTGAATAACAATAATTCGTCAACAAAAATCATTGTCGTGCCGTCATAGGGGTAATGGAGGGATTTTTCATTTTCAAAATTACCTAAAATATCAAATATGACTTGGCACGCAACATGGTGTGGTGCAGAATATCTATGTCCATCTGAATAGCAATAATTCGTTAACAGAGATCATTGTCGGTTTGTCAGAGGGGTATAGAAGGATTTTTCAATTTCAAAATTACTTCAAAAATCAAATATGAGTTGGCACGCATCATGGTGGGGTACAAAGTATTCATGTCCATCTGAATAACAATAATTCGTCAACAGAAATCATTGTCGGGTAGTCAGAGGGGGTATAGAGGGATTTTTCATTATCAAAACGACTTCAAAAATCAAATATGACTTGGCACGCATCATAGTGGGGGGCAAAATATCCATTCCCATCTGAATAGCAATAATTCGTCAACAGAAATTATTGTCGGTTCGTCAGAGGGGTATAGAGGGATTTTTCATTTTCAAAATTACTTCAAAAATCAAATATGACTTGGCATGCACCATAGTAGGGTGCAAATATTCATTTCCATCCTAATAACAATAATTCGTCAACTGAAATCATTGTCGGGTCGTCAGAGGGGGTACAGAGGGATTTTTCATTTTCAAAATTACCTCAAAATCAAATATGACTCGGCACGCATCATAAAAGGGTGCAAAATGGCCATGTCCATCAGAATAACGATAATTTGTAAACAGAAATCATTGTCGGGTAGTCAGAGGGGGTATAGAGGAATTTTTCATTATCAAAACGACTTCAAAAATCAAATATGACTTGGCACGCATCATAGTGGGGGGCAAAATATCCATTCCCATCTGAATAGCAATAATTCGTCAACAGAAATTATTGTCGGTTCGTCAGAGGGGTATAGAGGGATTTTTCATTTTCAAAGTTACCTCAAAAATCAAATATGACTTGGCACGCATCATAGTGGGGTGCAAAATATCCATTTTCATCTGAATAAAAATAATTCGTCAACACAAATCATTGTCGGGTCGTCAGAGGGGGTATAGAGGAATTTTTCTTTTTCAAAATTACCTAAAATATCAAATATGACTTGGCACGCAACATGGTGTGGTGCAGAATATATATGTCCATCTGAATAACAATAATTCGTTAACAGAGATCATTGTCGGTTCGTCAGAGGGGTATAGAGGGATTTTTCAATTTCAAAATGACTTCAAAAATCAAATATGACTTGGCACGCATCATATTAGGGTGCAAAATATTCATTTCCATCCCAATAACAATAATTCGTCAACAGAAATAATTGTCGGGTCGTCGGAGGGGGTATAGAGGAATTTTTCATTATCAAAACGACTTCAAAAATCAAATATGACTTGGCACGCATCATAGTGGGGGGCAAAATATCCATTCCCATCTGAATAGCAATAATTCGTCAACAGAAATTATTGTCGGTTCGTCAGAGGGGTATAGAGGGATTTTTCATTTTCAAAAGTTACCTCAAAAATCAAATATGACTTGGCACGCATCATAGTGGGGTGCAAAATATTCATTTCCATCCAAATAACGATAATTCGTCAACCAAAGTTATTGTCGGGTCGTCAGAGGGGGTACAGAGGGATTTTTCAAATTCAAAATTACCTAAAATATCAAATATGACTTGGCACGCAACATGGTGGGGTGCAGAATATCTATTTCCATTTGAATAACAATAATTTGTCAACAGAAATCATTGCCGGGTTTTCAGAAGAGGTATAGAGGGATTTTTCATTTTCAAAATTACTTCAAAAATCAAATATGACTTGTCACGCATCATATTAGGGTGCAAAATATTCATTTCCATCCTAATAACAATAATTCGTCAAAAGATATCATTGTCGGGTCGTCAGGGGGGTATAGAGGAATTTTTCAAATTCAAAATTACCTAAATTATCGAATATGACTTGGCACGCAACATGGTGGGGTGCAGAATATCTATTTTCTTCTGAATAACGATAATTTGTCAACAGAAATTATTGTCGGGTCGTTAGAGGGAGTATAGAGGAATTTTTCATTTTCAAAATTACTTCAAATATTTAATATGACTTGGCACGTATCAAATTAGGGTGCCAAATATTCAATTCAATCCTAATAACAAAAATTTGTCAATAGAAATCATTGTCGTGTCGTCAGAGGGGGTATAGAGGAATTTTTCATTTTCAAAATTACCTAAAATATCAAATATGACTTGGCACGCAACATGGTGTGGTGCAGAATATCTATGTCCTTCTGAATAACAATAATTCGTTAACAGAGATCTTTGTCGGTTCGTCAGAGGGGTATAGAGGAAGTTTTCATTTTCAAAATCACTTCAAAAATCAAATATAAGTTGGAACGCATCATGGTGGGGTACAAAGTATTCATGTCCATCTGAATAATTATAATTCGTCATCAGAAATCATTGTCGGGTCGTCAAAGGGGGCATAGAGGGATTGTTCATTTTCAAAGTAACCTCAAAAATCAAATATGACTTGGCACACATCATATTAGGGTGCAAAATATTCATTACCATCCCAATAACAATAATTCGTCAACAGAAATAATTGTCGGGTCGTCGGAGGGGGTATAGAGGTATTTTTCATTTTCAAAATTACCTCAAAAATCAAATATGACTTGGCACGCATTATGGTGGTGTGCAACATATCCATGTGCATCTGAATAACAATAACTCGTCAACAGAAATCATTGCCGGGTTGTCAGAGGAGGTATAGAGGGATTGTTCATTTTCAAAGTTACCTCAAAAATCAAATATGACTTGGCACACATCATATTAGGGTACCTCAAAAATCAAATATGACTTGGCACGCATCATGGTGGGGTACAAAGTATTTATGTCCTTCTGAATAACAATAATTCGCCAACAGAAATCATTGTCGGGTCGTCAAAGGGGGCATAGAGGTATTGTTCATTTTCAAAGTTACCTCAAAAATCAAATATGACTTGGCACACATCATATTAGGGTGCAAAATATTCAATTCCATCCTAATAACAATAATTCGTCAACAGAAATCATTGTCGTGTCGTCTGAGGGGGTACAGAGGGATTTTTCATTTTTAAAATGACTTCAAAAATCAGATATGACTTGGCACTCATCATAGTAGGGTGCAAAATATTCAATTCCATCCTAATAACAATAATTCTTCAACAGAAATCATTGTCGGGTCGTCAGAGGGGGTATAGAGGAATTTTTCATTTTCAATATTACCTAAAATATCAAATATGACTTGGCACGCAACATGGTGTGGTGCAGAATATCTATGTCCTTCTGAATAACAATAATTCGTTAACAGAGATCATTGTCGGTTCGTCAGAGGGGTATAGAGGGATTTTTCATTTTCAAAATTACTTCAAAAATCAAATATGAGTTGGCACGCATCATGGTGGGGTACAAAGTATTCATGTCCATCTGAATAACAATAATTCGTCAACACAAATCATTGTCGGGTAGTCAGAGGGGGTATAGAGGGATTTTTCATTATCAAAACGACTTCAAAAATCAAATATGACTTGGCACGCATCATAGTGGGGTGCAAAATATCCATTTCCATCTGAATAACAATAATTCGTCAACAGAAATCATTGTCGGTTCGTCAGAGGGGTATAGAGGGATTTTTCATTTTCAAAATTACTTCAAAAATCAAATATGAGTTGGCACGCATCATGGTGGGGTACAAAGTATTCATGTCCATCTGAATAACAATAATTCGTCAACAGAAATCATTGTAGGTTCGTCATAGGGGGCATAGAGGAATTGTTCATTTTCAAAGTTACCTCAAAAATCAAATATGACTTGGCACACATCATATTAGGGTGCAAAATATTCATTGCCATCCTAATAACAATAATTCGTCAACAGAAATCATTGTCGGGTCGTCAAAGGGGGTGCAGAGGGATTTTTCATTTTTAAAATGACTTCAAAAATCAGATATGACTTGGCACTCATCATAGTAGGGTGCAAAATATTCAATTCCATCCTAATAACAATAATTCTTCAACAGAAATCATTGTCGGGTCGTCAGAGGGGGTATAGAGGAATTTTTCATTTTCAATATTACCTAAAATATCAAATATGACTTGGCACGCAACATGGTGTGGTGCAGAATATCTATGTCCTTCTGAATAACAATAATTCGTTAACACAAATCATTGTCGGGTAGTCAGAGGGGGTATAGAGGGATTTTTCATTATCAAAACGACTTCAAAAATCAAATATGACTTGGCACGCATCATAGTGGGGTGCAGAATATCCATTTCCATCTGAATAACAATAATTCGTCAACAGAAATCATTGTAGGTTCGTCAAAGGGGGCATAGAAGGATTGTTCACTTTCAAAGTTACCTCAAAAATCAAATATGACTTGGCACACATCAAAGTAGGGTGCAAAATATCTATGACCAACTGAATAACAACAATTCGTCAACAGAAATCATTGTCGGGTCGTCAGAGGGGGTATGGAGGGATTTTTCATTTTTAAAATGACTTCAAAAATCAAATATGGCTTGTCACGCATCATATTAGGGTGCAAAATATTTTTTTTCATCCTAATAATAATAATTCGTCAACAGAAATAATTGTCGGGTCGTCGGAGGGGGCATAGAGGAATTTTTCATTTTCAAAATTACCTAAAATATCAAATATGACTTGGCACGCATCATGATGGGGTGCAGAATATTCATTTACATCTAAATAACAATAATTCGTCAACGGAAATAATTGTCGGGTCGTCAGAGGGGGTATAGAGGGATTTTTCATTTTCAAAATTACTTCAAAAATCAAATATGACTTGGCACGCATCATAGTAGGGTGCAAAATATTCATTTCCATCCAAATAACAATAATTCGTCAACCAAAATCATTGTCGGGTCGTCAGAGGGGGTACAGAGGGATTTTTCAAATTCAAAATTACCTAAAATATCAAATATGACTTGGCACGCAACATGGTGGGGTGCAGAATATCTATTTCCATTTGAATAACAATAAGTTGTCAACAGAAATCATTGCCGGGTTTTCAGAGGAGGTATAGAGGGATTTTTCATTTTCAAAATTACTTCAAAAATCAAATATGACTTGTCACGCATCATATTAGGGTGCAAAATATTCATTTCCATCCTAATAACAATAATTCGTCAAAAGAAATCATTGTCGGGTCGTCAGGGGGGGTATAGAGGAATTTTTCATTTTCAAAATTACTTCAAAAATCAAATATGAGTTGGCACGCATCATGGTGGGGTACAAAGTATTCATGTCCATCTGAATAACAATAGTTCGTCAACAGAAATCATTGTCGGGTCGTCAAAGGGGGCATAGAGGGATTTCTCATTTTCAAAATTACCTCAAAATCAAATATGACTTGGCACACATCATAGTAAGGTGCCAAATATCCATGTCCATCTGAATAAACATTATTCAATTACAGAAATCATTGTCGGGTCGTCAGAGGGGTAATAGAGGGATTTTTCATTTTCAAAATTACCTCAAAATCAAATATGACTTGGACCGCTACATGGTGGGATGCAGAATATCCATTTCCATCTGAATAACAATAATTCGTCAACCGAAATCATTGTCGGGTCGTCAGAGGGGGTACAGAGGGATTTTTCAAATTCAAAATTACCTAAAATATCAAATATGACTTGGCACGCAACATGGTGGGGTGCAGAATATCTATTTCCATCTGAATAACAATAATTCGTCAACAGAAATCATTGCCGGGTTTTCAGAGGAGGTATAGAGGGATTTTTCATTTTCAAACTTACTTCAAAAATCAAATACGACTTGTCACGCATCATATTAGGGTGCAAAATATTCATTTCCATCCTATTAACAATAATTCATCAAAAGAAATCATTGTCGGGTCGTCAGGAGGGTATAGAGGAATTTTTCATTTTCAAAATTACCTAAAATATCAAATATGACTTGGCACGCAACATGGTGGGGTGCAGAATATCTATTTCCTTCTGAATAACGATAATTTGTCAACAGAAATCATTGCCGGGTTGTCAGAGGAGGTATAGAGGTATTTTTCATCTTTAAAATTACTTCAAAAATCAAATATGACTTGGCACGCATCATATTAGGGTGCAAAATATTCATTTCCATCCTAATAACAAAAATTTGTCAATAGAAATTATTGTCGGGTCGTCAGAGGGGGTATAGAGGAATTTTTCATTTTCAAAATTACCTAAAATATCAAATATGACTTGGCACGCAACATGGTGTGGTGCAGAATATCTATGTCCTTCTGAATAACAATAATTCGTTAACAGAGATCTTTAGCGGTTCGTCAGAAGGGTATAGAGGGAGTTTTCATTTTCAAAATCACTTCAAAAATCAAATATAAGTTGGCACGCATCATGGTGGGGTACAAAGTATTCATGTCCATCTGAATAACAATAATTCGTCAACAGAAATCATTGTCGGGTCGTCAAAGGGGGCATAGAGGGATTGTTCATTTTCAAAGTAACCTCAAAAATCAAATATGACTTGGCACACATCATATTAGGGTGCAAAATATTCATTACCATCCTAATAACAGTAATTCGTCAACAGAAATCATTGTCGGGTCGTCAGAGGGGGTATAGAGGAATTTTTCTTTTTCAAAATTACCTAAAATATCAAATATGACTTGGCACGCAACATGGTGTGGTGCAGAATATCTATGTCCATCTGAATAACAATAATTCGTTAACAGAGATCATTGTCGGTTCGTCAGAGGGGTATAGAGGGATTTTTCATTTTCAAAATTACTTCAAAAATCAAATATGAGTTGGCACGCATAATTGTGGGGTACAAAGTATTTATTTTCATCTGAATAACAATAATTCGTCAACAGAAATCATTGTCGGGTCGTCAAAGGGGGCATAGAGGGATTGTTCATTTTCAAAGTTACCTCAAAAATCAAATATGACTTGGCACACATCAGAGTAGGGTGCAAAATATCTATGTCCAACTGAATAACAATAATTCGTCAACAGAAATCATTGTCGGGTCGTCAGAGGGGGTATAGAGGAATTTTTCATTTTCAATATTACCTAAAATATCAAATATGACTTGGCACGCAACATGGTGTGGTGCAGAATATCTATGTCCTTCTGAATAACAATAATTCGTTAACACAAATCATTGTCGGGTAGTCAGAGGGGGTATAGAGGGATTTTTCATTATCAAAACGACTTCAAAAATCAAATATGACTTGGCACGCATCATAGTGGGGTGCAGAATATCCATTTCCATCTGAATAACAATAATTCGTCAACAGAAATCATTGTAGGTTCGTCAAAGGGGGCATAGAGGGATTGTTCACTTTCAAAGTTACCTCAAAAATCAAATATGACTTGGCACACATCAAAGTAGGGTGCAAAATATCTATGACCAACTGAATAACAACAATTCGTCAACTGAAATCATTGTCGGGTCGTCAGAGGGGGTATGGAGCGATTTTTCATTTTTAAAATGACTTCAAAAATCAAATATGGCTTGTCACGCATCATATTAGGGTGCAAAATATTCTTTTTCATCCTAATAATAATAATTCGTCAACAGAAATAATTGTCGGGTGGTCGGAGGGGGCATAGAGGAATTTTTCATTTTCAAAATTACCTAAAATATCAAATATGACTTGGCACGCATCATGATGGGGTGCAGAATATTCATTTACATCCAAATAACAATAATTCGTCAACCAAAATCATTGTCGGGTCGTCAGAGGGGGTACAGAGGGATTTTTCAAATTCAAAATTACCTAAAATATCAAATATGACTTGGCACGCAACATGGTGGGGTGCAGAATATCTATTTCCATTTGAATAACAATAAGTTGTCAACAGAAATCATTGCCGGGTTTTCAGAGGAGGTATAGAGGGATTTTTCATTTTCAAAATTACTTCAAAAATCAAATATGACTTGGCACGCATCATATTAGGGTGCAAAATATTCATTTCCATCCTAATAACAATAATTCGTCTAAAAAAATCATTGTCGGGTCGTCAGGGGGGGTATAGAGGAATTTTTCATTTTCAAAATTACTTCAAAAATCAAATATGAGTTGGCACGCATCATGGTGGGGTACAAAGTATTCATGTCCATCTGAATAACAATAGTTCGTCAACAGAAATCATTGTCGGGTCGTCAGAGGGGGTACAGAGGGATTTTTCAAATTCAAAATTACCTAAAATATCAAATATGACTTGGCACGCAACATGGTGGGGTGCAGAATATCTATTTCCATCTGAATAACAATAATTCGTCAACAGAAATCATTGTCGGGTCGTCAGAGGGGGTACAGAGGGATTTTTCAAATTCAAAATTACCTAAAATATCAAATATGACTTGGCACGCAACATGGTGGGGTGCAGAATATCTATTTCCATCTGAATAACAATAATTCGTCAACAGAAATCATTGCCGGGTTTTCAGAGGAGGTATAGAGGGATTTTTCATTTTCAAAATTACTTCAAAAATCAAATACGACTTGTTACGCATCATATTAGGGTGCAAAATATTCATTTCCATCCTATTAACAATAATTCATCAAAAGAAATCATTGTCGGGTCGTCAGGAGGGTATAGAGGAATTTTTCATTTTCAAAATTACCTAAAATATCAAATATGACTTGGCACGCAACATGGTGGGGTGCAGAATATCTATTTCCTTCTGAATAACGATAATTTGTCAACAGAAATCATTGCCGGGTTGTCAGAGGAGGTATAGAGGTATTTTTCATTTTTAAAATGACTTCAAAAATCAAATATGACTTGGCACGCATCATAGTAGGGTGCAATATATTCATTTTCATCTGAATAACGATAATTTGTCAACAGAAATTATTGTCGGGGCGTTAGAGGGAGTATAGAGGGATTTTTCATCTTTAAAATTACTTCAAAAATCAAATATGACTTGGCACGCATCATATCAGGGTGCAAAATATTCAATTCCATCCTAATAACAAAAATTTGTCAATAGAAATCATTGTCGGGTCGTCAGAGGGGGTATAGAGGAATTTTTCATTTTCAAAATTACCTAAAATATCAAATATGACTTGGCACGCAACATGGTGTGGTGCAGAATATCTATGTCCTTCTGAATAACAATAATTCGTTAACAGAGATCTTTAGCGGTTCGTCAGAAGGGTATAGAGGGAGTTTTCATTTTCAAAATCACTTCAAAAACCAAATATAAGTTGGCACGCATCATGGTGGGGTACAAAGTATTCATGTCCATCTGAATAACAATAATTCGTCAACAGAAATCATTGTCGGGTCGTCAAAGGGGGCATAGAGGGATTGTTCATTTTCAAAGTAACCTCAAATTATCAAATATGACTTGGCACACATCATATTAGGGTGCAAAATATTCATTACCATCCTAATAACAGTAATTCGTCAACAGAAATCATTGTCGGGTCGTCAGAGGGGGTATAGAGGAATTTTTCTTTTTCAAAATTACCTAAAATATCAAATATGACTTGGCACGCAACATGGTGTGGTGCAGAATATCTATGTCCATCTGAATAACAATAATTCGTTAACAGAGATCATTGTCGGTTCGTCAGAGGGGTATAGAGGGATTTTTCATTTTCAAAATTACTTCAAAAATCAAATATGAGTCGGCACGCATCATGGTGGGGTACAAAGTATTCATGTCCATCTGAATAAAAATAATTCGTCAACAGAAATCATTGTCGGGTAGTCAGAGGGGGTATAGAGTGATTGTTCATTTTCAAAGTTACCTCAAAAATCAAATATGACTTGGCACGCATCATAGTGGGGTGCAAAATATCCATTTCCATCTGAATAACAATAATTCGTCAACAGAAATCATTGTCGGGTCGTCAGAGGGGGTATAGAGGAATTTTTCATTTTCAAAATTACCTAAAATATCAAATATGACTTGGCACGCAACATGGTGTGGTGCAGAATATCTATGTCCATCTGAATAGCAATAATTCGTTAACAGAGATCATTGTCGGTTCGTCGGAGGGGTATAGAGGGATTTTTCATATTCAAAATTACTTCAAAAATCAAATATGACTTGGCACGCATCATAGTAGGGTGCAAAATATTCATTTCCATCCTAATAACAATAATTCGTCAACTGAAATCATTGTCGGGTCGTCAGAGGGGGTACAGAGTGATTTTTCATTTTCAAAATTACCTCAAAATCAAATATGACTCGGCACGCATCATAAAAGGGTGCAAAATGGCCATGTCCATCTGAATAACGATAATTTGTAAACAGAAATCATTGTCGGGTCGTTAGAGGGAGTATAGAGGGATTTTTCATTTTCAAAATTACTTCAAAAATCAAATATGACTTGGCACGCATCATATTATGGTGCAAAATATTCATTTCCATCCTAATAACAATAATTCGTCAACAGAAATCATCGTCGGGTCGTCAGAGGGGGTATAGAGGAATTTTTCATTTTCAAAATTACCTAAAATATCAAATATGACTTGGCACGCAACATGGTGTGGTGCAGAATATCTATGTCCATCTGAATAACATTAATTCGTCAACAGAGATCATTGTCGGTTCGTCAGAGGGGTATAGAGGGATTTTTCATTTTCAAAATTACTTCAAAAATCAAATATGAGTTGGCACGCATCATGGTGGGGTACAAAGTATTTATGTCCATCTGAATAACAATAATTCGTCAACAGAAGTCATTGTCGGGTCGTCAAAGGGGGCATAGAGGGATTGTTCATTTTCAAAGTTACCTCAAAAATCAAATATGACTTGGCACGCATCATAGTGGGGTGCAAAATATCCATTTTCATCTGAATAAAAATAATTCGTCAACACAAATCATTGTCGGGTCGTCAGAGGGGGTATAGAGGAATTTTTCTTTTTCAAAATTACCTAAAATATCAAATATGACTTGGCACGCAACATGGTGTGGTGCAGAATATCTATGTCCATCTGAATAACAATAATTCGTTAACAGAGATCATTGTCGGTTCGTCAGAGGGGTATGGAGGGATTTTTCAATTTCAAAATGACTTCAAGAATCAAATATGACTTGGCACGCATCATATTAGGGTGCAAAATATTCATTTCCATCCCAATAACAATAATTCGTCAACAGAAATAATTGTCGGGTCGTCGGAGGGGGTATAGAGGAATTTCTCATTATCAAAACGACTTCAACAATCAAATATGACTTGGCACGCATCATAGTGGGGGGCAAAATATCCATTCCCATCTGAATAGCAATAATTCGTCAACAGAAATTATTGTCGGTTCGTCAGAGGGGTATAGAGGGATTTTTCATTTTCAAAGTTACCTCAAAAATCAAATATGACTTGGCACGCATCATAGTGGGGTGCAAAATATCCATTTTCATCTGAATAAAAATAATTCGTCAACACAAATCATTGTCGGGTCGTCAGAGGGGGTATAGAGGAATTTTTCTTTTTCAAAATTACCTAAAATATCAAATATGACTTGGCACGCAACATGGTGTGGTGCAGAATATCTATGTCCATCTGAATAACAATAATTCGTTAACAGAGATCATTGTCGGTTCGTCAGAGGGGTATAGAGGGATTTTTCAATTTCAAAATGACTTCAAAAATCAAATATGACTTGGCACGCATCATATTAGGGTGCAAAATATTCATTTCCATCCCAATAACAATAATTCGTCAACAGAAATAATTGTCGGGTCGTCGGAGGGGGTATAGAGGAATTTTTCATTATCAAAACGACTTCAAAAATCAAATATGACTTGGCACGCATCATAGTGGGGGGCAAAATATCCATTCCCATCTGAATAGCAATAATTCGTCAACAGAAATTATTGTCGGTTCGTCAGAGGGGTATAGAGGGATTTTTCATTTTCAAAAGTTACCTCAAAAATCAAATATGACTTGGCACGCATCATAGTGGGGTGCAAAATATTCATTTCCATCCAAATAACGATAATTCGTCAACCAAAGTTATTGTCGGGTCGTCAGAGGGGGTACAGAGGGATTTTTCAAATTCAAAATTACCTAAAATATCAAATATGACTTGGCACGCAACATGGTGGGGTGCAGAATATCTATTTCCATTTGAATAACAATAATTTGTCAACAGAAATCATTGCCGGGTTTTCAGAAGAGGTATAGAGGGATTTTTCATTTTCAAAATTACTTCAAAAATCAAATATGACTTGTCACGCATCATATTAGGGTGCAAAATATTCATTTCCATCCTAATAACAATAATTCGTCAAAAGATATCATTGTCGGGTCGTCAGGGGGGTATAGAGGAATTTTTCAAATTCAAAATTACCTAAATTATCGAATATGACTTGGCACGCAACATGGTGGGGTGCAGAATATCTATTTTCTTCTGAATAACGATAATTTGTCAACAGAAATTATTGTCGGGTCGTTAGAGGGAGTATAGAGGAATTTTTCATTTTCAAAATTACTTCAAATATCTAATATGATTTGGCACGTATCAAATTAGGGTGCCAAATATTCAATTCAATCCTAATAACAAAAATTTGTCAATAGAAATCATTGTCGTGTCGTCAGAGGGGGTATAGAGGAATTTTTCATTTTCAAAATTACCTAAAATATCAAATATGACTTGGCACGCAACATGGTGTGGTGCAGAATATCTTTGTCCTTCTGAATAACAATAATTCGTTAACAGAGATCTTTGTCGGTTCGTCAGAGGGGTATAGAGGAAGTTTTCATTTTCAAAATCACTTCAAAAATGAAATATAAGTTGGAACGCATCATGGTGGGGTACAAAGTATTCATGTCCATCTGAATAATTATATTTCGTCATCAGAAATCATTGTCGGGTCGTCAAAGGGGGCATAGAGGGATTGTTCATTTTCAAAGTAACCTCAAAAATCAAATATGACTTGGCACACATCATATTAGGGTGCAAAATATTCATTACCATCCCAATAACAATAATTCGTCAACAGAAATAAT
>OY293411.1:47685217-47876217 GCA_958502065.1 Chrysolina americana
TACCCCCTCTGACGACCCGACAATGATTTCTGTTGACAAATTATTGTTATTGAGATGGAAAAGGATATTCTGTACCCCACCATGATGCGTGCCAAGTCATATTTGAATTTTGAAGTCATTTTGAAAATGAGAAATCCCTCTATACACCCTCTAACGACCCGACAATGAGTTCTGTTGACGAATTATTGTTATTCAGAAAATAACGGATATTCTGCATCCCACCATGATGCGTGCCAAGTCATATTGGATTTTTGAAGAAATATTGAAAATGAAAAATCCCTCTATACCTCCTCTAACGACCCGACAATGATTTCTGTTGACGAATTATTGTTATTCAGATGGAAATTAATATTCTGCACTCAACCATGTTGCGTGCCAAGTCATATTTGATTTTGAGGTAATTTTGAAAATGAAAAATCCCTCTATACACCCTCTAACGACCCGACAATGAGTTATGTTGACGAATTATTGTTATTCAGAAAATAACGGATATTCTGCATCCCACCATGATGCGTGCCAAGTCATATTGGATTTTTGAAGAAATATTGAAAATGAAAAATCCCTCTATACCCCCTCTAACGACCCGACAATGATTTCTGTTGACGAATTATCGTTATCCAGATGGAAATGAATATTCTGCACCCGACCATGTTGCGTGCCAAGTCTAATTTGATTTTGCGGTAATTTTGAAAATGAGAAATCTCTGTATACTCCCTCTAACGACCCGACAATGATTTCTGTCGACAAATTATTGTTATTCAGATGGAAATAGATATTCTGCACCCCACCATGATGCGTGCCAAGTCATATTAGATTTTTGAAGAAATATTGAAAATGAGAAATCCCCCTATACCCCCTCTGACGACCCGACAATGATTTCTGTTGACGAATTATTGTTATTCAGATAGACATGGATACTTTGCACCCCACCATGATGCGTGCCAAGTCATATTTGATTTTGAGGTAATTTTGAAAATGAAAAATCCCTCTATACCCCCTCTGACGACCCGACAATGATTTCTGTTGACAAATTATTGTTATTGAGATGGAAAAGGATATTCTGTACCCCACCATGATGCGTGCCAAGTCATATTTGAATTTTGAAGTCATTTTGAAAATGAGAAATCCCTCTATACACCCTCTAACGACCCGACAATGAGTTCTGTTGACGAATTATTGTTATTCAGAAAATAACGGATATTCTGCATCCCACCATGATGCGTGCCAAGTCATATTGGATTTTTGAAGAAATATTGAAAATGAAAAATCCCTCTATACCTCCTCTAACGACCCGACAATGATTTCTGTTGACGAATTATTGTTATTCAGATGGAAATGGATATTCTGCACCCCACTATGATGCGTGCCAAGTCATATTTGATTTTGAGGTAATTTTGAAAATGAAAAATCCCTCTATACCCCCTCTGACGACCCGACAATGAGTTCTGTTGACGAATTATTGTTATTCAGAAAATAACGGATATTCTGCATCCCACCATGTTGCGTGCCAAGTCATATTTGATTTTGAGGTAATTTTGAAAATGAAAAATCCCTCTATACACCCTCTAACGACCCGACAATGAGTTCTGTTGACGAATTATTGTTATTCAGAAAATAACGGATATTCTGCATCCCACCATGATGCGTGCCAAGTCATATTGGATTTTTGAAGAAATATTGAAAATGAAAAATCCCTCTATACCTCCTCTAACGACCCGACAATGAGTTCTATTGACGAATTATTGTTATTCAGAAAATAACGGATATTCTGCATCCCACCATGATGCGTGCCAAGTCATATTAGATTTTTGAAGAAATTTTGAAAATGAAAAATCCCTCTATACCCCCTCCAACGACCCGTCAATGATTTCTGTTGACGAATTATTGTTATTCAGATGGAAATGGATATTCTGCACCCCACTATGATGCGTGCCAAGTCATATTTGATTTTGAGGTAATTTTGAAAATGAAAAATCCCTCTATACCCCCTCTGACGACCCGACAATGATTTCTGTCGACAAATTATTGTTATTCAGATGGAAATGGATATTCTGCACCCCACCATGATGCGTGCCAAGTCATATTGGATTTTTGAAGAAATATTGAAAATGAAAAATCTCTCTATACCCCCTCTAACGACCCGACAATGATATCTGCTGACGAATTATCGTTATCCAGATGGAAATGAATATTCTGCACCCGACCATGTTGCGTGCCAAGTCTTATTTGATTTTGAGGTAATTTTGAAAATGAGAAATCTCTGTATACCCCCTGTAACGACCCGACAATGATTTCTGTTGACGAATTATTGTTATTCAGATGGACATGGATACTTTGCACCCCACCATGATGCGTGCCAAGTCATATTAGATTTTTGAAGAAATTTTGAAAATGAAAAATCCCTCTATACCCCTTCCAACGACCCGTCAATGATTTCTGTTGACAAATTATTGTTATTCAGATGGAAATGGATATTCTGCACCCCACCATGATGCGTGCCAAGTCATATTAGATTTTTGAAGAAATTTTGAAAATGAAAAATCCCTCTATACCCCCTCTAACGACCCGACAATGATTTCTGTCGACGAATTATTGTTATTCAGATGGAAATAGATATTCTGCACCCACCATGATGCGTGCCAAGTCATATTAGATTTTTGAAGAAATATTGAAAATGAGAAATCCCTCTATACGCCCTCTAACGACCCGACAATGATTTCTGTTGACAAATTATTGTTATTCAGATGGAAATTGATATTCTGCACCCCACCATGATGCGTGCCAAGTCATATTAGATTTTTGAAGAAATTTTGAAAATGAAAAATCCCTCTATACCCCCTCCTACGACCCGTCAATTATTTCTGTTGACGAATCATTGTTATTCAGATGGAAATGGATATTCTGCACCCCACCATGATGCGTGCCAAGTCATATTTGATTTTGAGGTAATTTTGAAAATGAAAAATCCCTCTATACCCCCTCTGACGACCCGACAATGATTTCTGTTGACAAATTATTGTCATTGAGATGGAAATGGATATTCTGTACCCCACCACGATGCGTGCCAAGTCATATTTGAATTTTGAAGTCATTTTGAAAATGAGAAATCCCTCTATACACCCTCTAACGACCCGTCAATGAGTTCTGTTGACGAATTATTTTTATTCAGATAATAATGGATATTCTGCATCCCACCATGATGCGTGCCAAGTCATATTGGATTTTTGAAGAAATATTTAAAATGAAAAATCCCGCTATACCCCTTCTAACGACCCGACAATGATTTCTGTTGACGAATTATTGTTATTCAGATGGAAATTAATATTCTGCACTCCACCATGTTGCGTGCCAAGTCATATTTGATTTTGAAGTAATTTTGAAAATGAAAAACCCTCTATTCCCCCTCGGACGACCCGACAATGATTTCTGTTGAGAAATTATTGTTATCGAGATAATAATGGATATTCTGCATCCCACCATGATGCGTGCCAAGTCATATTGGATTTTTGAAGAAATATTGAAAATGAAAAATCCCTCTATACCCCCTCTAACGACCCGACAATGATTTCTGTTGACAAATTATTGTTATTCAGATGGAAATTATTATTCTGCACTCCACCAAGTTGCGTGCCAAGTCATATTTGATTTTGAGGTAATTTTGAAAATGAAAAATCCCTCTATACCACCTCTAACGACCCGACAATGATTTCTGTCGACGAATTATTGTTATTCAGATGGAAATAGATATTCTGCACCCACCATGATGCGTGCCAAGTCATATTAGATTTTTGAAGAAATATTGAAAATGAGAAATCCCTCTATACGCCCTCTAACGACCCGACAATGATTTCTGTTGACATATTATTGTTATTCAGATGGAAATGGATATTCTGCACCCCACCAGGATGCGTGCCAAGTCATATTAGATTTTTGAAGAAATTTTGAAAATGAAAAATCCCTCTATACCCCCTCCTACGACCCGTCAATGATTTCTGTTGACGAATCATTGTTATTCAGATGGAAATGGATATTCTGCACCCCACCATGATGCGTGCCAAGTCATATTTGATTCTGAGTTAATTTTGAAAATGAAAAATCCCTCTATACCCCCTCTGACGACCCGACAATGATTTCTGTTGACAAATTATTGTCATTGAGATGGAAATGGATATTCTGTACCCCACCATGATGCGTGCCAAGTCATATTAGATTATTGAAGAAATTTTGAAAATGAAAAATCCCTCTATACCTCCTCCAACGACCCGTCAATGATTTCTGTTGACGAATTATTGTTATTTAGATGGAAGTGGATATTCTGCACCCCACCCTGATGCGTGCCAAGTCATATTTGATTTTGAGGTAATTTTGAAAATGAAAAATCCCTCTATACCCCCTCTAACGACCCGACAATGATTTCTGTTGACGAATTATTGTTATTCAGATGGAAATGGATATTCTGCACCCCACCATGATGCGTGCCAAGTCATATTAGATTTTTGAAGAAATTTTGAAAATGAAAAATCCCTCTATACCCCCTCCAACGACCCGTCAATGATTTCTGTTGACGAATTATTGTTACTCAGATGGAAATGGATATTCTGCACCCCACCATGATGCGTGCCAAGTCAAATTGGATTTTTGAAGAAATATTGAAAATGAAAAATCTCTCTTTACCCCCTCTAACGACCCGACAATGATTTCTGTTGACGAATTATTGTTATCCAGATGGAAATGAATATTCTGCACCCCACCATGTTGCGTGCCAAGTCATATTTGATTTTGAGGTAATTTTGAAAATGAGAAAACCCTCTATACCCCCTCTAACGACCCGACAATGATTTCTGTCGACGAATTATTGTTATTTAGATGGAAATGGATATTCTGCACCCCACTATAATGCGTGCCAAGTCATATTTGATTTTGAGGTAATTTTGAAAATGAAAAATCCCTCTATACCCCCTCTGACGACCCGACAATGATTTTTGTCAACAAATAATAGTTATTGAGATGGAAATGGATATTCTTGTGCCCCACTATGATGCGTGCCAAGTCATATTTGATTTTTGAAGTCATTTTGAAAATGAAAAATCCCTCTATACCCCCTCTAACGACCCGACAATGATTTCTGTCGACGAATTATTGTTATTTAGATGAAAATAGATATTCTGCACCCCACCATGATGTGTGCCAAGTCATATTTGATTTTGAGGTAATTTTGAAAATGAAAAATCCCTCTATACCCCCTCTGACGACCCGACAATGATTTCTGTTAACAAATTATTGTTTTTGAGATGGAAATGGATATTAGGTACCCCACTATGATGCGTTCCAAGTCATATTTGATTTTTGAAGAATAATTGAAAATGAGAAATCCCTCTATACCCCCTCCAACGACCCGATAATGATTTCTGTCGACGAATTATTGTTATTCAGATGGAAATGGATATTCTGCACCCCACCATGATGCGTGCCAAGTCAAATTGGATTTTTGAAGAAATATTGAAAATGAAAAATCTCTCTTTACCCCCTCTAACGACCCGACAATGATTTCTGTTGACGAATTATTGTTATCCAGATGGAAATGAATATTCTGCACCCCACCATGTTGCGTGCCAAGTCATATTTGATTTTGAGGTAATTTTGAAAATGAAAAATCCCTCTATACCCCCTCTGACGACCCGACAATGATTTCTGTCGACGAATTATTGTTATTCAGATGGAAATGGATATTCTGCACCCCACCATGATGCGTGCCAAGTCAAATTGGATTTTTGAAGAAATATTGAAAATGAAAAATCTCTCTTTACCCCCTCTAACGACCCGACAATGATTTCTGTTGACGAATTATTGTTATCCAGATGGAAATGAATATTCTGCACCCCACCATGTTGCGTGCCAAGTCATATTTGATTTTGAGGTAATTTTGAAAATGAGAAATCCCTCTATACGCCCTCTAACGACCCGACAATGATTTCTGTCGACGAATTATTGTTATTCAGATGGAAATAGATATTCTGCACCCCACCATGATGCGTGCCATGTCATATTAGATTTTTGAAGAAATATTGAAAATGAGAAATCCCTCTTTACCCCCTCTGACGACCCGACAATGATTTCTGTTGACGAATTATTGTTATTCAGATGGACATGGATACTTTGCACCCCACTATGATGCGTGACAAGTCATATTAGATTTTTGAAGAAATATTGAAAATGAAAAATCCCTCTATTCCCCCTCTAACGACCCGACAATGATTTCTGTTGACAAATTATTGTTATTCAGATGGAAATAGATATTCTGCACCCCACCATGTTGCGTGCCAAGTCATATTTGATTTTGAGGTAATTTTGAAAATGAAAAATCCCTCTATACCCCCTCCAACGACCCGTCAATGATTTCTGTTGACGAATTATTGTTATTTAGATGGAAGTGGATATTCTGCACCCCACCCTGATGCGTGCCAAGTCATATTTGATTTTGAGGTAATTTTGAAAATGAAAAATCCCTCTATACCCCCTCTAACGACCCGACAATGATTTCTGTTGACGAATTATTGTTATTCAGATGGATATGGATATTCTGCACCCCACCATGATGCGTGCCAAGTCATATTAGATTTTTGAAGAAATTTTGAAAATGAAAAATCCCTCTATACCCCCTCCAACGACCCGTCAATGATTTCTGTTGACGAATTATTGTTATTTAGATGGAAGTGGATATTCTGCACCACACCCTGATGCGTGCCAAGTCATATTTGATTTTGAGGTAATTTTGAAAATGAAAAATCCCTCTATACCCCCTCTAACGACCCGACAATGATTTCTGTTGACGAATTATTGTTATTCAGATGGAAATGGATATTCTGCACCCCACTATGATGCGTGCCAAGTCATATTTGATTTTGAGGTAATTTTGAAAATGTAAAATCCCTCTATACCCCCTCTAACGACCCGACAATGAGTTCTGTTGACGAATTATTGTTATTTAGATGGAAATGGATATTCTGCACCCCACTATAATGCGTGCCAAGTCATATTTGATTTTTGAAGTCATTTTGAAAATGAAAAATCCCTCTATACCCCCTCTAACGACCCGACAATGATTTCTGTCGACGAATTATTGTTATTTAGATGAAAATAGATATTCTGCACCCCACCATGATGTGTGCCAAGTCATATTTGATATTGAGGTAATTTTGAAAATGAAAAATCCCTCTATACCCCCTCTGACGACCCGACAATGATTTCTGTTAACAAATTATTGTTTTTGAGATGGAAATGGATATTAGGTACCCCACTATGATGCGTTCCAAGTCATATTAGATTTTTGAAGATATATTGAAAATGAGAAATCCCTCTATACGCCCTCTAACGACCCGACAATGATTTCTGTTGACATATTATTGTTATTCAGATGGAAATGGATATTCTGCACCCCACCAGGATGCGTGCCAAGTCATATTAGATTTTTGAAGAAATTTTGAAAATGAAAAATCCCTCTATACCCCCTCCAACGACCCGTCAATGATTTCTGTTGACGAATTATTGTTATTTAGATGGAAGTGGATATTCTGCACCCCACCCTGATGCGTGCCAAGTCATATTTGATTTTGAGGTAATTTTGAAAATGAAAAATCCCTCTATACCCCCTCTAACGACCCGACAATGATTTCTGTTGACGAATTATTGTTATTCAGATGGAAATGGATATTCTGCACCCCACTATGATGCGTGCCAAGTCATATTTGATTTTGAGGTAATTTTGAAAATGTAAAATCCCTCTATACCCCCTCTAACGACCCGACAATGAGTTCTGTCGACGAATTATTGTTATTTAGATGGAAATGGATATTCTGCACCCCACTATAATGCGTGCCAAGTCATATTTGATTTTGAGGTAATTTTGAAAATGAAAAATCACTCTATACCCCCTCTGACGACCCGACAATGATTTTTGTTAACAAATTATAGTTATTGAGATGGAAATGGATATTCTTGTGCCCCACTATGATGCGTGCCAAGTCATATTTGATTTTTGAAGTCATTTTGAAAATGAAAAATCCCTCTATACCCCCTCTAACGACCCGACAATGATTTCTGTCGACGAATTATTGTTATTTAGATGAAAATAGATATTCTGCACCCCACCATGTTGCGTGCCAAGTCATATTTGATTTTGAGGTAATTTTGAAAATGAAAAATCCCTCTATACCCCCTCTGACGACCCGACAATGATTTCTGTTAACAAATTATTGTTTTTGAGATGGAAATGGATATTAGGTACCCCACTATGATGCGTTCCAAGTCATATTTGATTTTTGAAGAAATATTGAAAATGAGAAATCCCTCTATATCCCCTCCAACGACCCGTCAATGATTTCTTTTGACGAATTATTGTTATTTAGATGAAAATGGATATTCTGCACCCCACCATGATGCGTGCCAAGTCATATTTGATTTTGAGGTAATTTTGAAAATGAAAAATCCCTCTATACCCCCTCTGACGACCCGACAATGATTTCTGTCGACGAATTATTGTTATTCAGATGGAAATGGATATTCTGCACCCCACCATGATGCGTGCCAAGTCAAATTGGATTTTTGAAGAAATATTGAAAATGAAAAATCTCTCTTTACCCCCTCTAACGACTCGACAATGATTTCTGTTGACGAATTATTGTTATCCAGATGGAAATGAATATTCTGCACCCCACCATGTTGCGTGCCAAGTCATATTTGATTTTGAGGTAATTTTGAAAATGAGGAATCCCTCTATACCCCCTCTAACGACCCGACAATGATTTCTGTTGACAAATTATTGTTATTCAGATGGAAATTATTATTCTGCACTCCACCAAGTTGCGTGCCAAGTCATATTTGATTTTGAGGTAATTTTGAAAATGAAAAATCCCTCTATACCCCCTCTAACGACCCGACAATGATTTCTGTCGACGAATTATTGTTATTCAGATGGAAATAGATATTCTGCACCCACCATGATGCGTGCCAAGTCATATTAGATTTTTGAAGATATATTGAAAATGAGAAATCCCTCTATACGCCCTCTAACGACCCGACAATGATTTCTGTTGACATATTATTGTTATTCAGATGGAAATGGATATTCTGCACCCCACCAGGATGCGTGCCAAGTCATATTAGATTTTTGAAGAAATTTTGAAAATGAAAAATCCCTCTATACCCCCTCCAACGACCCGTCAATGATTTCTGTTGACGAATTATTGTTATTTAGATGGAAGTGGATATTCTGCACCCCACCCTGATGCGTGCCAAGTCATATTTGATTTTGAGGTAATTTTGAAAATGAAAAATCCCTCTATACCCCCTCTAACGACCCGACAATGATTTCTGTTGACGAATTATTGTTATTCAGATGGAAATGGATATTCTGCACCCCACTATGATGCGTGCCAAGTCATATTTGATTTTGAGGTAATTTTGAAAATGTAAAATCCCTCTATACCCCCTCTAACGACCCGACAATGAGTTCTGTCGACGAATTATTGTTATTTAGATGGAAGTGGATATTCTGCACCCCACCCTGATGCGTGCCAAGTCATATTTGATTTTGAGGTAATTTTGAAAATGAAAAATCCCTCTATACCCCCTCTGACGACCCGACAATGATTTCTGTTAACAAATTATTGTTTTTGAGATGGAAATGGATATTAGGTACCCCACTATGATGCGTTCCAAGTCATATTTGATTTTTGAAGAAATATTGAAAATGAGAAATCCCTCTATACCCCCTCCAACGACCCGTCAATGATTTCTTTTGACGAATTATTGTTATTTAGATGAAAATGGATATTCTGCACCCCACCATGATGCGTGCCAAGTCATATTTGATTTTGAGGTAATTTTGAAAATGAAAAATCCCTCTATACCCCCTCTGACGACCCGACAATGATTTCTGTCGACGAATTATTGTTATTCAGATGGAAATGGATATTCTGCACCCCACCATGATGCGTGCCAAGTCAAATTGGATTTTTGAAGAAATATTGAAAATGAAAAATCTCTCTTTACCCCCTCTAACGACCCGACAATGATTTCTGTTGACGAATTATTGTTATCCAGATGGAAATGAATATTCTGCACCCCACCATGTTGCGTGCCAAGTCATATTTGATTTTGAGGTAATTTTGAAAATGAGGAATCCCTCTATACCCCCTCTAACGACCCGACAATGATTTCTGTTGACAAATTATTGTTATTCAGATGGAAATTATTATTCTGCACTCCACCAAGTTGCGTGCCAAGTCATATTTGATTTTGAGGTAATTTTGAAAATGAAAAATCCCTCTATACCCCCTCTAACGACCCGACAATGATTTCTGTCGACGAATTATTGTTATTCAGATGGAAATAGATATTCTGCACCCACCATGATGCGTGCCAAGTCATATTAGATTTTTGAAGATATATTGAAAATGAGAAATCCCTCTATACGCCCTCTAACGACCCGACAATGATTTCTGTTGACATATTATTGTTATTCAGATGGAAATGGATATTCTGCACCCCACCAGGATGCGTGCCAAGTCATATTAGATTTTTGAAGAAATTTTGAAAATGAAAAATCCCTCTATACCCCCTCCAACGACCCGTCAATGATTTCTGTTGACGAATTATTGTTAATTAGATGGAAGTGGATATTCTGCACCCCACGCTGATGCGTGCCAAGTCATATTTGATTTTGAGGTAATTTTGAAAATGAAAAATCCCTCTATACCCCCTCTAACGACCCGACAATGATTTCTGTTGACGAATTATTGTTATTCAGATGGAAATGGATATTCTGCACCCCACTATGATGCGTGCCAAGTCATATTTGATTTTGAGGTAATTTTGAAAATGTAAAATCCCTCTATACCCCCTCTAACGACCCGACAATGAGTTCTGTCGACGAATTATTGTTATTTAGATGGAAGTGGATATTCTGCACCCCACCCTGATGCGTGCCAAGTCATATTTGATTTTGAGGTAATTTTGAAAATGAAAAATCCCTCTATACCCCCTCTAACGACCCGACAATGATTTCTGTTGACGAATTATTGTTATTCAGATGGAAATGGATATTCTGCACCCCACTATGATGCGTGCCAAGTCATATTTGATTTTGACGTAATTTTGAAAATGTAAAATCCCTCTATACCCCCTCTAACGACCCGACAATGAGTTCTGTCGACGAATTATTGTTATTTAGATGGAAATGGATATTCTGCACCCCACTATAATGCGTGCCAAGTCATATTTGATTTTGAGGTAATTTTGAAAATGAAAAATCACTCTATACCCCCTCTGACGACCCGACAATGATTTTTGTTAACAAATTATAGTTATTGAGATGGAAATGGATATTCTTGTGCCCCACTATGATGCGTGCCAAGTCATATTTGATTTTTGAAGTCATTTTGAAAATGAGAAATCCCTCTATACGCCCTCTAACGACCCGACAATGATTTCTGTTGACATATTATTGTTATTCAGATGGAAATGGATATTCTGCACCCCACCAGGATGCGTGCCAAGTCATATTAGATTTTTGAAGAAATTTTGAAAATGAAAAATCCCTCTATACCCCCTCCAACGACCCGTCAATGATTTCTGTTGACGAATTATTGTTATTTAGATGGAAGTGGATATTCTGCACCCCACCCTGATGCGTGCCAAGTCATATTTGATTTTGAGGTAATTTTGAAAATGAAAAATCCCTCTATACCCCCTCTAACGACCCGACAATGATTTCTGTTGACGAATTATTGTTATTCAGATGGAAATGGATATTCTGCACCCCACTATGATGCGTGCCAAGTCATATTTGATTTTGAGGTAATTTTGAAAATGTAAAATCCCTCTATACCCCCTCTAACGACCCGACAATGAGTTCTGTCGACGAATTATTGTTATTTAGATGGAAATGGATATTCTGCACCCCACTATAATGCGTGCCAAGTCATATTTGATTTTGAGGTAATTTTGAAAATGAAAAATCACTCTATACCCCCTCTGACGACCCGACAATGATTTTTGTTAACAAATTATAGTTATTGAGATGGAAATGGATATTCTTGTGCCCCACTATGATGCGTGCCAAGTCATATTTGATTTTTGAAGTCATTTTGAAAATGAAAAGTCCCTCTATACCCCCTCTAACGACCCGACAATGATTTCTGTCGACGAATTATTGTTATTTGGATGAAAATAGATATTCTGCACCCCACCATGATGTGTGCCAAGTCATATTTGATTTTGAGGTAATTTTGAAAATGAAAAATCCCTCTATACCCCCTCTGACGACCCGACAATGATTTCTGTTAACAAATTATTGTTTTTGAGATGGAAATGGATATTAGGTACCCCACTATGATGCGTTCCAAGTCATATTTGATTTTTGAAGAAATATTGAAAATGAGAAATCCCTCTATATCCCCTCCAACGACCCGTCAATGATTTCTTTTGACGAATTATTGTTATTTAGATGAAAATGGATATTCTGCACCCCACCATGATGCGTGCCAAGTCATATTTGATTTTGGGGTAATTTTGAAAATGAAAAATCCCTCTATACCCCCTCTGACGACCCGACAATGATTTCTGTCGACGAATTATTGTTATTCAGATGGAAATGGATATTCTGCACCCCACCATGATGCGTGCCAAGTCAAATTGGATTTTTGAAGAAATATTGAAAATGAAAAATCTCTCTTTACCCCCTCTAACGACTCGACAATGATTTCTGTTGACGAATTATTGTTATCCAGATGGAAATGAATTTTCTGCACCCCACCATGTTGCGTGCCAAGTCATATTTGATTTTGAGGTAATTTTGAAAATGAGGAATCCCTCTATACCCCCTCTAACGACCCGACAATGATTTCTGTTGACAAATTATTGTTATTCAGATGGAAATTATTATTCTGCACTCCACCAAGTTGCGTGCCAAGTCATATTTGATTTTGAGGTAATTTTGAAAATGAAAAATCCCTCTATACCCCCTCTAACGACCCGACAATGATTTCTGTCGACGAATTATTGTTATTCAGATGGAAATAGATATTCTGCACCCACCATGATGCGTGCCAAGTCATATTAGATTTTTGAAGATATATTGAAAATGAGAAATCCCTCTATACGCCCTCTAACGACCCGACAATGATTTCTGTTGACATATTATTGTTATTCAGATGGAAATGGATATTCTGCACCCCACCAGGATGCGTGCCAAGTCATATTAGATTTTTGAAGAAATTTTGAAAATGAAAAATCCCTCTATACCCCCTCCAACGACCCGTCAATGATTTCTGTTGACGAATTATTGTTATTTAGATGGAAGTGGATATTCTGCACCCCACCCTGATGCGTGCCAAGTCATATTTGATTTTGAGGTAATTTTGAAAATGAAAAATCCCTCTATACCCCCTCTAACGACCCGACAATGATTTCTGTTGACGAATTATTGTTATTCAGATGGAAATGGATATTCTGCACCCCACTATGATGCGTGCCAAGTCATATTTGATTTTGAGGTAATTTTGAAAATGTAAAATCCCTCTATACCCCCTCTAACGACCCGACAATGAGTTCTGTCGACGAATTATTGTTATTTAGATGGAAGTGGATATTCTGCACCCCACCCTGATGCGTGCCAAGTCATATTTGATTTTGAGGTAATTTTGAAAATGAAAAATCCCTCTATACCCCCTCTGACGACCCGACAATGATTTCTGTTAACAAATTATTGTTTTTGAGATGGAAATGGATATTAGGTACCCCACTATGATGCGTTCCAAGTCATATTTGATTTTTGAAGAAATATTGAAAATGAGAAATCCCTCTATACCCCCTCCAACGACCCGTCAATGATTTCTTTTGACGAATTATTGTTATTTAGATGAAAATGGATATTCTGCACCCCACCATGATGCGTGCCAAGTCATATTTGATTTTGAGGTAATTTTGAAAATGAAAAATCCCTCTATACCCCCTCTGACGACCCGACAATGATTTCTGTCGACGAATTATTGTTATTCAGATGGAAATGGATATTCTGCACCCCACCATGATGCGTGCCAAGTCAAATTGGATTTTTGAAGAAATATTGAAAATGAAAAATCTCTCTTTACCCCCTCTAACGACCCGACAATGATTTCTGTTGACGAATTATTGTTATCCAGATGGAAATGAATATTCTGCACCCCACCATGTTGCGTGCCAAGTCATATTTGATTTTGAGGTAATTTTGAAAATGAGGAATCCCTCTATACCCCCTCTAACGACCCGACAATGATTTCTGTTGACAAATTATTGTTATTCAGATGGAAATTATTATTCTGCACTCCACCAAGTTGCGTGCCAAGTCATATTTGATTTTGAGGTAATTTTGAAAATGAAAAATCCCTCTATACCCCCTCTAACGACCCGACAATGATTTCTGTCGACGAATTATTGTTATTCAGATGGAAATAGATATTCTGCACCCACCATGATGCGTGCCAAGTCATATTAGATTTTTGAAGATATATTGAAAATGAGAAATCCCTCTATACGCCCTCTAACGACCCGACAATGATTTCTGTTGACATATTATTGTTATTCAGATGGAAATGGATATTCTGCACCCCACCAGGATGCGTGCCAAGTCATATTAGATTTTTGAAGAAATTTTGAAAATGAAAAATCCCTCTATACCCCCTCCAACGACCCGTCAATGATTTCTGTTGACGAATTATTGTTATTTAGATGGAAGTGGATATTCTGCACCCCACGCTGATGCGTGCCAAGTCATATTTGATTTTGAGGTAATTTTGAAAATGAAAAATCCCTCTATACCCCCTCTAACGACCCGACAATGATTTCTGTTGACGAATTATTGTTATTCAGATGGAAATGGATATTCTGCACCCCACTATGATGCGTGCCAAGTCATATTTGATTCTGAGGTAATTTTGAAAATGTAAAATCCCTCTATACCCCCTCTAACGACCCGACAATGAGTTCTGTCGACGAATTATTGTTATTTAGATGGAAGTGGATATTCTGCACCCCACCCTGATGCGTGCCAAGTCATATTTGATTTTGAGGTAATTTTGAAAATGAAAAATCCCTCTATACCCCCTCTAACGACCCGACAATGATTTCTGTTGACGAATTATTGTTATTCAGATGGAAATGGATATTCTGCACCCCACTATGATGCGTGCCAAGTCATATTTGATTTTGACGTAATTTTGAAAATGTAAAATCCCTCTATACCCCCTCTAACGACCCGACAATGAGTTCTGTCGACGAATTATTGTTATTTAGATGGAAATGGATATTCTGCACCCCACTATAATGCGTGCCAAGTCATATTTGATTTTGAGGTAATTTTGAAAATGAAAAATCACTCTATACCCCCTCTGACGACCCGACAATGATTTTTGTTAACAAATTATAGTTATTGAGATGGAAATGGATATTCTTGTGCCCCACTATGATGCGTGCCAAGTCATATTTGATTTTTGAAGTCATTTTGAAAATGAAAAATCCCTCTATACCCCCTCTAACGACCCGACAATGATTTCTGTTAACAAATTATTGTTTTTGAGATGGAAATGGATATTAGGTACCCCACTATGATGCGTTCCAAGTCATATTTGATTTTGAGGTAATTTTGAAAATGAAAAATCCCTCTATACCCCCTCTGACGATCCGACAATGATTTCTGTTAACAAATTATTGTTTTTGAGATGGAAATGGATATTAGGTACCCCACTATGATGCGTTCCAAGTCATATTTGATTTTTGAAGAAATATTGAAAATGAGAAATCCCTCTATACCCCCTCCAACGACCCGTCAATGATTTCTTTTGACGAATTATTGTTATTTAGATGAAAATGGATATTCTGCACCCCACGCTGATGCGTGCCAAGTCATATTTGATTTTGAGGTAATTTTGAAAATGAAAAATCCCTCTATACCCCCTCTAACGACCCGACAATGATTTCTGTTGACGAATTATTGTTATTCAGATGGAAATGGATATTCTGCACCCCACTATGATGCGTGCCAAGTCATATTTGATTTTGAGGTAATTTTGAAAATGTAAAATCCCTCTATACCCCCTCTAACGACCCGACAATGAGTTCTGTCGACGAATTATTGTTATTTAGATGGAAGTGGATATTCTGCACCCCACCCTGATGCGTGCCAAGTCATATTTGATTTTGAGGTAATTTTGAAAATGAAAAATCCCTCTATACCCCCTCTAACGACCCGACAATGATTTCTGTTGACGAATTATTGTTATTCAGATGGAAATGGATATTCTGCACCCCACTATGATGCGTGCCAAGTCATATTTGATTTTGACGTAATTTTGAAAATGTAAAATCCCTCTATACCCCCTCTAACGACCCGACAATGAGTTCTGTCGACGAATTATTGTTATTTAGATGGAAATGGATATTCTGCACCCCACTATAATGCGTGCCAAGTCATATTTGATTTTGAGGTAATTTTGAAAATGAAAAATCACTCTATACCCCCTCTGACGACCCGACAATGATTTTTGTTAACAAATTATAGTTATTGAGATGGAAATGGATATTCTTGTGCCCCACTATGATGCGTGCCAAGTCATATTTGATTTTTGAAGTCATTTTGAAAATGAGAAATCCCTCTATACGCCCTCTAACGACCCGACAATGATTTCTGTTGACATATTATTGTTATTCAGATGGAAATGGATATTCTGCACCCCACCAGGATGCGTGCCAAGTCATATTAGATTTTTGAAGAAATTTTGAAAATGAAAAATCCCTCTATACCCCCTCCAACGACCCGTCAATGATTTCTGTTGACGAATTATTGTTATTTAGATGGAAGTGGATATTCTGCACCCCACCCTGATGCGTGCCAAGTCATATTTGATTTTGAGGTAATTTTGAAAATGAAAAATCCCTCTATACCCCCTCTAACGACCCGACAATGATTTCTGTTGACGAATTATTGTTATTCAAATGGAAATGGATATTCTGCACCCCACTATGATGCGTGCCAAGTCATATTTGATTTTGAGGTAATTTTGAAAATGTAAAATCCCTCTATACCACCTCTAACGACCCGACAATGAGTTCTGTCGACGAATTATTGTTATTTAGATGGAAATGGATATTCTGCACCCCACTATAATGCGTGCCAAGTCATATTTGATTTTGAGGTAATTTTGAAAATGAAAAATCACTCTATACCCCCTCTGACGACCCGACAATGATTTTTGTTAACAAATTATAGTTATTGAGATGGAAATGGATATTCTTGTGCCCCACTATGATGCGTGCCAAGTCATATTTGATTTTTGAAGTCATTTTGAAAATGAAAAGTCCCTCTATACCCCCTCTAACGACCCGACAATGATTTCTGTCGACGAATTATTGTTATTTAGATGAAAATAGATATTCTGCACCCCACCATGATGTGTGCCAAGTCATATTTGATTTTGAGGTAATTTTGAAAATGAAAAATCCCTCTATACCCCCTCTGACGACCCGACAATGATTTCTGTTAACAAATTATTGTTTTTGAGATGGAAATGGATATTAGGTACCCCACTATGATGCGTTCCAAGTCATATTTGATTTTTGAAGAAATATTGAAAATGAGAAATCCCTCTATATCCCCTCCAACGACCCGTCAATGATTTCTTTTGACGAATTATTGTTATTTAGATGAAAATGGATATTCTGCACCCCACCATGATGCGTGCCAAGTCATATTTGATTTTGAGGTAATTTTGAAAATGAAAAATCCCTCTATACCCCCTCTGACGACCCGACAATGATTTCTGTCGAAGAATTATTGTTATTCAGATGGAAATGGATATTCTGCACCCCACCATGATGCGTGCCAAGTCAAATTGGATTTTTGAAGAAATATTGAAAATGAAAAATCTCTCTTTACCCCCTCTAACGACTCGACAATGATTTCTGTTGACGAATTATTGTTATCCAGATGGAAATGAATATTCTGCACCCCACCATGTTGCGTGCCAAGTCATATTTGATTTTGAGGTAATTTTGAAAATGAGGAATCCCTCTATAACCCCTCTAACGACCCGACAATGATTTCTGTTGACAAATTATTGTTATTCAGATGGAAATTATTATTCTGCACTCCACCAAGTTGCGTGCCAAGTCATATTTGATTTTGAGGTAATTTTGAAAATGAAAAATCCCTCTATACCCCCTCTAACGACCCGACAATGATTTCTGTCGACGAATTATTGTTATTCAGATGGAAATAGATATTCTGCACCCACCATGATGCGTGCCAAGTCATATTAGATTTTTGAAGATATATTGAAAATGAGAAATCCCTCTATACGCCCTCTAACGACCCGACAATGATTTCTGTTGACATATTATTGTTATTCAGATGGAAATGGATATTCTGCACCCCACCAGGATGCGTGCCAAGTCATATTAGATTTTTGAAGAAATTTTGAAAATGAAAAATCCCTCTATACCCCCTCCAACGACCCGTCAATGATTTCTGTTGACGAATTATTGTTATTTAGATGGAAGTGGATATTCTGCACCCCACCCTGATGCGTGCCAAGTCATATTTGATTTTGAGGTAATTTTGAAAATGAAAAATCCCTCTATACCCCCTCTAACGACCCGACAATGATTTCTGTTGACGAATTATTGTTATTCAGATGGAAATGGATATTCTGCACCCCACTATGATGCGTGCCAAGTCATATTTGATTTTGAGGTAATTTTGAAAATGAGGAATCCCTCTATACCCCCTCTAACGACCCGACAATGATTTCTGTTGACAAATTATTGTTATTCAGATGGAAATTATTATTCTGCACTCCACCAAGTTGCGTGCCAAGTCATATTTGATTTTGAGGTAATTTTGAAAATGAAAAATCCCTCTATACCCCCTCTAACGACCCGACAATGATTTCTGTCGACGAATTATTGTTATTCAGATGGAAATAGATATTCTGCACCCACCATGATGCGTGCCAAGTCATATTAGATTTTTGAAGATATATTGAAAATGAGAAATCCCTCTATACGCCCTCTAACGACCCGACAATGATTTCTGTTGACATATTATTGTTATTCAGATGGAAATGGATATTCTGCACCCCACCAGGATGCGTGCCAAGTCATATTAGATTTTTGAAGAAATTTTGAAAATGAAAAATCCCTCTATACCCCCTCCAACGACCCGTCAATGATTTCTGTTGACGAATTATTGTTATTTAGATGGAAGTGGATATTCTGCACCCCACCCTGATGCGTGCCAAGTCATATTTGATTTTGAGGTAATTTTGAAAATGAAAAATCCCTCTATACCCCCTCTAACGACCCGACAATGATTTCTGTTGACGAATTATTGTTATTCAGATGGAAATGGATATTCTGCACCCCACTATGATGCGTGCCAAGTCATATTTGATTTTGAGGTAATTTTGAAAATGTAAAATCCCTCTATACCCCCTCTAACGACCCGACAATGAGTTCTGTCGACGAATTATTGTTATTTAGATGGAAGTGGATATTCTGCACCCCACCCTGATGCGTGCCAAGTCATATTTGATTTTGAGGTAATTTTGAAAATGAAAAATCCCTCTATACCCCCTCTGACGACCCGACAATGATTTCTGTTTACAAATTATTGTTTTTGAGATGGAAATGGATATTAGGTACCCCACTATGATGCGTTCCAAGTCATATTTGATTTTTGAAGAAATATTGAAAATGAGAAATCCCTCTATACCCCCTCCAACGACCCGTCAATGATTTCTTTTTACGAATTATTGTTATTTAGATGAAAATGGATATTCTGCACCCCACCATGATGCGTGCCAAGTCATATTTGATTTTGAGGTAATTTTGAAAATGAAAAATCCCTCTATACCCCCTCTGACGACCCGACAATGATTTCTGTCGACGAATTATTGTTATTCAGATGGAAATGGATATTCTGCACCCCACCATGATGCGTGCCAAGTCAAATTGGATTTTTGAAGAAATATTGAAAATGAAAAATCTCTCTTTACCCCCTCTAACGACCCGACAATGATTTCTGTTGACGAATTATTGTTATCCAGATGGAAATGAATATTCTGCACCCCACCATGTTGCGTGCCAAGTCATATTTGATTTTGAGGTAATTTTGAAAATGAGGAATCCCTCTATACCCCCTCTAACGACCCGACAATGATTTCTGTTGACAAATTATTGTTATTCAGATGGAAATTATTATTCTGCACTCCACCAAGTTGCGTGCCAAGTCATATTTGATTTTGAGGTAATTTTGAAAATGAAAAATCCCTCTATACCCCCTCTAACGACCCGACAATGATTTCTGTCGACGAATTATTGTTATTCAGATGGAAATAGATATTCTGCACCCACCATGATGCGTGCCAAGTCATATTAGATTTTTGAAGATATATTGAAAATGAGAAATCCCTCTATACGCCCTCTAACGACCCGACAATGATTTCTGTTGACATATTATTGTTATTCAGATGGAAATGGATATTCTGCACCCCACCAGGATGCGTGCCAAGTCATATTAGATTTTTGAAGAAATTTTGAAAATGAAAAATCCCTCTATACCCCCTCCAACGACCCGTCAATGATTTCTGTTGACGAATTATTGTTATTTAGATGGAAGTGGATATTCTGCACCCCACGCTGATGCGTGCCAAGTCATATTTGATTTTGAGGTAATTTTGAAAATGAAAAATCCCTCTATACCCCCTCTAACGACCCGACAATGATTTCTGTTGACGAATTATTGTTATTCAGATGGAAATGGATATTCTGCACCCCACTATGATGCGTGCCAAGTCATATTTGATTTTGAGGTAATTTTGAAAATGTAAAATCCCTCTATACCCCCTCTAACGACCCGACAATGAGTTCTGTCGACGAATTATTGTTATTTAGATGGAAGTGGATATTCTGCACCCCACCCTGATGCGTGCCAAGTCATATTTGATTTTGAGGTAATTTTGAAAATGAAAAATCCCTCTATACCCCCTCTAACGACCCGACAATGATTTCTGTTGACGAATTATTGTTATTCAGATGGAAATGGATATTCTGCACCCCACTATGATGCGTGCCAAGTCATATTTGATTTTGACGTAATTTTGAAAATGTAAAATCCCTCTATACCCCCTCTAACGACCCGACAATGAGTTCTGTCGACGAATTATTGTTATTTAGATGGAAATGGATATTCTGCACCCCACTATAATGCGTGCCAAGTCATATTTGATTTTGAGGTAATTTTGAAAATGAAAAATCACTCTATACCCCCTCTGACGACCCGACAATGATTTTTGTTAACAAATTATAGTTATTGAGATGGAAATGGATATTCTTGTGCCCCACTATGATGCGTGCCAAGTCATATTTGATTTTTGAAGTCATTTTGAAAATGAAAAATCCCTCTATACCCCCTCTAACGACCCGACAATGATTTCTGTTAACAAATTATTGTTTTTGAGATGGAAATGGATATTAGGTACCCCACTATGATGCGTTCCAAGTCATATTTGATTTTGAGGTAATTTTGAAAATGAAAAATCCCTCTATACCCCCTCTGACGATCCGACAATGATTTCTGTTAACAAATTATTGTTTTTGAGATGGAAATGGATATTAGGTACCCCACTATGATGCGTTCCAAGTCATATTTGATTTTTGAAGAAATATTGAAAATGAGAAATCCCTCTATACCCCCTCCAACGACCCGTCAATGATTTCTTTTGACGAATTATTGTTATTTAGATGAAAATGGATATTCTGCACCCCACCATGATGCGTGCCAAGTCATATTTGATTTTGAGTTAATTTTGAAAATGAAAAATCCCTCTATACCCCCTCTGACGACCCGACAATGATTTCTGTCTACGAATTATTGTTATTCAGATGGAAATGGATATTCTGCACCCCACCATGATGCGTGCCAAGTCAAATTGGATTTTTGAAGAAATATTGAAAATGAAAAATCTCTCTTTACCCCCTCTAACGACCCGAAAATGATTTCTGTTGACGAATTATTGTTATCCAGATGGAAATGAATATTCTGCACCCCACCATGTTGCGTGCCAAGTCATATTTGATTTTGAGGTAATTTTGAAAATGAGGAATCCCTCTATACCCCCTCTAACGACCCGACAATGATTTCTGTTGACAAATTATTGTTATTCAGATGGAAATTATTATTCTGCACTCCACCAAGTTGCGTGCCAAGTCATATTTGATTTTGAGGTAATTTTGAAAATAAAAATCCCTCTATACCCCCTCTAACGACCCGACAATGATTTCTGTCGACGAATTATTGTTATTCAGATGGAAATAGATATTCTGCACCCACCATGATGCGTGCCAAGTCATATTAGATTTTTGAAGATATATTGAAAATGAGAAATCCCTCTATACGCCCTCTAACGACCCGACAATGATTTCTGTTGACATATTATTGTTATTCAGATGGAAATGGATATTCTGCACCCCACCAGGATGCGTGCCAAGTCATATTAGATTTTTGAAGAAATTTTGAAAATGAAAAATCCCTCTATACCCCCTCCAACGACCCGTCAATGATTTCTGTTGACGAATTATTGTTATTTAGATGGAAGTGGATATTCTGCACCCCACCCTGATGCGTGCCAAGTCATATTTGATTTTGAGGTAATTTTGAAAATGAAAAATCCCTCTATACCCCCTCTAACGACCCGACAATGATTTCTGTTGACGAATTATTGTTATTCAGATGGAAATGGATATTCTGCACCCCACTATGATGCGTGCCAAGTCATATTTGATTTTGAGGTAATTTTGAAAATGTAAAATCCCTCTATACCCCCTCTGACGACCCGACAATGATTTCTGTCGACGAATTATTGTTATTCAGATGGAAATGGATATTCTGCACCCCACCATGATGCGTGCCAAGTCAAATTGGATTTTTGAAGAAATATTGAAAATGAAAAATCTCTCTTTACCCCCTCTAACGACCCGACAATGATTTCTGTTGACGAATTATTGTTATCCAGATGGAAATGAATATTCTGCACCCCACCATGTTGCGTGCCAAGTCATATTTGATTTTGAGGTAATTTTGAAAATGAGGAATCCCTCTATACCCCCTCTAACGACCCGACAATGATTTCTGTTGACAAATTATTGTTATTCAGATGGAAATTATTATTCTGCACTCCACCAAGTTGCGTGCCAAGTCATATTTGATTTTGAGGTAATTTTGAAAATGAAAAATCCCTCTATACCCCCTCTAACGACCCGACAATGATTTCTGTCGACGAATTATTGTTATTCAGATGGAAATAGATATTCTGCACCCACCATGATGCGTGCCAAGTCATATTAGATTTTTGAAGATATATTGAAAATGAGAAATCCCTCTATACGCCCTCTAACGACCCGACAATGATTTCTGTTGACATATTATTGTTATTCAGATGGAAGTGGATATTCTGCACCCCACCAGGATGCGTGCCAAGTCATATTAGATTTTTGAAGAAATTTTGAAAATGAAAAATCCCTCTATACCCCCTCCAACGACCCGTCAATGATTTCTGTTGACGAATTATTGTTATTTAGATGGAAGTGGATATTCTGCACCCCACGCTGATGCGTGCCAAGTCATATTTGATTTTGAGGTAATTTTGAAAATGAAAAATCCCTCTATACCCCCTCTAACGACCCGACAATGATTTCTGTTGACGAATTATTGTTATTCAGATGGAAATGGATATTCTGCACCCCACTATGATGCGTGCCAAGTCATATTTGATTTTGAGGTAATTTTGAAAATGTAAAATCCCTCTATACCCCCTCTAACGACCCGACAATGAGTTCTGTCGACGAATTATTGTTATTTAGATGGAAGTGGATATTCTGCACCCCACCCTGATGCGTGCCAAGTCATATTTGATTTTGAGGTAATTTTGAAAATGAAAAATCCCTCTATACCCCCTCTAACGACCCGACAATGATTTCTGTTGACGAATTATTGTTATTCAGATGGAAATGGATATTCTGCACCCCACTATGATGCGTGCCAAGTCATATTTGATTTTGACGTAATTTTGAAAATGTAAAATCCCTCTATACCCCCTCTAACGACCCGACAATGAGTTCTGTCGACGAATTATTGTTATTTAGATGGAAATGGATATTCTGCACCCCACTATAATGCGTGCCAAGTCATATTTGATTTTGAGGTAATTTTGAAAATGAAAAATCACTCTATACCCCCTCTGACGACCCGACAATGATTTTTGTTAACAAATTATAGTTATTGAGATGGAAATGGATATTCTTGTGCCCCACTATGATGCGTGCCAAGTCATATTTGATTTTTGAAGTCATTTTGAAAATGAAAAATCCCTCTATACCCCCTCTAACGACCCGACAATGATTTCTGTTAACAAATTATTGTTTTTGAGATGGAAATGGATATTAGGTACCCCACTATGATGCGTTCCAAGTCATATTTGATTTTGAGGTAATTTTGAAAATGAAAAATCCCTCTATACCCCCTCTGACGATCCGACAATGATTTCTGTTAACAAATTATTGTTTTTGAGATGGAAATGGATATTAGGTACCCCACTATGATGCGTTCCAAGTCATATTTGATTTTTGAAGAAATATTGAAAATGAGAAATCCCTCTATACCCCCTCCAACGACCCGTCAATGATTTCTTTTGACGAATTATTGTTATTTAGATGAAGATGGATATTCTGCACCCCACCATGATGCGTGCCAAGTCATATTTGATTTTGAGTTAATTTTGAAAATGAAAAATCCCTCTATACCCCCTCTGACGACCCGACAATGATTTCTGTCAACGAATTATTGTTATTCAGATGAAAATGGATATTCTGCACCCCACCATGATGCGTGCCAAGTCAAATTGGATTTTTGAAGAAATATTGAAAATGAAAAATCTCTCTTTACCCCCTCTAACGACCCGAAAATGATTTCTGTTGACGAATTATTGTTATCCAGATGGAAATGAATATTCTGCACCCCACCATGTTGCGTGCCAAGTCATATTTGATTTTGAGGTAATTTTGAAAATGAGGAATCCCTCTATACCCCCTCTAACGACCCGACAATGATTTCTGTTGACAAATTATTGTTATTCAGATGGAAATTATTATTCTGCACTCCACCAAGTTGCGTGCCAAGTCATATTTGATTTTGAGGTAATTTTGAAAATGAAAAATCCCTCTATACCCCCTCTAACGACCCGACAATGATTTCTGTCGACGAATTATTGTTATTCAGATGGAAATAGGTATTCTGCACCCACCATGATGCGTGCCAAGTCATATTAGATTTTTGAAGATATATTGAAAATGAGAAATCCCTCTATACGCCCTCTAACGACCCGACAATGATTTCTGTTGACATATTATTGTTATTCAGATGGAAATGGATATTCTGCACCCCACCAGGATGCGTGCCAAGTCATATTAGATTTTTGAAGAAATTTTGAAAATGAAAAATCCCTCTATACCCCCTCCAACGACCCGTCAATGATTTCTGTTGACGAATTATTGTTATTTAGATGGAAGTGGATATTCTGCACCCCACCCTGATGCGTGCCAAGTCATATTTGATTTTGAGGTAATTTTGAAAATGAAAAATCCCTCTATACCCCCTCTAACGACCCGACAATGATTTCTGTTGACGAATTATTGTTATTCAGATGGAAATGGATATTCTGCACCCCACTATGATGCGTGCCAAGTCATATTTGATTTTGAGGTAATTTTGAAAATGTAAAATCCCTCTATACCCCCTCTAACGACCCGACAATGAGTTCTGTCGACGAATTATTGTTATTTAGATGGAAATGGATATTCTGCACCCTACTATAATGCGTGCCAAGTCATATTTGATTTTGAGGTAATTTTGAAAATGAAAAATCACTCTATACCCCCTCTGACGACCCGACAATGATTTCTGTTAACAAATTATTGTTTTTGAGATGGAAATGGATATTAGGTACCCCACTATGATGCGTTCCAAGTCATATTTGATTTTTGAAGAAATATTAAATATGAGAAATCCATCTATACCCCCTCCAACGACCCGTCAATGATTTCTTTTGACGAATTATTGTTATTCAGATGGAAATGGATATTCTGCACCCCAATATAATGCGTGCCAAGTCATATTTGATTTTGAGGTAATTTTGAAAATGTAAAATCCCTCTATACCCCCTCTAACGACCCGACAATGAGTTCTGTCGACGAATTATTGTTATTTAGATGGAAATGGATATTCTGCACCCCACTATAATGCGTGCCAAGTCATATTTGATTTTGAGGTAATTTTGAAAATGAAAAATCCCTCTATACCCCCTCTAACGACCCGACAATGATTTCTGTCGACGAATTATTGTTATTCAGATGGAAATAGATATTCTGCACCCACCATGATGCGTGCCAAGTCATATTAGATTTTTGAAGATATATTGAAAATGAGAAATCCCTCTATACGCCCTCTAACGACCCGACAATGATTTCTGTTGACATATTATTGTTATTCAGATGGAAATGGATATTCTGCACTCCACCAGGATGCGTGCCAAGTCATATTAGATTTTTGAAGAAATTTTGAAAATGAAAAATCCCTCTATACCCCCTCCAACGACCCGTCAATGATTTCTGTTGACGAATTATTGTTATTTAGATGGAAGTGGATATTCTGCACCCCACCCTGATGCGTGCCAAGTCATATTTGATTTTGAGGTAATTTTGAAAATGAAAAATCCCTCTATACCCCCTCTAACGACCCGACAATGATTTCTGTTGACGAATTATTGTTATTCAGATGGAAATGGATATTCTGCACCCCACTATGATGCGTGCCAAGTCATATTTGATTTTGAGGTAATTTTGAAAATGTAAAATCCCTCTATACCCCCTCTAACGACCCGACAATGAGTTCTGTCGACGAATTATTGTTATTTAGATGGAAATGGATATTCTGCACCCCACTATAATGCGTGCCAAGTCATATTTGATTTTGAGGTAATTTTGAAAATGAAAAATCACTCTATACCCCCTCTGAAGACCCGACAATGATTTTTGTTAACAAATTATAGTTATTGAGATGGATATGGATATTCTTGTGCCCCACTATGATGCGTGCCAAGTCATATTTGATTTTTGAAGTCATTTTGAAAATGAAAAATCCCTCTATACCCCCTCTAACGACCCGACAATGATTTCTGTCGACGAATTATTGTTATTTAGATGAAAATAGATATTCTGCACCCCACCATGATGTGTGCCAAGTCATATTTGATTTTGAGGTAATTTTGAAAATGAAAAATCACTCTATACCCCCTCTGACGACCCGACAATGATTTCTGTTAACAAATTATTGTTTTTGAGATGGAAATGGATATTAGGTACCCCACTATGATGCGTTCCAAGTCATATTTGATTTTTGAAGAAATATTGAAAATGAGAAATCCCTCTATACCCCCTCCAACGACCCGTCAATGATTTCTTTTGACGAATTATTGTTATTTAGATGAAAATGGATATTCTGCACCCCACCATGATGCGTGCCAAGTCATATTTGATTTTGAGGTAATTTTGAAAATGAAAAATCCCTCTATACCCCCTCTGACGACCCGACAATGATTTCTGTCGACGAATTATTGTTATTCAGATGGAAATGGATATTCTGCACTCCACCATGATGCGTGCCAAGTCAAATTGGATTTTTGAAGAAATATTGAAAATGAAAAATCTCTCTTTACCCCCTCTATCGACCCGACAATGATTTCTGTTGACGAATTATTGTTATCCAGATGGAAATGAATATTCTGCACCCCACCATGTTGCGTGCCAAGTCATATTTGATTTTGAGGTAATTTTGAAAATGAGGAATCCCTCTATACCCCCTCTAACGACCCGACAATGATTTCTGTTGACAAATTATTGTTATTCAGATGGAAATTATTATTCTGCACTCCACCAAGTTGCGTGCCAAGTCATATTTGATTTTGAGGTAATTTTGAAAATGAAAAATCCCTCTATACCCCCTCTAACGACCCGACAATGATTTCTGTCGACGAATTATTGTTATTCAGATGGAAATAGATATTCTGCACCCACCATGATGCGTGCCAAGTCATATTAGATTTTTGAAGATATATTGAAAATGAGAAATCCCTCTATACGCCCTCTAACGACCCGACAATGATTTCTGTTGACATATTATTGTTATTCAGATGGAAATGGATATTCTGCACCCCACCAGGATGCGTGCCAAGTCATATTAGATTTTTGAAGAAATTTTGAAAATGAAAAATCCCTCTATACCCCCTCCTACGACCCGTCAATGATTTCTGTTGACGACTCATTGTTATTCAGATGGAAATGGATATTCTGCACCCCACCATGATGCGTGCCAAGTCATATTTGATTTTGAGGTAATTTTGAAAATGAAAAATCCCTCTATACCCCCTCTGACGACCCGACAATGATTTCTGTTGACAAATTATTGTCATTGAGATGGAAATGGATATTCTGTACCCCACCATGATGCGTGCCAAGTCATATTAGATTATTGAAGAAATTTTGAAAATGAAAAATCCCTCTATACCCCCTCCAACGACCCGTCAATGATTTCTGTTGACGAATTATTGTTATTTAGATGGAAGTGGATATTCTGCACCCCACCCTGATGCGTGCCAAGTCATATTTGATTTTGAGGTAATTTTGAAAATGAAAAATCCCTCTATACCCCCTCTAACGACCCGACAATGATTTCTGTTGACGAATTATTGTTATTCAGATGGAAATGGATATTCTGCACCCCACCATGATGCGTGCCAAGTCATATTAGATTATTGAAGAAATTTTGAAAATGAAAAATCCCTCTATACCCCCTCTAACGACCCGACAATGATTTCTGTCGACGAATTATTGTTATTCAGATGGAAATAGATATTCTGCACCCACCATGATGCGTGCCAAGTCATATTAGATTTTTGAAGATATATTGAAAATGAGAAATCCCTCTATACGCCCTCTAACGACCCGACAATGATTTCTGTTGACATATTATTGTTATTCAGATGGAAATGGATATTCTGCACTCCACCAGGATGCGTGCCAAGTCATATTAGATTTTTGAAGAAATTTTGAAAATGAAAAATCCCTCTATACCCCCTCCAACGACCCGTCAATGATTTCTGTTGACGAATTATTGTTATTTAGATGGAAGTGGATATTCTGCACCCCACCCTGATGCGTGCCAAGTCATATTTGATTTTGAGGTAATTTTGAAAATGAAAAATCCCTCTATACCCCCTCTAACGACCCGACAATGATTTCTGTTGACGAATTATTGTTATTCAGATGGAAATGGATATTCTGCACCCCACTATGATGCGTGCCAAGTCATATTTGATTTTGAGGTAATTTTGAAAATGTAAAATCCCTCTATACCCCCTCTAACGACCCGACAATGAGTTCTGTCGACGAATTATTGTTATTTAGATGGAAATGGATATTCTGCACCCCACTATAATGCGTGCCAAGTCATATTTGATTTTGAGGTAATTTTGAAAATGAAAAATCACTCTATACCCCCTCTGAAGACCCGACAATGATTTTTGTTAACAAATTATAGTTATTGAGATGGATATGGATATTCTTGTGCCCCACTATGATGCGTGCCAAGTCATATTTGATTTTTGAAGTCATTTTGAAAATGAAAAATCCCTCTATACCCCCTCTAACGACCCGACAATGATTTCTGTCGACGAATTATTGTTATTTAGATGAAAATAGATATTCTGCACCCCACCATGATGTGTGCCAAGTCATATTTGATTTTGAGGTAATTTTGAAAATGAAAAATCACTCTATACCCCCTCTGACGACCCGACAATGATTTCTTTTGACGAATTATTGTTATTTAGATGAAAATGGATATTCTGCACCCCACCATGATGCGTGCCAAGTCATATTTGATTTTGAGGTAATTTTGAAAATGAAAAATCCCTCTATACCCCCTCTGACGACCCGACAATGATTTCTGTCGACGAATTATTGTTATTCAGATGGAAATGGATATTCTGCACTCCACCATGATGCGTGCCAAGTCAAATTGGATTTTTGAAGAAATATTGAAAATGAAAAATCTCTCTTTACCCCCTCTATCGACCCGACAATGATTTCTGTTGACAAATTATTGTCATTGAGATGGAAATGGATATTCTGTACCCCACCATGATGCGTGCCAAGTCATATTAGATTATTGAAGGAATTTTGAAAATGAAAAATCCCTCTATACCCCCTCCAACGACCCGTCAATGATTTCTGTTGACGAATTATTGTTATTTAGATGGAAGTGGATATTCTGCACCCCACCCTGATGCGTGCCAAGTCATATTTGATTTTGAGGTAATTTTGAAAATGAAAAATCCCTCTATACCCCCTCTAACGACCCGACAATGATTTCTGTTGACGAATTATTGTTATTCAGATGGAAATGGATATTCTGCACCCCACCATGATGCGTGCCAAGTCATATTAGATTATTGAAGAAATTTTGAAAATGAAAAATCCCTCTATACCCCCTCTAACGACCCGACAATGATTTCTGTCGACGAATTATTGTTATTCAGATGGAAATAGATATTCTGCACCCACCATGATGCGTGCCAAGTCATATTAGATTTTTGAAGATATATTGAAAATGAGAAATCCCTCTATACGCCCTCTAACGACCCGACAATGATTTCTGTTGACATATTATTGTTATTCAGATGGAAATGGATATTCTGCACTCCACCAGGATGCGTGCCAAGTCATATTAGATTTTTGAAGAAATTTTGAAAATGAAAAATCCCTCTATACCCCCTCCAACGACCCGTCAATGATTTCTGTTGACGAATTATTGTTATTTAGATGGAAGTGGATATTCTGCACCCCACCCTGATGCGTGCCAAGTCATATTTGATTTTGAGGTAATTTTGAAAATGAAAAATCCCTCTATACCCCCTCTAACGACCCGACAATGATTTCTGTTGACGAATTATTGTTATTCAGATGGAAATGGATATTCTGCACCCCACTATGATGCGTGCCAAGTCATATTTGATTTTGAGGTAATTTTGAAAATGTAAAATCCCTCTATACCCCCTCTAACGACCCGACAATGAGTTCTGTCGACGAATTATTGTTATTTAGATGGAAATGGATATTCTGCACCCCACTATAATGCGTGCCAAGTCATATTTGATTTTGAGGTAATTTTGAAAATGAAAAATCACTCTATACCCCCTCTGAAGACCCGACAATGATTTTTGTTAACAAATTATAGTTATTGAGATGGATATGGATATTCTTGTGCCCCACTATGATGCGTGCCAAGTCATATTTGATTTTTGAAGTCATTTTGAAAATGAAAAATCCCTCTATACCCCCTCTAACGACCCGACAATGATTTCTGTCGACGAATTATTGTTATTTAGATGAAAATAGATATTCTGCACCCCACCATGATGTGTGCCAAGTCATATTTGATTTTGAGGTAATTTTGAAAATGAAAAATCACTCTATACCCCCTCTGACGACCCGACAATGATTTCTGTTAACAAATTATTGTTTTTGAGATGGAAATGGATATTAGGTACCCCACTATGATGCGTTCCAAGTCATATTTGATTTTTGAAGAAATATTGAAAATGAGAAATCCCTCTATACCCCCTCCAACGACCCGTCAATGATTTCTTTTGACGAATTATTGTTATTTAGATGAAAATGGATATTCTGCACCCCACCATGATGCGTGCCAAGTCATATTTGATTTTGAGGTAATTTTGAAAATGAAAAATCCCTCTATACCCCCTCTGACGACCCGACAATGATTTCTGTCGACGAATTATTGTTATTCAGATGGAAATGGATATTCTGCACTCCACCATGATGCGTGCCAAGTCAAATTGGATTTTTGAAGAAATATTGAAAATGAAAAATCTCTCTTTACCCCCTCTATCGACCCGACAATGATTTCTGTTGACGAATTATTGTTATCCAGATGGAAATGAATATTCTGCACCCCACCATGTTGCGTGCCAAGTCATATTTGATTTTGAGGTAATTTTGAAAATGAGGAATCCCTCTATACCCCCTCTAACGACCCGACAATGATTTCTGTTGACAAATTATTGTTATTCAGATGGAAATTATTATTCTGCACTCCACCAAGTTGCGTGCCAAGTCATATTTGATTTTGAGGTAATTTTGAAAATGAAAAATCCCTCTATACCCCCTCTAACGACCCGACAATGATTTCTGTCGACGAATTATTGTTATTCAGATGGAAATAGATATTCTGCACCCACCATGATGCGTGCCAAGTCATATTAGATTTTTGAAGATATATTGAAAATGAGAAATCCCTCTATACGCCCTCTAACGACCCGACAATGATTTCTGTTGACAAATTATTGTTATTCAGATGGAAATTATTATTCTGCACTCCACCAAGTTGCGTGCCAAGTCATATTTGATTTTGAGGTAATTTTGAAAATGAAAAATCCCTCTATACCCCCTCTAACGACCCGACAATGATTTCTGTCGACGAATTATTGTTATTCAGATGGAAATAGATATTCTGCACCCACCATGATGCGTGCCAAGTCATATTAGATTTTTGAAGATATATTGAAAATGAGAAATCCCTCTATACGCCCTCTAACGACCCGACAATGATTTCTGTTGACATATTATTGTTATTCAGATGGAAATGGATATTCTGCACCCCACCAGGATGCGTGCCAAGTCATATTAGATTTTTGAAGAAATTTTGAAAATGAAAAATCCCTCTATACCCCCTCCAACGACCCGTCAATGATTTCTGTTGACGAATTATTGTTATTTAGATGGAAGTGGATATTCTGCACCCCACCCTGATGCGTGCCAAGTCATATTTGATTTTGAGGTAATTTTGAAAATGAAAAATCCCTCTATACCCCCTCTAACGACCCGACAATGATTTCTGTTGACGAATTATTGTTATCCAGATGGAAATGAATATTCTGCACCCCACCATGTTGCGTGCCAAGTCATATTTGATTTTGAGGTAATTTTGAAAATGAGGAATCCCTCTATACCCCCTCTAACGACCCGACAATGATTTCTGTTGACAAATTATTGTTATTCAGATGGAAATTATTATTCTGCACTCCACCAAGTTGCGTGCCAAGTCATATTTGATTTTGAGGTAATTTTGAAAATGAAAAATCCCTCTATACCCCCTCTAACGACCCGACAATGATTTCTGTCGACGAATTATTGTTATTCAGATGGAAATAGATATTCTGCACCCACCATGATGCGTGCCAAGTCATATTAGATTTTTGAAGATATATTGAAAATGAGAAATCCCTCTATACGCCCTCTAACGACCCGACAATGATTTCTGTTGACATATTATTGTTATTCAGATGGAAATGGATATTCTGCACCCCACCAGGATGCGTGCCAAGTCATATTAGATTTTTGAAGAAATTTTGAAAATGAAAAATCCCTCTATACCCCCTCCAACGACCCGTCAATGATTTCTGTTGACGAATTATTGTTATTTAGATGGAAGTGGATATTCTGCACCCCACCCTGATGCGTGCCAAGTCATATTTGATTTTGAGGTAATTTTGAAAATGAAAAATCCCTCTATACCCCCTCTAACGACCCGACAATGATTTCTGTTGACGAATTATTGTTATTCAGATGGAAATGGATATTCTGCACCCCACTATGATGCGTGCCAAGTCATATTTGATTTTGAGGTAATTTTGAAAATGTAAAATCCCTCTATACCCCCTCTAACGACCCGACAATGAGTTCTGTCGACGAATTATTGTTATTTAGATGGAAATGGATATTCTGCACCCTACTATAATGCGTGCCAAGTCATATTTGATTTTGAGGTAATTTTGAAAATGAAAAATCACTCTATACCCCCTCTGACGACCCGACAATGATTTCTGTTAACAAATTATTGTTTTTGAGATGGAAATGGATATTAGGTACCCCACTATGATGCGTTCCAAGTCATATTTGATTTTTGAAGAAATATTAAATATGAGAAATCCATCTATACCCCCTCCAACGACCCGTCAATGATTTCTTTTGACGAATTATTGTTATTCAGATGGAAATGGATATTCTGCACCCCAATATAATGCGTGCCAAGTCATATTTGATTTTGAGGTAATTTTGAAAATGTAAAATCCCTCTATACCCCCTCTAACGACCCGACAATGAGTTCTGTCGACGAATTATTGTTATTTAGATGGAAATGGATATTCTGCACCCCACTATAATGCGTGCCAAGTCATATTTGATTTTGAGGTAATTTTGAAAATGAAAAATCCCTCTATACCCCCTCTAACGACCCGACAATGATTTCTGTCGACGAATTATTGTTATTCAGATGGAAATAGATATTCTGCACCCACCATGATGCGTGCCAAGTCATATTAGATTTTTGAAGATATATTGAAAATGAGAAATCCCTCTATACGCCCTCTAACGACCCGACAATGATTTCTGTTGACATATTATTGTTATTCAGATGGAAATGGATATTCTGCACTCCACCAGGATGCGTGCCAAGTCATATTAGATTTTTGAAGAAATTTTGAAAATGAAAAATCCCTCTATACCCCCTCCAACGACCCGTCAATGATTTCTGTTGACGAATTATTGTTATTTAGATGGAAGTGGATATTCTGCACCCCACCCTGATGCGTGCCAAGTCATATTTGATTTTGAGGTAATTTTGAAAATGAAAAATCCCTCTATACCCCCTCTAACGACCCGACAATGATTTCTGTTGACGAATTATTGTTATTCAGATGGAAATGGATATTCTGCACCCCACTATGATGCGTGCCAAGTCATATTTGATTTTGAGGTAATTTTGAAAATGTAAAATCCCTCTATACCCCCTCTAACGACCCGACAATGAGTTCTGTCGACGAATTATTGTTATTTAGATGGAAATGGATATTCTGCACCCCACTATAATGCGTGCCAAGTCATATTTGATTTTGAGGTAATTTTGAAAATGAAAAATCACTCTATACCCCCTCTGAAGACCCGACAATGATATTTGTTAACAAATTATAGTTATTGAGATGGATATGGATATTCTTGTGCCCCACTATGATGCGTGCCAAGTCATATTTGATTTTTGAAGTCATTTTGAAAATGAAAAATCCCTCTATACCCCCTCTAACGACCCGACAATGATTTCTGTCGACGAATTATTGTTATTTAGATGAAAATAGATATTCTGCACCCCACCATGATGTGTGCCAAGTCATATTTGATTTTGAGGTAATTTTGAAAATGAAAAATCACTCTATACCCCCTCTGACGACCCGACAATGATTTCTGTTAACAAATTATTGTTTTTGAGATGGAAATGGATATTAGGTACCCCACTATGATGCGTTCCAAGTCATATTTGATTTTTGAAGAAATATTGAAAATGAGAAATCCCTCTATACCCCCTCCAACGACCCGTCAATGATTTCTTTTGACGAATTATTGTTATTTAGATGAAAATGGATATTCTGCACCCCACCATGATGCGTGCCAAGTCATATTTGATTTTGAGGTAATTTTGAAAATGAAAAATCCCTCTATACCCCCTCTGACGACCCGACAATGATTTCTGTCGACGAATTATTGTTATTCAGATGGAAATGGATATTCTGCACTCCACCATGATGCGTGCCAAGTCAAATTGGATTTTTGAAGAAATATTGAAAATGAAAAATCTCTCTTTACCCCCTCTATCGACCCGACAATGATTTCTGTTGACGAATTATTGTTATCCAGATGGAAATGAATATTCTGCACCCCACCATGTTGCGTGCCAAGTCATATTTGATTTTGAGGTAATTTTGAAAATGAGGAATCCCTCTATACCCCCTCTAACGACCCGACAATGATTTCTGTTGACAAATTATTGTTATTCAGATGGAAATTATTATTCTGCACTCCACCAAGTTGCGTGCCAAGTCATATTTGATTTTGAGGTAATTTTGAAAATGAAAAATCCCTCTATACCCCCTCTAACGACCCGACAATGATTTCTGTCGACGAATTATTGTTATTCAGATGGAAATAGATATTCTGCACCCACCATGATGCGTGCCAAGTCATATTAGATTTTTGAAGATATATTGAAAATGAGAAATCCCTCTATACGCCCTCTAACGACCCGACAATGATTTCTGTTGACATATTATTGTTATTCAGATGGAAATGGATATTCTGCACCCCACCAGGATGCGTGCCAAGTCATATTAGATTTTTGAAGAAATTTTGAAAATGAAAAATCCCTCTATACCCCCTCCTACGACCCGTCAATGATTTCTGTTGACGACTCATTGTTATTCAGATGGAAATGGATATTCTGCACCCCACCATGATGCGTGCCAAGTCATATTTGATTTTGAGGTAATTTTGAAAATGAAAAATCCCTCTATACCCCCTCTGACGACCCGACAATGATTTCTGTTGACAAATTATTGTCATTGAGATGGAAATGGATATTCTGTACCCCACCATGATGCGTGCCAAGTCATATTAGATTATTGAAGAAATTTTGAAAATGAAAAATCCCTCTATACCCCCTCCAACGACCCGTCAATGATTTCTGTTGACGAATTATTGTTATTTAGATGGAAGTGGATATTCTGCACCCCACCCTGATGCGTGCCAAGTCATATTTGATTTTGAGGTAATTTTGAAAATGAAAAATCCCTCTATACCCCCTCTAACGACCCGACAATGATTTCTGTTGACGAATTATTGTTATTCAGATGGAAATGGATATTCTGCACCCCACCATGATGCGTGCCAAGTCATATTAGATTATTGAAGAAATTTTGAAAATGAAAAATCCCTCTATACCCCCTCCAACGACCCGTCAATGATTTCTGTTGACGAATTATTGTTATTCAGATGGAAATGGATATTCTGCACCCCACTATGATGCGTGCCAAGTCATATTTGATTTTGAGGTAATTTTGAAAATGTAAAATCCCTCTATACCCCCTCTAACGACCCGACAATGAGTTCTGTTGACGAATTATTGTTATTCAGATGATAATGGATATTCTGCACCCCACCATGATGCGTGCCAAGTCATATTGGATTTTTGAAGAAATATTGAAAATGAAAAATCCCTCTATACCCCCTCTAACGACCCGACAATGATTTCTGTCGACGAATTATTGTTATTTAGATGGAAATGGATATTCTGCACCCCACCATAATGCGTGCCAAGTCATATTTGATTTTGAGGTAATTTTGAAAATGAAAAATCCCTCTATACTCCCTCTGACGACCCGACAATGATTTTTGTTAACAAATTATAGTTATTGAGATGGAAATGGACATTCTTGTGCCCCACTATGATGCGTGCCAAGTCATATTTGATTTTTGAAGTCATTTTGAAAATGAAAAATCCCTCTATACCCCCTCTAACGACCCCACAATGATTTCTGTCGACGAATTATTGTTATTCAGATGGAAATGGATATTCTGCACCCCACCATGATGCGTGCCAAGTCATATTTAATTTTGAGGTAATTTTGAAAATGAAAAATCCCTCTATACCCCCTCTGACGACCCGACAATGATTTCTGTCGACGAATTATTGTTATTCAGATGGAAATTGATATTCTGCACCCCACCATGATGCGTGCCAAGTCAAATTGGATTTTTGAAGAAATATTGGAAATGAAAAATCTCTCTTTACCCCCTCTAACGACCCGACAATGATTTCTGTTGACGAATTACTGTTATCCAGATGGAAATTAATATTCTGCACCCCACCATGTTGCGTGCCAAATCATATTTGATTTTGAGGTAATTTTGAAAATGAGAAAACCCTCTATACCCCCTCTAACGACCCGACAATGATTTCTGTAGACGAATTATTGTTATTTAGATGGAAATGGATATTCTGCACCCCACCATAATGCGTGCCAAGTCATATTTGATTTTGAGGTAATTTTGAAAATGAAAAATCCCTCTATACTCCCTCTGACGACCCGACAATGATTTTTGTTAACAAATTATAGTTATTGAGATGGAAATGGATATTCTTGTGCCCCACTATGATGCGTGCCAAGTCATATTTGATTATTGAAGTCATTTTGAAAATGAAAAATCCCTCTATACCCCCTCTAACGAACCGACAATGATTTCTGTCGACGAATTATTGTTATTTAGATGAAAATAGATATTCTGCACCCCACCATGATGTGTGCCAAGTCATATTTGATTTTGAGGTAATTTTGAAAATGAAAAACCCCTCTATACCCCCTCTGACGACCCGACAATAATTTCTGTTAACAAATTATTGTTTTTGAGATGGAAATGGATATTAGGTACCCCACTATGATGCGTTCCAAGTCATATTTGATTTTTGAAGAATTATTGAAAATGAGAAATCCCTCTATACCCCCTCTAACGACCCGACAATGATTTCTGTCGACGAATTATTGTTATCCAGATGGAAATGAATATTCTGCACCCCACCATGTTGCGTGCCAAGTCATATTTGATTTTGAGGTAATTTTGAAAATGAGAAATCCCTCTATACCCCCTCTAACGACCCGACAATGATTTCTGTCGACGAATTATTGTTATTCAGATGGAAATAGATATTCTGCACCCCACCATGATGCGTGCCATGTCATATTAGATTTTTGAAGAAATATTGAAAAGAGAAATCCCTCTTTACCCCCTCTGACGACCCGACAATGATTTCTGTTGACGAATTATTGTTATTCAGATGGACATGGATACTTTGCACCCCACTATGATGCGTGACAAGTCATATTAGATTTTTGAAGAAATATTAAAAATGAAAAATCCCTCTATTCCCCCTCTAACGACCCGACAATGATTTCTGTTGACAAATTATTGTTATTCAGATGGAAATAGATATTCTGCACCCCACCATGTTGCGTGCCAAGTCATATTTGATTTTGAGGTAATTTTGAAAATGAAAAATCCCTCTATACCCCCTCTGACGACCCGACAATGATTTCTGTCGACGAATTATTGTTATTCAGATGGAAATGGATATTCTGCACCCCACCACGATGCGTGCCAAGTAAAATTGGATTTTTGAAGAAATATTGAAAATGAAAAATCTCTCTTTACCCCCTCTAACGACCCGACAATGATTTCTGTTGACGAATTATTGTTATCCAGATGGAAATGAATATTCTGCACCCCACCATGTTGCGTGCCAAGTCATATTTGATTTTGAGGTAATTTTGAAAATGAGAAATCCCTCTATACCCCCTCTAACGACCCGACAATGATTTCTGTCGACGAATTATTGTTATTTAGATGGAAATAGATATTCTGCACCCCACCATGATGCGTGCCAAGTCATATTAGATTTTTGAAGAAATATTGAAAATGAGAAATCCCTCTTTACCCCCTCTGACGACCCGACAATGAATTCTGTTGACGAATTATTGTTATTCAGATGGACATGGATTTTTTGCCCCCCCTCTATGATGCGTGACAAGTCATATTAGATTTTTGAAGAAATTTTGAAAATGAAAAATCCCTCTATACCCCCTCCAACTACCCGTCAATGATTTCTGTTGACGACTTATTGTTAGTCAGATGGAAATGGATATTCTGCACCCCACTATGATGCGTGCCAAGTCATATTTGATTTTGAGGTAATTTTGAAAATGAAAAATCCCTTTATACCCCCTCTGACGACCCGACAATGATTTCTGGAGACAAATTATTGATATTGAGATGGAAATGGATATTCTGTACCCCACCATGATGCGTGCCAAGTCATATTTGATTTTTGAAGTCATTTTGAAAATGAAAACTCCCTCTATGCCCCCTCTGACGACCCGACAATCATTTCTGTCGACGAATTATTGTTATTCAGATGGAAATGGATATTTTGCACCCCACCATGATGCGTGCCAAGTCAAATTGGATTTTTGAAGAAATATTGAAAATGAAAAATATCTCTATACCCCCTCTAACGACCCGACAATGATTTCTGTTGACGAATTATTGTTATTCAGATGATAATGGATATTCTGCACCCCACCATGATGCGTGCCAAGTCATATTGGATTTTTGAAGAAATATTGAAAATGAAAAATATCTCTATACCCCCTCTAACGACCCGACAATGATTTCTGTTGACGAATTATTGTTATCCAGATGGAAATGAATATTCTGCACCCCACCATGTTGCGTGCCAAGTCATATTTGTTTTTGAGGTAATTATGAAAACGAGAAATCCCTCTATACCCCCTCTAACGACCCGACAATGATTTCTGTCGACGAATTATTGTTATTCAGATGGAAATAGATATTCTGCACCCCACTATGATGCGTGCCAAGTCATATTAAATTTTTGAAGAAATATTGAAAATGAGAAATCCCTCTTTACCCCCTCTGACGACCCGACAATGATTTCTGTTGACGAATTATTGCTATTCAGATGGACATGGATACTTTGCACCCCACCATGATGCGTGCCAAGTCATATTAGATTTTTGAAGAAATATTGAAAATGGAAAATCCCTCTATTCCACCTCTAACGACCCGACAATGATTTCTGTTGACAAATTATTGTTATTCAGATGGAAATGGATATTCTGCATCCCACCATGTTGCGTGCCAAGTCATATTTGATTTTGAGGTAATTTTGAAAATGAAAAATCCCTCTATACCCCCTCTAACGACCCGACAATGATATCGGTTGACAAATTATTGTTATTCAAATGGCAATAGATATTCTGCACCCCGCTATGATGCGTGCCAAGTCATATTTGATTTTGAGGTAATTTTGAAAATGAAAAATCCCTCTAAATCCCCTCTAACGACCCGACAATGATTTCTGTTGACGAATTATTGTTATTCAGATGGAAATGAATATTCTGCACCCCACCATGTTGCGTGCCAAGTCATATTTGATTTTGAGGTAATTTTGAAAATGAAAAATCCCTCTATACCCACTCTAACGATCCGACAATGATTTCTGTCGACGAGTTATTGTTATTCAGATAGAAATAGATATTCTGCACCCCACCATGATGCGTGCCAAGTCATATTAGATTTTTGAAGAAATATTGAAAATGAGAAATCCCTCTATACCCCCTCCAACGTCCCGTCAATGATTTCTGTTGACGAATTATTGTTATTCAGATGGAAACGGATATTCTGCACCCCACCATGATGCGTGCCAAGTCATATTTGATTTTGAGGTACTTTTGATAATGAAAAATCCCTCTATACCCCCTCTAACGACCCGACAATGATTTCTGTCGACGAATTATTGTTATTCAGATGGAAATAGATATTCTGCACCCCACCATGATACGTGCCAAGTCATATTAGATTTTTGAAGAAATATTGAAAATGAGAAATCCCTCTATACCCCCTCTGACGACCCGACAATGATTTCTGTTAACAAATTATTGTTATTGAGATGGAAATGGATATTCTGTACCCCACCATGATGCGTGCCAAGTGATATTATATTTTTGAAGAAATATTGAAAATGAAAAATCCCTCTATTCCCCCTCTAACGACCCGTCAATGATTTCTGTTGACGACTTATTGTTATTCAGATGGAAATGGATATTCTGCACCCCACTATGATGCGTGCTAAGTCATATTTGATTTTGAGGTAATTTTGAAAATGAAAAATCCCTCTATATCCCCTCTAACGACCCGACAATGATTTCTGTTGACGAATTATTGTTATTCAGATGGAAATGAATATTCTGCACCCCACCATGTTGCGTGTCAAGTCATATTTGATTTTGAGGTAATTTTGAAAATGAAAAATCCCTCTATACCCACTCTAACGATCCGACAATGATTTCTGTCGACGAGTTATTGTTATTCAGATAGAAATAGATATTCTGCACCCCACCATGATGCGTGCCAAGTCATATTAGATTTTTGAAGAAATATTGAAAATGAAAAATCCCTCTATACCCCCTCCAACGACCCGTCAATGATTTCTGTTGACGAATTATTGTTATGTAGATGAAAACGGATATTCTGCACCCCACCATGATGCGTGCCAAGACATATTTAATTTTGAGGTAATTTTGAAAATGAAAAATCCCTCTATACCCCCTCTGACGACCGGACAATGATTTCTGGTGACAAATTATTGATATTGAGATGGAAATGAATATTCTGCACCCCACCATGTTGCGTGCCAAGTCATATTTGATTTTGAGGTAATTTTGAAAATGAAAAATCCCTCTATACCCCCTCTAACGACCCGACAACGATTTCTGTCGACGAATTATAGTTATTCAGATGGAAATGAATATTCTGCACCCCACCATGTTGCGTGCCAAGTCATTTTTGATTTTGAGGTAATTTTTGAAAATGAGAAATCCCTCTATATCTCCTCTAACGACCCGACAATGATTTCTGTTGACGAATTATTGTTATTTAGATGGAAATGAATATTCTGCACCCCACTATGTTGCGTGCCAAGTCATATTTGATTTTGAGGTAATTTTGAAAATGAAAAATCCCTCTATACCCCCTCTAACGATCCGACAATGATTTCTGTCGACGAATTATTGTTATTCAGATAGAAATAGATATTCTGCACCCCACCATGATGCGTGCCAAGTCATATTAGATTTTTGAAGAAATATTGAAAATGAGAAATTCCTCTATACCCCCTCCAACGACCCGTCAATGATTTCTGTTGACGAATTATTGTTATTTAGATGAAAATGGATATTCTGCAACCCACCATGATGAGTGCCAAGTCATATTTGATTTTGAAGTACTTTTGAAAATGAAAAATCCCTCTATACCCCCTCTAACGACCCGACAATGATTTCTGTTGACGAATTATTGTTATTAAGATGGAAATGGATATTCTGCACCCCACCATGATGCGTGCCAAGTCATATTGGATTTTTGAAGAAATATTGAAAATGAAAAATCCCTCTATACCCCCTCTAACGACCCGACAATGATTTCTGTTGACGAATTATCGTTATCCAGATGGAAATGAATATTCTGCAACCGACCATGTTGCGTGCCAAGTCTAATTTGATTTTGAGGTAATTTTGAAAATGAGAAATCTCTGTATACCCCCTCTAACGACCCGACAATGATTTCTGTCGACAAATTATTGTTATTCAGATGGAAATAGATATTCTGCACCCCACCATGATGCGTGCCAAGTCATATTAGATTTTTGAAGAAATATTGAAAATGAGAAATCCCTCTATACCCCCTCTGACGACACGACAATGATTTCTGTTGACGAATTATTGTTATTCAGATGGACACGGATACTTTGCACCCCTCCATGATGCGTGCCAAGTCATATTTGATTTTGAGGTAATTTTGAAAATGAAAAATCCCTCTATACACCCTCTAACGACCCGACAATGAGTTCTGTTGACGAATTATTGTTATTCAGAAAATAATGGATATTCTGCATCCCACCACGATGCGTGCCAAGTCATATTGGATTTTTGAAGAAATTATGAAAATGAAAAATCCCTCTATACCCCCTCTGACGACCCGACAATGATTTCTGTCGACAAATTATTGTTATTCAGATGGAAATGGATATTCTGCACCCCACCATGATGCGTGCCAAGTCATATTGGATTTTTGAAGAAATATTGAAAATGAAAAATCCCTCTATACCCCCTCTAACGACCCGACAATGATTTCTGTTGACGAATTATCGTTATCCAGATGGAAATGAATATTCTGCACGAAACCATGATGCGTGCCAAGACATATTAGATTTTTGAAGAAATTTTGAAAATGAAAAATCCCTCTATACCCCCTCTAACGACCCGACAATGATTTCTGTCGACGAATTATTGTTATTCAGATGGAAATAGATATTCTGCACCCGACCATGTTGCGTGCCAAGTCTTATTTGATTTTGAGGTAATTTTGAAAATGAGAAATCCCTCTATACCCCCTCTGACGACCCGACAATGACTTCTGTTGACGAATTATTGTTATTCAGATGGACATGGATACTTTGCACCCCACCATGATGCGTGCCAAGTCATATTAGATTTTTGAAGAAATTTTGAAAATGAAAATTCCCTCTATACCCCCTCCAACGACCCGTCAATGATTTCTGTTGACAAATTATTGTTATTCAGATGGAAATGAATATTCTGCACCAAACCATGATGCGTGCCAAGTCATATTATATTTTTGAAGAAATTTTGAAAATGAAAAATCCCTCTATACCCCCTCCTACGACCCGTCAATGATTTCTGTTGACTAATCATTGTTATTCAGATGGAAATAGATATTCTGCACCCCACCATGATGCGTGTCAAGTCATATTTGATTTTGAGGTAATTTTGAAAATGAAAAACCCTTTATTCCCCCTCTGACGACCCGACAATGATTTCTGTTGAGAAATTATTGTTATTGAGATGGAAATGGATATTCTGTACCCCACCATGATGCGTGCCAAGTCATATTAGATTATTGAAGAAATTTTGAAAATGAAAAATCCCTCTATACCCCCTCCAATGACCCGTCAATGATTTCTGTTGACGAATTATTGTTATTCAGATGGAAATTAATATTCTGCACTCCACCATGTTGCGTGCCAAGTCATATTTGATTTTGAGGTAATTTTGAAAATGAAAAACCCTCTATTCCCCCTCTGACGACCCGACAATGATTTCTGTTGAGAAATTATTGTTATTGAGATGGAAATGGATATTCTGTACCCCACCCTGATGCGTGCCAAGTCATATTTGATTTTGAGGTAATTTTGAAAATGAGAAATCCCTCTATACCCCCTCTAACGACCCGACAATGATTTCTGTTGACGAATTATTGTTATTCAGATGGAAATGGATATTCTGCACCCCACCATGATGCGTGCCAAGTCATATTAGATTTTTGAAGAAATTTTGAAAATGAAAAATCACTCTATACCCCCTCCAACGACCCGTCAATGATTTCTGTTGACGAATTATTGTTATTCAGATGGAAATGGATATTCTGCACCCCACTATGATGCGTGCCATGTCATATTTGATTTTGAGGTAATTTTGAAAATGTAAAATCCCTCTATACCCCCTCTAACGACCCGACAGTGAGTTCTGTTGACGAATTATTGTTATTCAGATGATAATGGATATTCTGCACCCCACTATGATGCGTGCCATGTCATATTTGATTTTGAGGTAATTTTGAAAATGTAAAATCCCTCTATATCCCCTCTGACGACCCGACAATGATTTCTGTTAACAAATTATTGTTTTTGAGATGGAAATGGATATTATGTACCCCACTATGATGCGTTCCAAGTCATATTTGATTTTTGAAGAAATATTGAAAATGAGAAATCCCTCTATACCCCCTCCAACGACCCGTCAATGTTTTCTGTTGACGAATTATTGTTATTTAGATGGAAATGGATATTCTGCACCCCACCATGATGCGTGCCAAGTCATATTTGATTTTGAGGTAATTTTGAAAATGAAAAATCCCTCTATACCCCCTCTGACGACCCGACAATGATTTCTGTCGACGAATTATTGTTATTCAGATGGAAATGGATATTCTGCACCCCACCATGATGCGTGCCAAGTCAAATTGGATTTTTGAAGAAATATTGAAAATGAAAAATCTCTCTTTACCCCCTCTAACGACCCGACAATGATTTCTGTACGAATTATTGTTATCCAGATGGAAATGAATATTCTGCACCCCACCATGTTGCGTGCCAAGTCATATTAGATTTTTGAAGAAATATTGAAAATGAGAAATCCCTCTTTACCTCCTCTGAAGACCCGACAATGATTTCTGTTGGCGAATTATTGTTATTCAGATGGACATGGATACTTTGCACCCCACCATTATGCGTGCCAAGTCATATTAGATTTTTGAAGAAATATTGAAAATGAAAAATCCCTCTATTTCCCCTCTAACGACCCGACAATGATTTCTGTTGACAAATTATTGTTATTCAGATGGAAATGGATATTCTGCACCCCACTATGTTGCGTGCCAAGTCATATTTGATTTTGAGGTAATTTTGAAAATGAAAAATCCCTCTATACCCCCTCTAACGACCCGACAATGATTTCTGTTGACAAATTATTGTTATTCAAATGGCAATGGATATTCTGCACCCCACCATGATGCGTGCTAAGTCATATTAGATTTTTGAAGAAATTTTGAAAATGAAAAATCCCTCTATACCCCCTCCAACAACCCGTCAATGATTTCTGTTGACGACTTATTGTTATTCAGATGGAAATGGTTATTCTGCACCCCACTATGATGCGTGCCAAGTCATATTTGATTTTGAGGTAATTTTGAAAATGAAAAATCCCTCTATACCCCCTCTGACGACCCGACAATGATTTCTGGTGACAAATTATTGATATTGAGATGGAAATGGATATTCTGTACCCCACCATGATGCGTGCCAAGTCATATTTGATTTCTGAAGTCATTTTGAAATTGAAAAATCCCTCTATACCCCCTCTGACGACCCGACAATGATTTCTGTCGACGAATTATTGTTATTCAGATGGAAATGGATATTCTGCACCCCACCATGATGCGTGCCAAGTCAAATTGGATTTTTGAAGAAATATTGAAAATGAAAAATATCTCTATACCCCCTCTAACGTCTCGACAATGATTTCTGTTGACGAATTATTGTTATCCAGATGTAAATGAATATTCTGCACCCCACCATGTTGCGTGCGAAGTCATATTTGATTTTGAGGTAATTTTGAAAATGAGAAATCCCTCTATACCCCCTCTAACGACCCGACAATGATTTCTGTCGACGAATTATTGTTATTCAGATAGAAATAAATATTCTGCACCCCACTATGATGCGTGCCAAGTCATATTAGATTTTTGAAGAAATATTGAAAATGAGAAATCCCTCTTTACCCCCTCTGACGACCCGACAATGATTTCTGTTGACGAATTATTGTTATTCAGATGGACATGGATACTTTGCACCCCACCATGATGCGTGCCAAGTCATATTACATTTTTGAAGAAATATTGAAAATGAAAAATCCCTCTATTCATCCTCTAACGACCCGACAATGATTTCTGTTGACAAATTATTGTTATTCAGATGGAAATGGATATTCTGCACCCCACCATGTTGCGTGCCAAGTCATATTTGATTTTGAAGTACTTTTGAAAATGAAAAATCCCTCTATACCCCCTCTAACGACCCGACAATGATTTCTGTTGACGAATTATTGTTATTCAGATGGAAATGGATATTCTGCACCCCTCCATGATGCGTGCCAAGTCATATTGGATTTTTGAAGAAATATTGAAAATGAAAAATCCCTCTATACCCCCTCTAACGACCCGACAATGATTTCTGTTGACGAATTATCGTTATCCAGATGGAAATGAATATTCTGCAACCGACCATGTTGCGTGCCAAGTCTAATTTGATTTTGAGGTAATTTTGAAAATGAGAAATCTCTGTATACCCCCTCTAACGACCCGACAATGATTTCTGTCGACAAATTATTGTTATTCAGATGGAAATAGATATTCTGCACCCCACCATGATGCGTGCCAAGTCATATTAGATTTTTGAAGAAATATTGAAAATGAGAAATCCCTCTATACCCCCTCTGACGACCCGACAATGATTTCTGTTAACAAATTATTGTTATTGAGATGGAAATGGATATTCTGTACCCCACCATGATGCGTGCCAAGTGATATTATATTTTTGAAGAAATATTGAAAATGAAAAATCCCTCTATTCCCCCTCTAACGACCCGTCAATGATTTCTGTTGACGACTTATTGTTATTCAGATGGAAATGGATATTCTGCACCCCACTATGATGCGTGCTAAGTCATATTTGATTTTGAGGTAATTTTGAAAATGAAAAATCCCTCTATATCCCCTCTAACGACCCGACAATGATTTCTGTTGACGAATTATTGTTATTCAGATGGAAATGAATATTCTGCACCCCACCATGTTGCGTGTCAAGTCATATTTGATTTTGAGGTAATTTTGAAAATGAAAAATCCCTCTATACCCACTCTAACGATCCGACAATGATTTCTGTCGACGAGTTATTGTTATTCAGATAGAAATAGATATTCTGCACCCCACCATGATGCGTGCCAAGTCATATTAGATTTTTGAAGAAATATTGAAAATGAAAAATCCCTCTATACCCCCTCCAACGACCCGTCAATGATTTCTGTTGACGAATTATTGTTATGTAGATGAAAACGGATATTCTGCACCCCACCATGATGCGTGCCAAGACATATTTAATTTTGAGGTAATTTTGAAAATGAAAAATCCCTCTATACCCCCTCTGACGACCGGACAATGATTTCTGGTGACAAATTATTGATATTGAGATGGAAATGAATATTCTGCACCCCACCATGTTGCGTGCCAAGTCATATTTGATTTTGAGGTAATTTTGAAAATGAAAAATCCCTCTATACCCCCTCTAACGACCCGACAACGATTTCTGTCGACGAATTATAGTTATTCAGATGGAAATGAATATTCTGCACCCCACCATGTTGCGTGCCAAGTCATTTTTGATTTTGAGGTAATTTTTGAAAATGAGAAATCCCTCTATATCTCCTCTAACGACCCGACAATGATTTCTGTTGACGAATTATTGTTATTTAGATGGAAATGAATATTCTGCACCCCACTATGTTGCGTGCCAAGTCATATTTGATTTTGAGGTAATTTTGAAAATGAAAAATCCCTCTATACCCCCTCTAACGATCCGACAATGATTTCTGTCGACGAATTATTGTTATTCAGATAGAAATAGATATTCTGCACCCCACCATGATGCGTGCCAAGTCATATTAGATTTTTGAAGAAATATTGAAAATGAGAAATCCCTCTATACCCCCTCCAACCACCCGTCAATGATTTCTGTTGACGAATTATTGTTATTTAGATGAAAATGGATATTCTGCAACCCACCATGATGAGTGCCAAGTCATATTTGATTTTGAAGTACTTTTGAAATTGAAAAATCCCTCTATACCCCCTCTAACGACCCGACAATGATTTCTGTTGACGAATTATTGTTATTAAGATGGAAATGGATATTCTGCACCCCACCATGATGCGTGCCAAGTCATATTGGATTTTTGAAGAAATATTGAAAATGAAAAATCCCTCTATACCCCCTCTAACGACCCGACAATGATTTCTGTTGACGAATTATCGTTATCCAGATGGAAATGAATATTCTGCAACCGACCATGTTGCGTGCCAAGTCTAATTTGATTTTGAGGTAATTTTGAAAATGAGAAATCTCTGTATACCCCCTCTAACGACCCGACAATGATTTCTGTCGACAAATTATTGTTATTCAGATGGAAATAGATATTCTGCACCCCACCATGATGCGTGCCAAGTCATATTAGATTTTTGAAGAAATATTGAAAATGAGAAATCCCTCTATACCCCCTCTGACGACACGACAATGATTTCTGTTGACGAATTATTGTTATTCAGATGGACACGGATACTTTGCACCCCTCCATGATGCGTGCCAAGTCATATTTGATTTTGAGGTAATTTTGAAAATGAAAAATCCCTCTATACACCCTCTAACGACCCGACAATGAGTTCTGTTGACGAATTATTGTTATTCAGAAAATAATGGATATTCTGCATCCCACCACGATGCGTGCCAAGTCATATTGGATTTTTGAAGAAATTATGAAAATGAAAAATCCCTCTATACCCCCTCTGACGACCCGACAATGATTTCTGTCGACAAATTATTGTTATTCAGATGGAAATGGATATTCTGCACCCCACCATGATGCGTGCCAAGTCATATTGGATTTTTGAAGAAATATTGAAAATGAAAAATCCCTCTATACCCCCTCTAACGACCCGACAATGATTTCTGTTGACGAATTATCGTTATCCAGATGGAAATGAATATTCTGCACGAAACCATGATGCGTGCCAAGTCATATTAGATTTTTGAAGAAATTTTGAAAATGAAAAATCCCTCTATACCCCCTCTAACGACCCGACAATGATTTCTGTCGACGAATTATTGTTATTCAGATGGAAATAGATATTCTGCACCCGACCATGTTGCGTGTCAAGTCTTATTTGATTTTGAGGTAATTTTGAAAATGAGAAATCCCTCTATACCCCCTCTGACGACCCGACAATGACTTCTGTTGACGAATTATTGTTATTCAGATGGACATGGATACTTTGCACCCCACCATGATGCGTGCCAAGTCATATTAGATTTTTGAAGAAATTTTGAAAATGAAAATTCCCTCTATACCCCCTCCAACGACCCGTCAATGATTTCTGTTGACAAATTATTGTTATTCAGATGGAAATGAATATTCTGCACCAAACCATGATGCGTGCCAAGTCATATTATATTTTTGAAGAAATTTTGAAAATGAAAAATCCCTCTATACCCCCTCCTACGACCCGTCAATGATTTCTGTTGACTAATCATTGTTATTCAGATGGAAATAGATATTCTGCACCCCACCATGATGCGTGTCAAGTCATATTTGATTTTGAGGTAATTTTGAAAATGAAAAACCCTTTATTCCCCCTCTGACGACCCGACAATGATTTCTGTTGAGAAATTATTGTTATTGAGATGGAAATGGATATTCTGTACCCCACCATGATGCGTGCCAAGTCATATTAGATTATTGAAGAAATTTTGAAAATGAAAAATCCCTCTATACCCCCTCCAATGACCCGTCAATGATTTCTGTTGACGAATTATTGTTATTCAGATGGAAATTAATATTCTGCACTCCACCATGTTGCGTGCCAAGTCATATTTGATTTTGAGGTAATTTTGAAAATGAAAAACCCTCTATTCCCCCTCTGACGACCCGACAATGATTTCTGTTGAGAAATTATTGTTATTGAGATGGAAATGGATATTCTGTACCCCACCCTGATGCGTGCCAAGTCATATTTGATTTTGAGGTAATTTTGAAAATGAGAAATCCCTCTATACCCCCTCTAACGACCCGACAATGATTTCTGTTGACGAATTATTGTTATTCAGATGGAAATGGATATTCTGCACCCCACCATGATGCGTGCCAAGTCATATTAGATTTTTGAAGAAATTTTGAAAATGAAAAATCACTCTATACCCCCTCCAACGACCCGTCAATGATTTCTGTTGACGAATTATTGTTATTCAGATGGAAATGGATATTCTGCACCCCACTATGATGCGTGCCATGTCATATTTGATTTTGAGGTAATTTTGAAAATGTAAAATCCCTCTATACCCCCTCTAACGACCCGACAGTGAGTTCTGTTGACGAATTATTGTTATTCAGATGATAATGGATATTCTGCACCCCACTATGATGCGTGCCATGTCATATTTGATTTTGAGGTAATTTTGAAAATGTAAAATCCCTCTATATCCCCTCTGACGACCCGACAATGATTTCTGTTAACAAATTATTGTTTTTGAGATGGAAATGGATATTATGTACCCCACTATGATGCGTTCCAAGTCATATTTGATTTTTGAAGAAATATTGAAAATGAGAAATCCCTCTATACCCCCTCCAACGACCCGTCAATGTTTTCTGTTGACGAATTATTGTTATTTAGATGGAAATGGATATTCTGCACCCCACCATGATGCGTGCCAAGTCATATTTGATTTTGAGGTAATTTTGAAAATGAAAAATCCCTCTATACCCCCTCTGACGACCCGACAATGATTTCTGTCGACGAATTATTGTTATTCAGATGGAAATGGATATTCTGCACCCCACCATGATGCGTGCCAAGTCAAATTGGATTTTTGAAGAAATATTGAAAATGAAAAATCTCTCTTTACCCCCTCTAACGACCCGACAATGATTTCTGTACGAATTATTGTTATCCAGATGGAAATGAATATTCTGCACCCCACCATGTTGCGTGCCAAGTCATATTAGATTTTTGAAGAAATATTGAAAATGAGAAATCCCTCTTTACCTCCTCTGAAGACCCGACAATGATTTCTGTTGGCGAATTATTGTTATTCAGATGGACATGGATACTTTGCACCCCACCATTATGCGTGCCAAGTCATATTAGATTTTTGAAGAAATATTGAAAATGAAAAATCCCTCTATTTCCCCTCTAACGACCCGACAATGATTTCTGTTGACAAATTATTGTTATTCAGATGGAAATGGATATTCTGCACCCCACTATGTTGCGTGCCAAGTCATATTTGATTTTGAGGTAATTTTGAAAATGAAAAATCCCTCTATACCCCCTCTAACGACCCGACAATGATTTCTGTTGACAAATTATTGTTATTCAAATGGCAATGGATATTCTGCACCCCACCATGATGCGTGCTAAGTCATATTAGATTTTTGAAGAAATTTTGAAAATGAAAAATCCCTCTATACCCCCTCCAACAACCCGTCAATGATTTCTGTTGACGACTTATTGTTATTCAGATGGAAATGGTTATTCTGCACCCCACTATGATGCGTGCCAAGTCATATTTGATTTTGAGGTAATTTTGAAAATGAAAAATCCCTCTATACCCCCTCTGACGACCCGACAATGATTTCTGGTGACAAATTATTGATATTGAGATGGAAATGGATATTCTGTACCCCACCATGATGCGTGCCAAGTCATATTTGATTTCTGAAGTCATTTTGAAATTGAAAAATCCCTCTATACCCCCTCTGACGACCCGACAATGATTTCTGTCGACGAATTATTGTTATTCAGATGGAAATGGATATTCTGCACCCCACCATGATGCGTGCCAAGTCAAATTGGATTTTTGAAGAAATATTGAAAATGAAAAATATCTCTATACCCCCTCTAACGTCTCGACAATGATTTCTGTTGACGAATTATTGTTATCCAGATGTAAATGAATATTCTGCACCCCACCATGTTGCGTGCGAAGTCATATTTGATTTTGAGGTAATTTTGAAAATGAGAAATCCCTCTATACCCCCTCTAACGACCCGACAATGATTTCTGTCGACGAATTATTGTTATTCAGATAGAAATAAATATTCTGCACCCCACTATGATGCGTGCCAAGTCATATTAGATTTTTGAAGAAATATTGAAAATGAGAAATCCCTCTTTACCCCCTCTGACGACCCGACAATGATTTCTGTTGACGAATTATTGTTATTCAGATGGACATGGATACTTTGCACCCCACCATGATGCGTGCCAAGTCATATTACATTTTTGAAGAAATATTGAAAATGAAAAATCCCTCTATTCATCCTCTAACGACCCGACAATGATTTCTGTTGACAAATTATTGTTATTCAGATGGAAATGGATATTCTGCACCCCACCATGTTGCGTGCCAAGTCATATTTGATTTTGAAGTACTTTTGAAAATGAAAAATCCCTCTATACCCCCTCTAACGACCCGACAATGATTTCTGTTGACGAATTATTGTTATTCAGATGGAAATGGATATTCTGCACCCCTCCATGATGCGTGCCAAGTCATATTGGATTTTTGAAGAAATATTGAAAATGAAAAATCCCTCTATACCCCCTCTAACGACCCGACAATGATTTCTGTTGACGAATTATCGTTATCCAGATGGAAATGAATATTCTGCAACCGACCATGTTGCGTGCCAAGTCTAATTTGATTTTGAGGTAATTTTGAAAATGAGAAATCTCTGTATACCCCCTCTAACGACCCGACAATGATTTCTGTCGACAAATTATTGTTATTCAGATGGAAATAGATATTCTGCACCCCACCATGATGCGTGCCAAGTCATATTAGATTTTTGAAGAAATATTGAAAATGAGAAATCACTCTATACCCCCTCTGACGACACGACAATGATTTCTGTTGACGAATTATTGTTATTCAGATGGACACGGATACTTTGCACCCCTCCATGATGCGTGCCAAGTCATATTTGATTTTGAGGTAATTTTGAAAATGAAAAATCCCTCTATACACCCTCTACCGACCCGACAATGAGTTCTGTTGACGAATTATTGTTATTCAGAAAATAATGGATATTCTGCATCCCACCACGATGCGTGCCAAGTCATATTGGATTTTTGAAGAAATTATGAAAATGAAAAATCCCTCTATACCCCCTCTGACGACCCGACAATGATTTCTGTCGACAAATTATTGTTATTCAGATGGAAATGGATATTCTGCACCCCACCATGATGCGTGCCAAGTCATATTGGATTTTTGAAGAAATATTGAAAATGAAAAATCCCTCTATACCCCCTCTAACGACCCGACAATGATTTCTGTTGACGAATTATCGTTATACAGATGGAAATGAATATTCTGCACGAAACCATGATGCGTGCCAAGTCATATTAGATTTTTGAAGAAATTTTGAAAATGAATAATCCCTCTATACCCCCTCTAACGACCCGACAATGATTTCTGTCGACGAATTATTGTTATTCAGATGGAAATAGATATTCTGCACCCGACCATGTTGCGTGCCAAGTCTTATTTGATTTTGAGGTAATTTTGAAAATGAGAAATCCCTCTATACCCCCTCTGACGACCCGACAATGACTTCTGTTGACGAATTATTGTTATTCAGATGGACATGGATACTTTGCACCCCACCATGATGCGTGCTAAGTCATATTAGATTTTTGAAGAAATTTTGAAAATGAAAATTCCCTCTATACCCCCTCCAACGACCCGTCAATGATTTCTGTTGACAAATTATTGTTATTCAGATGGAAATGGATATTCTGCACCAAACCATGATGCGTGCCAAGTCATATTAGATTTTTGAAGAAATTTTGAAAATGAAAAATCCCTCTATACCCCCTCCTACGACCCGTCAATGATTTCTGTTGACTAATCATTGTTATTCAGATGGAAATAGATATTCTGCACCCCACCATGATGCGTGTCAAGTCATATTTGATTTTGAGGTAATTTTGAAAATGAAAAACCCTTTATTCCCCCTCTGACGACCCGACAATGATTTCTGTTGAGAAATTATTGTTATTGAGATGGAAATGGATATTCTGTACCCCACCATGATGCGTGCCAAGTCATATTAGATTATTGAAGAAATTTTGAAAATGAAAAATCCCTCTATACCCCCTCCAATGACCCGTCAATGATTTCTGTTGACGAATTATTGTTATTCAGATGGAAATTAATATTCTGCACTCCACCATGTTGCGTGCCAAGTCATATTTGATTTTGAGGTAATTTTGAAAATGAAAAACCCTCTATTCCCCCTCTGACGACCCGACAATGATTTCTGTTGAGAAATTATTGTTATTGAGATGGAAATGGATATTCTGTACCCCACCCTGATGCGTGCCAAGTCATATTTGATTTTGAGGTAATTTTGAAAATGAGAAATCCCTCTATACCCCCTCTAACGACCCGACAATGATTTCTGTTGACGAATTATTGTTATTCAGATGGAAATGGATATTCTGCACCCCACCATGATGCGTGCCAAGTCATATTAGATTTTTGAAGAAATTTTGAAAATGAAAAATCCCTCTATACCCCCTCCAACGACCCGTCAATGATTTCTGTTGACGAATTATTGTTATTCAGATGGAAATGGATATTCTGCACCCCACTATGATGCGTGCCATGTCATATTTGATTTTGAGGTAATTTTGAAAATGTAAAATCCCTCTATACCCCCTCTAACGACCCGACAGTGAGTTCTGTTGACGAATTATTGTTATTCAGATGATAATGGATATTCTGCACCCCACTATGATGCGTGCCATGTCATATTTGATTTTGAGGTAATTTTGAAAATGTAAAATCCCTCTATATCCCCTCTGACGACCCGACAATGATTTCTGTTAACAAATTATTGTTTTTGAGATGGAAATGGATATTATGTACCCCACTATGATGCGTTCCAAGTCATATTTGATTTTTGAAGAAATATTGAAAATGAGAAATCCCTCTATACCCCCTCCAACGACCCGTCAATGTTTTCTGTTGACGAATTATTGTTATTTAGATGGAAATGGATATTCTGCACCCCACCATGATGCGTGCCAAGTCATATTTGATTTTGAGGTAATTTTGAAAATGAAAAATCCCTCTATACCCCCTCTGACGACCCGACAATGATTTCTGTCGACGAATTATTGTTATTCAGATGGAAATGGATATTCTGCACCCCACCATGATGCGTGCCAAGTCAAATTGGATTTTTGAAGAAATATTGAAAATGAAAAATATCTCTATACCCCCTCTAACGTCTCGACAATGACTTCTGTTGACGAATTATTGTTATCCAGATGTAAATGAATATTCTGCACCCCACCATGTTGCGTGCGAAGTCATATTTGATTTTGAGGTAATTTTGAAAATGAGAAATCCCTCTATACCCCCTCTAACGACCCGACAATGATTTCTGTCGACGAATTATTGTTATTCAGATAGAAATAAATATTCTGCACCCCACTATGATGCGTGCCAAGTCATATTAGATTTTTGAAGAAATATTGAAAATGAGAAATCCCTCTTTACCCCCTCTGACGACCCGACAATGATTTCTGTTGACGAATTATTGTTATTCAGATGGACATGTTTACTTTGCACCCCACCATGATGCGTGCCAAGTCATATTACATTTTTGAAGAAATATTGAAAATGAAAAATCCCTCTATTCATCCTCTAACGACCCGACAATGATTTCTGTTGACAAATTATTGTTATTCAGATGGAAATGGATATTCTGCACCCCACCATGTTGCGTGCCAAGTCATATTTGATTTTGAGGTAATTTTGAAAATGAAAAATCCCTCTATACCCCCTCTAACGACCCGACAATGATATTGGTTGACAAATTATTGTTATTCAAATGGCAATGGATATTCTGCTCCCCACTATGATGCGTGCCTAGTCATATTTGATTTTGAGGTAATTTTGAAAATGAAAAATCCCTCTATATCCCCTCTAACGACCCGACAATGATTTCTGTTGACGAATTATTGTTATTCAGACGGAAATGAATATTCTGCACCCCACCATGATGCGTGCCAAGTCATATTAGATTTTTGAAGAAATATTGAAAATGAGAAATCCCTCTATACCCCCTCCAACGACCCGTCAATGATTTCTGTTGACGAATTATTGTTATTTAGATGGGAACAGATATTCTGCACCCCACCATGATGCGTGCCAAGTCATATTTGATTTTGAGGTACTTTTGAAAATGAAAAATCCCTCTATACCCCCTCTAACGACCCGACAATGATTTCTGTCTACGAATTATTGTTATTCAGATGGAAATAGATATTCTGCACCCCTCCATGATACGTGCCAAGTCATATTGGATTTTTGAAGAAATATTGAAAATGAGAAATCCCTCTATACCCCCTCCATCGACCCGTCAATGATTTCTGTTGACGAATTATTGTTATATAGATGGAAATGGATAATCTGTACCCCACCATGATGCGTGCCAAGTCATATTAGATTTTTGAAGAAATATTGAAAATGAAAAATCCCTCTATTCCCCCTCTAACGACCCGTCAATGATTTCTGTTGACGAATTATTGTTATTCAGATGGAAATGAATATTCTGCACCCCACCATGTTGCGTGCCAAGTCATTTTTGATTTTGAGGTAATTTTGAAAATGAAAAATCCCTCTATACCCCCTCTGACGACCCTACAATGATTTCTGTCGACGAATTATTGTTATTCAGATGGAAATGGATATTCTGCACCCCACTATGATGCGTGCCAAGTCATATTTGATTTTGAGGTAATTTTGAAAATGATAAAATCCCTCTATACCCCCTCTGACGACCCGACAATGATTTCTGGTAATAAATTATTGATATTGAGATGGAAATGAATATTCTGCACCTCACCATGATGCGTGCCACGTCATATTTGATTTTGAGGTAATTTTGAAAATGATAAAATCCCTCTATACCCCCTCTGACGACCCGACAATGATTTCTGGTAATAAATTATTGATATTGAGATGGAAATGAATATTCTGCACCTCACCATGATGCGTGCCACGTCATATTTGATTTTGGGGTAATTTTGAAAATGAAAAATCCCTCTATACCCCCTCTGACGACCCGACAATGATTTCTGTCGACGAATTATTGTTATTCAGATGGAAATGGATATTCTGCACCCCACTATGAAGCGTGCCAAGTCATATTTGATTTTGAGGTAATTTTGAAAATGATAAAATCCCTCTATACCCCCTCTGACGACCCGACAATGATTTCTGGTAATAAATTATTGATATTGAGATGGAAATGAATATTCTGCACCTCACCATGATGCGTGCCACGTCATATTTGATTTTGAGGTAATTTTGAAAATGAAAGATCCCTCTATACCCCCTCTAACGACCCGACAATGATTTCTGTCGACGAATTATTGTTATTCAGATGGAAATGAATATTCTGCACCCCACCATGTTGCGTGCCAAGTCATTTTTGATTTTGAGGTAATTTTGAAAATGAAAAATCCCTCTATACCCCCTCTGACGACCCGACAATGATTTCTGTCGACGAATTATTGTTATTCAGATGGAAATGGATATTCTGCACCCCACCATGATGCGTGCCAAGTCAAATTGGATTTTTGAAGAAATATTGAAAATGAAAAATATCTCTATACCCCCTCTAACGACCCTACAACGATTTCTGTTGACGAATTATTGTTATCCAGATGGAAATGAATATTCTGCACCCCACCATGTTGCGTGCCAAGTCATATTTGATTTTGAGGTAATTTTGAAAATGAGAAATCCCTCTATACCCCCTCTAACGACCCGACAATGATTTCTGTCGACGAATTATTGTTATTCAAATGGGAATAGATATTCTGCACCCCACTATGATGCGTGCCAAGTCATATTAAATTTTTGAAGAAATATTGAAAATGAGAAATCCCTCTTTACCCCCTCTGACGACCCGACAATGATTTCTGTTGACGAATTATTGTTATTCAGATGGACATGGATACTTTGCACCCCACCATGATGCGTGCCAAGTCATATTAGATTTTTGAAGAAATATTGAAAATGAAAAATCCCTCTATTCCACCTCTAACGACCCGACAATGATTTCTGTAGACAAATTATTGTTATTCAGATGGAAATGGATATTCTGCACCCCACCATGTTAAGTGCCAAGTCAAATTGGATTTTTGAAGAAATATTGAAAATGAAAAATATCTCTATACCCCCTCTAACGACCCGACAATGATTTCTGTCGACGAATTATTGTTATTCAGATGGAAATGGATATTCTGCACCCCACCATGATGCGTGCCAAGTCAAATTGGATTTTTGAAGAAATATTGAAAATGAAAAATATCTCTATACCCCCTCTAACGACCCGACAATGATTTCTGTTGACGAATTATTGTTATCCAGATGGAAATGAATATTCTGCACCCCACCATGTTGCGTGCCAAGTCATATTTGATTTTGAGGTAATTTTGAAAATGAGAAATCCCTCTATACCCCCTCTAACGACCTGACAATGATTTCTGTCGACGAATTATTGTTATTCAGATGGAAATGAATATTCTGCACCCCACCATGTTGCGTGCCAAGTCATTTTTGATTTTGAGGTAATTTTGAAAATGAAAAATCCCTCTATACTCCCTCTGACGACCCGACAATGATTTCTGTCGACGAATTATTGTTATTCAGATGGAAATGGATATTCTGCACCCCACCATGATGCGTGCCAAGTCAAATTGGATTTTTGAAGAAATATTGAAAATGAAAAATATCTCTATACCCCCTCTAACGACCCGACAATGATTTCTGTTGACGAATTATTGTTATCCAGATGGAAATGAATATTCTGCACCCCACCATGTTGCGTGCCAAGTCATATTTGATTTTGAGGTAATTTTGAAAATGAGAAATCCCTCTATACCCCCTTTAACGACCCGACAATGATTTCTGTCGACGAATTATTGTTATTCAGATGGAAACAGATATTCTGCACCCCACTATGATGCGTGCCAAGTCATATTAAATTTTTGAAGAAATATTGAAAATGAGAAATCCCTCTTTACCCCCTCTGACGACCCGACAATGATTTCTGTTGACGAATTATTGTTATTCAGATGGACATGGATACTTTGCACCCCACCATGATGCGTGCCAAGTCATATTAGATTTTTGAAGAAATATTGAAAATGAAAAATCCCTCTATTCCACCTCTAACGACCCGACAATGATTTCTGTCGACAAATTATTGTTATTCAGATGGAAATGGATATTCTGCACCCCACCATGTTGCGTGCCAAGTCATATTTGATTTTGAGGTAATTTTGAAAATGAAAAATCCCTCTATACCCCCTCTAACGACCCGACAATGATATCGGTTGACAAATTATTGTTATTCAAATGGCAATGGATATTCTGCACCCCGCTATGATGCGTGCCAAGTCATATTTGATTTTGAGGTAATTTTGAAAATGAAAAATCCCTCTATATCCCCTCTAACGACCCGACAATGATTTCTGTTGACGAATTATTGTTATTCAGATGGAAATGAATATTCTGCACCCCACCATGTTGCGTGCCAAGTCATATTTGATTTCGAGGTAATTTTGAAAATGAAAAATCCCTCTATACCCCCTCTAACGATCCGACAATGATTTCTGTCGACGAATTATTGTTATTCAGATAGAAATAGATATTCTGCACCCCACCATGATGCGTGCCAAGTGATATTAGATTTTTGAAGAAATATTGAAAATGAGAAATCCCTCTATACCCCCTCCAACGACCCGTCAATGATTTCTGTTGATGAATTATTGTTATTTAGATGGAAACGGATATTCTGCACCCCACCATGTTGCGTGCCAAGTCATATTTGATTTTGAGGTACTTTTGATAATGAAAAATCCCTCTATACCCCCTCTAACAACCCGACAATGATTTCTGTCGACGAATTATTGTTATTCAGATGGAAATAGATATTCTGCACCCCACCATGATACGTGCCAAGTCATATTAGATTTTTGAAGAAATATTGAAAATGAGAAATCCCTCTATACCCCCTCTGACGACCCGACAATGATTTCTGTTGACGAATTATTGTTATTTAGATGGAAACGGATATTCTGCACCCCACCATGATGCGTGCCAAGTCATATTTGATTTTGAGGTACTTTTGATAATGAAAAATCCCTCTATACCCCCTCTAACGACCCGACAATGATTTCTGTCAACGAATTATTGTTATTCAGATGGAAATGGATATTCTGCACCCCACTATGATGCGTGCCAAGTCATATTTAATTTTGAGGTAATTTTGAAAATGAAAAATCCCTCTATACCTCCTCTAACGATCCGACAATGATTTCTGTCGACGAATTATTGTTATTCAGATAGAAATAGATATTCTGCACCCCACCATGATGCGTGCCAAGTCATATTAGATTTTTGAAGAAATATTGAAAATGAGAAATCCCTCTATACCCCCTCCAACGACCCGTCAATGATTTCTGTTGACGAATTATTGTTATTTAGATGGAAATGGATATTCTGCACCCCACCATGATGCGTGCCAAGTCATATTGGATTTTTGAAGAAATATTGAAAATGAAAAATCCCTCTATACCCCCTCTAACGACCCGACAATGATTTCTGTTGACGAATTATCGTTATCCAGATGGAAATGAATATTCTGCACCCGACCATGTTGCGTGCCAAGTCTAATTTGATTTTGAGGTAATTTTGAAAATGAGAAATCTCTGTATACCCCCTCTAACGACCCGACAATGATTTTTGTCGACAAATTATTGTTATTCAGATGGAAATAGATATTCTGCACCCCTTCATGATGCGTGCCAAGTCATATTAGATTTTTGAAGAAATATTGAAAATGAGAAATCCCTCTATACCCCCTCTGACGACCCGACAATGATTTCTGTTGACGAATTATTGTTATTCAGATGGACATGGATACTTTGCACCCCACCATGATGCGTGCCAAGTCATATTTGATTTTGAGGTAATTTTGAAAATGAAAAATCCCTCTATACCCCCTCTGACGACCCGACAATGATTTCTGTTGACAAATAATTGTTATTGAGATGGAAAAGGATATTCTGTACCCCACCATGATGCGTGCCAAGTCATATTTGAATTTTGAAGTCATTTTGAAAATGAGAAATCCCTCTATACACCCTCTAACGACCCGACAATGAGTTCTGTTGACGAATTATTGTTATTCAGAAAATAATGGATATTCTGCATCCCACCACGATGCGTGCCAACTCATATTGGATTTTTGAAGAAATATTGAAAATGAAAAATCCCTCTATACCCCCTCTGACGACCCGACAATAATTTCTGTCGACAAATTATTGTTATTCAGATGGAAATGGATATTCTGCACCCCACCATGATGCGTGCCAAGTCATATTGGATTTTTGAAGAAATATTGAAAATGAAAAATCCCTCTATACCCCCTCTAACGACCCGACAATGATTTTTGTTGACGAGTTATCGTTATCCAGATGGAAATCAATATTCTGCACCCGACCATGTTGCGTGCCAAGTCTTATTTGATTTTGAGGTAATTTTGAAAATGAGAAATCCCTCTATACCCCCTCTGACGACCCGACAATGATTTATGTTGACGAATTATTGTTTTTCAGACGGACATGGATACTTTGCACCCCACCATGATGCGTGCCAAGTCATATTAGATTTTTGAAGAAATTTTGAAAATGAAAATTCCCTCTATACCCCCTCCAACGACCCGTCAATGATTTCTGTTGACAAATTATTGTTATTCAGATGGAAATGGATATTCTGCACCAAACCATGATGCGTGCCAAGTCATATTAGATTTTTGAAGAAATTTTGAAAATGAAAAATCCCTCTATACCCCCTCTAACGACCCGACAATGATTTCTGTCGACGAATTATTGTTATTCAGATGGAAATAGATATTCTGCACCCACCATGATGCGTGCCAAGTCATATTAGATTTTTGAAGAAATATTGAAAATGAGAAATCCCTCTATACGCCCTCTAACGACCCGTCAATGATTTCTGTTGACAAATTATTGTTATTCAGATGGAAATGGATATTCTGCACCCCACCATGATGCGTGCCAAGTCATATTAGATTTTTAAAGAAATTTTGAAAATGAAAAATCCCTCTATACCCCCTCCTACGACCCGTCAATGATTTCTGTTGACTAATCATTGTTATTCAGATGGAAATAGATATTCTGCACCCTACCATGATGCGTGTCAAGTCATATTTGATTTTGAGGTAATTTTGAAAATGAAAAACCCTCTATTCCCCCTCTGACGACCCGACAATGATTTCTGTTGAGAAATTATTGTTATTGAGATGGAAATGGATATTCTGTACCCCACCATGATGCGTGCCAAGTCATATTAGATTATTGAAGAAATTTTGAAAATGAAAAATCCCTCTATACCCCCTCCAACGACCCGTCAATGATTTCTGTTGACGAATTATTGTTATTCAGATGGAAATTAATATTCTGCACTCCACCATGTTGCGTGCCAAGTCGTATTTGATTTTGAGGAAATTTTGAAAATGAAAAACCCTCTATTCCCCCTCTGACGACCCGACAATGATTTCTGTTGAGAAATCATTTTTATTGAGATGGAAATGGATATTCTGTACCCCACCATGATGCGTGCCAAGTCATATTAGATTATTGAAGAAATTTTGGAAATGAAAAATCCTTCTATACCCCCTCCAACGACCCGTCAATGATTTCTGTTGACGAATTATTGTTATTTAGATGGAAGTGGATATTCTGCACCCCACCCTGATGCGTGCCAAGTCATATTTGATTTTGAGGTAATTTTGAAAATGAAAAATCCCTCTATACCCCCTCTAACGACCCGACAATGATTTCTGTTGACGAATTATTGTTATTCAGATGGAAATGGATATTCTGCACCCCACCATGATGCGTGCCAAGTCATATTAGATTTTTGAAGAAATTTTGAAAATGAAAAATCCCTCTATACCCCCTCCAACGACCCGTCAATGTTTTCTGTTGACGAATTATTGTTATTTAGATGGAAATGGATATTCTGCACCCCACCATGATGCGTGCCAAGTCATATTTGATTTTGAGGTAATTTTGAAAATGAAAAATCCCTCTATACCCCCTCTAACGACCCGACAATGATTTCTGTTAACGAATTATTGTTATTCAGATGGAAATGGATATTCTGCACCCCACCATGATGCGTTCCAAGTCATATTTGATTTTTGAAGAAATATTGAAAATGAGAAATCCCTCTGTACCCCCTCCAACGACCCGTCAATGTTTTCTGTTGACGAATTATTGTTATTTAGATGGAAATAGATACTCTGCACCCCACCATGATGCGTGCCAAGTCATATTTGATTTTGAGGTAATTTTGAAAATGAAAAATCCCTCTATACCCCCTCTGACGACCCGACAATGATTTCTGTCGACGAATTATTGTTATTCAGATGGAAATGGATATTCTGCACCCCACCATGATGCGTGCCAAGTAAAATTGGATTTTTGAAGAAATATTGAAAATGAAAAATCTCTCTTTACCCCCTCTAACGACCCGACAATGATTTCTGTACGAATTATTATTATCCAGATGGAAATGAATATTCTGCACCCCACCATGTTGCGTGCCAAGTCATATTTGATTTTGAGGTAATTTTGAAAATGAGAAATCCCTCTATACCCCCTCTAACGACCCGACAATGATTTCTGTCGACGAATTATTGTTATTCAGATGGAAATAGATATTCTGCACCCCACCATGATGCGTGCCAAGTCATATTAGATTTTTGAAGAAATATTGAAAATGAGAAATCCCTCTTTACCCCCTCTGACGACCCGACAATGATTTCTGTTGGCGAATTATTGTTATTCAGATGGACATGGATACCTTGCACCCCACCATGATGCGTGCCAAGTCATTTTAGATTTTTGAAGAAATATTGAAAATGAAAAATCCCTCTATTTCCCCTCTAACGACCCGACAATGATTTCTGTTGACAAATTATTGTTATTCAGATGGAAATGGATATTCTGCACCCCACTATGTTGCGTGCCAAGTCATATTTGATTTTGAGGTAATTTTGAAAATGAAAAATCCCTCAATACCCCCTCTAACGACCCGACAATGATTTCTGTTGACAAATTATTGTTATTCAAATGGCAATGGATATTCTGCACCCCACCATGATGCGTGCCAAGTCATATTAGGTTTTTGAAGAAATTTTGAAAATGAAAAATCCCTCTATACCCCCTCCAACTACCCGTCAACGATTTCTGTTGACGACTTATTGTTATTCAGATGGAAATGGATATTCTGCACTCCACTATGATGCGTGCCAAGTCATATTTGATTTTGAGGTAATTTTGAAAATGAAAAATCACTCTATACCCCCTCTGACGACCCGACAATGATTTCTGGTGACAAATTATTGATATTGAGATGGAAATGGATATTCTGTACCCCACCATGATGCGTGCCAAGTCATATTTGATTTTTGAAGTCATTTTGAAAATGAAAAATCCCTCTATACCCCCTCTGACGACCCGACAATGATTTCTGTCGACGAATTATTGTTATTCAGATGGAAATGGATATTCTGCACCCCACCATGATGCGTGCCAAGTCAAATTGGATTTTTGAAGAAATATTGAAAATGAAAAATATCTCTATACCCCCTCTAACGTCCCGACAATGATTTCTGTTGACGAATTATTGTTATCCAGATGTAAATGAATATTCTGCACCCCACCATGTTGCGTGCCAAGTCACATTTGATTTTGAGGTAATTTTGAAAATGAGAAATCCCTCTATACCCCCTCTAACGACCCGACAATGATTTCTGTCGACGAATTATTGTTATTCAGATAGAAATAGATATTCTGCACCCCACTATGATGCGTGCCAAGTCATATTAGATTTTTGAAGAAATATTGAAAATGAGAAATCCCTCTTTACCCCCTCTGACGACCCGACAATGATTTCTGTTGACGAATTATTGTTATTCAGATGGACATGGATACTTTGCACCCCACCATGATGCGTGCCAAGTCATATTTGATTTTGAGGTAATTTTGAAAATGAAAAATCCCTCTATAACCCCTCTAACGACCCGACAATGATATCGGTTGACAAATTATTGTTATTCAAATGGCAATAGATATTCTGCTCCCCACTAAGATGCGTGCCAAGTCATATTTGATTTTGAGGTAATTTTGAAAATGATAAAATCCCTCTATACCCCCTCTGACGACCCGACAATGATTTCTGGTGACAAATTATTGATATTGAGATGGAAATGAATATTCTGCACCCCACCATGATGCGTGCCACGTCATATTTGATTTTGAGGTAATTTTGAAAATGAAAAATCCCTCTATACCCCCTCTAACGACCCGACAATGATTTCTGTCGACGAATTATTGTTATTCAGATGGAAATGAATATTCTGCACCCCACTATGTTGCGTGCCAAGTCATATTTGATTTTGAGGTAATTTTGAAAATGAAAAATCCCTCTATATCCCCTCTAACGACCCGACAATGATTTCTGTTGACGAATTAATGTTATTCAGATGGAAATGAATATTCTGCACCCCACTATGTTGCGTGCCAAGTCATATTTGATTTTGAGGTAATTTTGAAAATGAAAAATCCCTCTATACCCCCTCTAACGACCCGACAATGATTTCTGTTGACGAATTATTGTTATTCAGATGGAAATGGATATTCTGCACCCCACCATGATGCGTTCCAAGTAATATTTGATTTTTGAAGAAATATTGAAAATGAGAAATCCCTCTATACCCCCTCCAACGACCCGTCAATGTTTTCTGTTGACGAATTATTGTTATTTAGATGGAAATGGATACTCTGCACCCCACCATGATGCGTGCCAAGTCATATTTGATTTTGAGGTAATTTTGAAAATGAAAAATCCCTCTATACCCCCTCTGACGACCCGACAATGATTTCTGTCGACGAATTATTGTTATTCAGATGGAAATGGATATTTTGCACGCCACCATGATGCGTGCCAAGTCAAATTGGATTTTTGAAGAAATATTGAAAATGAAAAATATCTCTATACCCCCTCTAACGTCCCGACAATGATTTCTGTTGACGAATTATTGTTATCCAGATGTAAATGAATATTCTGCACCCCACCATGTTGCGTGCCAAGTCACATTTGATTTTGAGGTAATTTTGAAAATGAGAAATCCCTCTATACCCCCTCTAACGACCCGACAATGATTTCTGTCGACGAATTATTGTTATTCAGATAGAAATAGATATTCTGCACCCCACTATGATGCGTGCCAAGTCATATTAGATTTTTGAAGAAATATTGAAAATGAGAAATCCCTCTTTACCCCCTCTGACGACCCGACAATGATTTCTGTTGACGAATTATTGCTATTCAGATGGACATGGATACTTTGCACCCCACCATGATGCGTGCCAAGTCATATTACATTTTTGAAGAAATATTGAAAATGAAAAATCCCTCTATTCATCCTCTAACGACCCGACAATGATTTCTGTTGACAAATTATTGTTATTCAGATAGAAATGGATATTCTGCACCCCACCATGTTGCGTGCCAAGTCATATTTGATTTTGAGGTAATTTTGAAAATGAAAAATCCCTCTATACCCCCTCTAACGACCCGACAATGATATCGGTTGACAAATTATTGTTATTCAAATGGCAATGGATATTCTGCTCCCCACTATGATGCGTGCCAAGTCATATTTGATTTTGAGGTAATTTTGAAAATGAAAAATCCCTCTATACCCCCTCTAACGACCCGACAATGATTTCTGTCGACGAATTATTGTTATTCAGATGGAAATGAATATTCTGCACCCCACTATGTTGCGTGCCAAGTCATATTTGATTTTGAGGTACTTTTGAAAATGAAAAATCCCTCTATATCCCCTCTAACGACCCGACAATGATTTCTGTCGACGAATTATTGTTATTCAGATGGAAATAGATATTCTGCACTCCACCATGATACGTGCCAAGTCATATTAGATTTTTGAAGAAATATTGAAAATGAGAAATCCCTCTATACCCCCTCCATCGACCCGTCAATGATTTCTGTTGACGAATTATTGTTATATAGATGGAAATGGATATTCTGTACCCCACCATGATGCGTGCCAAGTCATATTAGATTTTTGAAGAAATATTGAAAATGAAAAATCCCTCTATTCCCCCTCTAACGACCCATCAATGATTTCTGTTGACGACTTATTGTTATTCAGATGGAAATAGATATTCTGCACCCCACTATGATGCGTGCCAAGTCATATTTGATTTTGAGGTAATTTTGAAAATGATAAAATCCCTCTATACCCCCTCTAACGACCCGACAATGATTTCTGTTGACGAATTAATGTTATTCAGATGGAAATGAATATTCTGCACCCCACTATGTTGCGTGCCAAGTCATATTTGATTTTGAGGTAATTTTGAAAATGAAAAATCCCTCTATACCCCCTCTAACGACCCGACAATGATTTCTGTCGACGAATTATTGTTATTCAGATGGAAATGAATATTCTGCACCCCACTATGTTGCGTGCCAAGTCATATTTGATTTTGAGGTAATTTTGAAAATGAAAAATCCCTCTATACCCCCTCTAACGACCCGACAATGATATCGGTTGACAAATTATTGTTATTCAAATGGCAATGGATATTCTGCTCCCCACTATGATGCGTGCCAAGTCATATTTGATTTTGAGGTAATTTTGAAAATGAAAAATCCCTCTATACCCCCTCTAACGACCCGACAATGATTTCTGTCGACGAATTATTGTTATTCAGATGGAAATGAATATTCTGCACCCCACTATGTTGCGTGCCAAGTCATATTTGATTTTGAGGTACTTTTGAAAATGAAAAATCCCTCTATATCCCCTCTAACGACCCGACAATGATTTCTGTCGACGAATTATTGTTATTCAGATGGAAATAGATATTCTGCACCCCACCATGATACGTGCCAAGTCATATTAGATTTTTGAAGAAATATTGAAAATGAGAAATCCCTCTATACCCCCTCCATCGACCCGTCAATGATTTCTGTTGACGAATTATTGTTATATAGATGGAAATGGATATTCTGTACCCCACCATGATGCGTGCCAAGTCATATTTGATTTTGAGGTAATTTTGAAAATGAAAAATCCCTCTCTACCCCCTCTAACGACCCGACAATGATTTCTGTCGACGAATTATTGTTATTCAGATGGAAATGAATATTCTGCACCCCACTATGTTGCGTGCCAAGTCATATTTGATTTTGAGGTAATTTTGAAAATGAAAAATCCCTCTATATCCCCTCTAACGACCCGACAATGATTTCTGTTGACGAATTAATGTTATTCAGATGGAAATGAATATTCTGCACCCCAATATGTTGCGTGCCAAGTCATATTTGATTTTGAGGTAATTTTGAAAATGAAAAATCCCTCTATACCCCCTCTAACGATCCGACAATGATTTCTGTCGACGAATTATTGTTATTCAGATAGAAATAGATATTCTGCACCCCACCATGATGCGTGCCAAGTCATATTAGATTTTTGAAGAAATATTGAAAATGAGAAATCCCTCTATACCCCCTCCAACGACCCGTCAATGATTTCTGTTGACGAATTATTGTTATTTAGATGGAAATGGATAGTCTGCACCCCACCATGATGCGTGCCAAGTCATATTTGATTTTGAGGTAAATTTGAAAATGAAAAATCCCTCTATACCCCCTCTGACGGCCCGACAATGATTTCTGTTAACAAATTATTGTTATTGAGATGGAAATGGATATTCTGTACCCCACTATGATGCGTGCCAAGTCATATTTGATTTTTGAAGTTATTTTGAAAATGAAAAATCCCTCTATACCCCCTCTGACGACCCGACAATGATTTCTGTCGAAAAATTATTGTTATTCAGATGGAAATGGATATTCTGCACCCCAACATGATGCGTGCCAAGTCATATTGGATTTTTGAAGAAATATTGAAAATGAAAAATCCGTCTATACCCCCTCTAACGACCCGACAATGATTTCTGTTGACGAATTATCGTTATCCAGATGGAAATGAATATTCAGCACCCCACCATGATGCGTGCCAAGTCATATTTGATTTTGAGGTACTTTTGAAAATGAAAAATCCCTCTATACCCCCTCTAACGACCCGACAATGATTTCTGTCGACGAATTATTGTTATTCAGATGGAAATAGATATTCTGCACCCCACCATGATGCGTGCCAAGTCATATTAGATTTTTGAAGAAATATTGAAAATGAGAAATCCCTCTATACGCCCTCTAACGACCCGACAATGATTTCTGTTGACAAATTATTGTTATTCAGATGGAAATGGATATTCTGCACCCCACCATGATGCGTGCCAAGTCATATTAGATTTTTGAAGAAATTTTGAAAATGAAAAATCCCTCTATACCCCCTCCTACGTCCCGTCAATGATTTCTGTTGACTAATCATTGTCATTCAGATGGAAATAGATATTCTGCACCCCACCATGATGCGTGTCAAGTCATATTTGATTTTGAGGTAATTTTGAAAATGAAAAACCCTCTATTCCCCCTCTGACGACCCGACAATGATTTCTGTTGAGAAATTATTGTTATTGAGATGGAAATGGATATTCTGTACCCCACCATGATGCGTGCCAAGTCATATTAGATTATTGAAGAAATTTTGAAAATGAAAAATCCCTCTATACCCCCTCCAACGACCGGTCAATGATTTCTGTTGACGAATTATTGTTATTTAGATAGAAGTGGATATTCTGCACCCCACCCTGATGCGTGCCAAGTCATATTTGATTTTGAGGTAATTTTGAAAATGAAAAATCCCTCTATACCCCCTCTAACGACCCGACAATGATTTCTGTTGACGAATTATTGTTATTCAGATGGAAATGGATATTCTGCACCCCACCATGATGCGTGCCAAGTCATATTAGATTTTTGAAGAAATTTTGAAAATGAAAAATCCCTTTATACCCCCTCCAACGACCCGTCAATGATTTCTGTTGACGAATTATTGTTATTCAGATGATAATGGATATTCTGCACCCCACCATGATGCGTGCCAAGTCATATTGGATTTTTGAAGAAATATTGAAAATGAAAAATCCCTCTGTACCCCCTCTAACGACCCGGCAATGATTTCTGTCGACGAATTATTGTTATTCAGATGGAAATGGATATTCTGCACCCCTCCATGATGCGTGCCAAGTCAAATTGGATTTTTGAAGAAATATTGAAAATGAAAAATCTCTCTTTACCCCCTCTAACGACCCGACAATGATTTCTGTACGAGTTATTGTTATCCAGATGGAAATGAATATTCTGCACCCCACCATGTTGCGTGCCAAGTCATATTTGATTTTGAAGTAATTTTGAAAATGAGAAATCCCTCTATACCCCCTCTAACGACCCGACAATGATTTCTGTTGAGAAATTATTGTTTTTGAGATGGGAATGGATATTATGTACCCCACTATGATGCGTTCCAAGTCATATTTGATTTTTGAAGAAATATTGAAAATGAGAAATCCCTCTATACCCCCTCCAACAACCCGTCAATGTTTTCTGTTGACGAATTATTGTTATTTAGATGGAAATGGATATTCTGCACCCCACCATGATGCGTGCCAAGTCATATTTGATTTTGAGGTAATTTTGAAAATGAAAAATCCCTCTATACCCCCTCTGACGACCCGACAATGATTTCTGTCAACGAATTATTGTTATTCAGATGGAAATGGATATTCTGCACCCCTCCATGATGCGTGCCAAGTCAAATTGGATTTTTGAAGAAATATTGAAAATGAAAAATCTCTCTTTACCCCCTCTAACGACCCGACAATGATTTCTGTACGAGTTATTGTTATCCAGATGGAAATGAATATTCTGCACCCCACCATGTTGCGTGCCAAGTCATATTTGATTTTGAAGTAATTTTGAAAATGAGAAATCCCTCTATACCCCCTCTAACGACCCGACAATGATTTCTGTCGACGTATTATTGTTATTCAGATAGAAATAGATATTCTGCACCCCACCATGATGCGTGCCAAGTCATATTAGATTTTTGAAGAAATATTGAAAATGAGAAATCCCTCTTTACCCCCTCTAACGACCCGACAATGATTTCTGTTGACAAATTATTGTTATTCAGATGGAAATGGATATTCTGCACCCCACTATGTTGCGTGCCAAGTCATTTTTGATTTTGAGGTAAATTTGAAAATGAAAAATCCCTCTATACCCCCTCTAACGACCCGACAATGATTTCTGTTGACAAATTATTGTTATTCAAATGGCAATGGATATTCTGCACCCCTCCATGATGCGTGCCAAGTCATATTAGATTTTTGAAGAAATTTTGAAAATGAAAAATCACTCTATACCCCCTCCAACTACCCGTCAATGATTTCTGTTGACGACTTATTGTTATTCAGATGGAAATGGATATTCTGCACCCCACTATGATGCGTGCCAAGTCATATTTGATTTTGAGGTAATTTTGAAAATGAAAAATACCTCTATACCCCCTCTGACGACCCGACAATCATTTTTGGTGACAAATTATTGATATTGAGATGGAAATGGATATTCTGTACCCCACTATGATGCGTGCCAAGTCATATTTGATTTTTGAAGTCATTTTGAAAATGAAAAATCCCTCTATACCTCCTCTGACGACCCGACAATGATTTCTGTCGACGAATTATTGTTATTCAGATGGAAATGAATATTCTGCACCCCACTATGTTGCGTGCCAAGTCATATTTGATTTTGAGGTAATTTTGAAATTGAAAAATCCCTCTATATCTCCTCTAACGACCCGACAATGATTTCTGTTGACGAATTAATGTTATTCAGATGGAAATGAATATTCTGCACCCCACTATGTTGCGTGCCAAGTCATATTTGATTTTGAGGTAATTTTGAAAATGAAAAATCCCTCTATACCCCCTCTAACGATCCGACAATGATTTCTGTCGACGAATTATTGTTATTCAGATAGAAATAGATATTCTGCACCCCACCATGATGCGTGCCAAGTCATATTAGATTTTTGAAGAAATATTAAAAATGAGAAATCCCTCTATACCCCCTCCAACGACCCGTCAATGATTTCTGTTGACGAATTATTGTTATTTAGATGGAAATGGATAGTCTGCACCCCACCATGATGCGTGCCAAGTCATATTTGATTTTGGGGTAAATTTGAAAATGAAAAATCCCTCTATACCCCCTCTGACGACCCGACAATGATTTCTGTCGACAAATTATTGTTATTCAGATGGAAATGGATATTCTGCACCCCAACATGATGCGTGCCAAGTCATATTGGATTTTTGAAGAAATATTGAAAATGAAAAATCCGTCTATACCCCCTCTAACGACCCGACAATGATTTCTGTTGACGAATTATCGTTATCCAGATGGGAATGAATATTCAGCACCCCACCATGATGCGTGCCAAGTCATATTTGATTTTGAGGTACTTTTGAAAATGAAAAATCCCTCTATACCCCCTCTAACGACCCGACAATGATTTCTGTCCACGAATTATTGTTATTCAGATGGAAATAGATATTCTGCACCCCACCATGATGCGTGCCAAGTCATATTAGATTTTTGAAGAAATATTGAAAATGAGAAATCCCTCTATACGCCCTCTAACGACCCGACAATGATTTCTGTTGACAAATTATTGTTATTCAGATGAAAATGAAAATTCTGCACCCCTCCATGATGCGTGCCAAGTCATATTTGATATTGAGGTAATTTTGAAAATGAAAAATCCCTCTATACCCCCTCTGACGACCCGACAATGATTTCTGTCGACGAATTATTGTTATTCAGATGGAAATGGATATTCTGCACCCCACCATGATGCGTGCCAAGTAAAATTGGATTTTTGAAGAAATATTGAAAATGAAAAATCTCTCTTTACCCCCTCTAACGACCCGACAATGATTTCTGTACGAATTATTATTATCCAGATGGAAATGAATATTCTGCACCCCACCATGTTGCGTGCCAAGTCATATTTGATTTTGTGGTAATTTTGAAAATGAGAAATCCCTCTATACCCCCTCTAACGACCCGACAATGATTTCTGTTGGCGAATTATTGTTATTCAGATGGACATGGATACTTTGCACCCCACCATGATGCGTGCCAAGTCATATTAGATTTTTGAAGAAATATTGAAAATGAAAAATCCCTCTATACCCCCTCCAACTACCCGTCAACGATTTCTGTTGACGACTTATTGTTATTCAGATGGAAATGGATATTCTGCACTCCATTATGATGCGTGCCAAGTCATATTTGATTTTGAGGTAATTTTGAAAATGAAAAATCCCTCTATACCCCCTCTGACGACCCGACAATGATTTCTGGTGACAAATTGTTGATATTGAGATGGAAATGGATATTCTGTACCCCACCATGATGCGTGCCAAGTCATATTTGATTTTTGAAGTCATTTTGAAAATGAAAAATCCCTCTATACCCCCTCTGACGACCCGACAATGATTTCTGTCGACGAATTATTGTTATTCAGATGGAAATGGATATTCTGCACCCCACCATGATGCGTGCCAAGTCAAATTGGATTTTTGAAGAAATATTGAAAATGAAAAATATCTCTATACCCCCTCTAACGTCCCGACAATGATTTCTGTTGACGAATTATTGTTATCCAGATGTAAATGAATATTCTGCACCCCACCATGTTGCGTGCCAAGTCACATTTGATTTTGAGGTAATTTTGAAAATGAGAAATCCCTCTATACCCCCTCTAACTACCCGACAATGATTTCTGTCGACGAATTATTGTTATTCAGATAGAAATAGATATTCTGCACCCCACTATGATGCGTGCCAAGTCATATTAGATTTTTGAAGAAATATTGAAAATGAGAAATCCCTCTTTACCCCCTCTGACGACCCGACAATGATTTCTGTTGACGAATTATTGTTATTCAGATGGACATGGATACTTTGCACCCCACCATGATGCGTGCCAAGTCATATTACATTTTTGAAGAAATATTGAAAATGAAAAATCCCTCTATTCATCCTCTAACGACCCGACAATGATTTCTGTTGACAAATTATTGTTATTCAGATAGAAATGGATATTCTGCACCCCACCATGTTGCGTGCCAAGTCATATTTGATTTTGAGGTAATTTTGAAAATGAAAAATCCCTCTATAACCCCTCTAACGACCCGACAATGATATCGGTTGACAAATTATTGTTATTCAAATGGCAATAGATATTCTGCTCCCCACTAAGATGCGTGCCAAGTCATATTTGATTTTGAGGTAATTTTGAAAATGATAAAATCCCTCTATACCCCCTCTGACGACCCGACAATGATTTCTGGTGACAAATTATTGATATTGAGATGGAAATGAATATTCTGCACCCCACCATGATGCGTGCCACGTCATATTTGATTTTGAGGTAATTTTGAAAATGAAAGATCCCTCTATACCCCCTCTAACGACCCGACAATGATTTCTGTCGACGAATTATTGTTATTCAGATGGAAATGAATATTCTGCACCCCACTATGTTGCGTGCCAAGTCATATTTGATTTTGAGGTAATTTTGAAAATGAAAAATCCCTCTATATCCCCTCTAACGACCCGACAATGATTTCTGTTGACGAATTAATGTTATTCAGATGGAAATGAATATTCTGCACCCCACTATGTTGCGTGCCAAGTCATATTTGATTTTGAGGTAATTTTGAAAATGAAAAATCCCTCTATACCCCCTCTAACGACCCGACAATGATTTCTGTTGACGAATTATTGTTATTCAGATGGAAATGGATATTCTGCACCCCACCATGATGCGTTCCAAGTCATATTTGATTTTTGAAGAAATATTGAAAATGAGAAATCCCTCTATACCCCCTCCAACGACCCGTCAATGTTTTCTGTTGACGAATTATTGTTATTTAGATGGAAATGAATACTCTGCACCCCACCATGATGCGTGCCAAGTCATATTTGATTTTGAGGTAATTTTGAAAATGAAAAATCCCTCTATACCCCCTCTGACGACCCGACAATGATTTCTGTCGACGAATTATTGTTATTCAGATGGAAATGGATATTTTGCACGCCACTTTGATGCGTGCCAAGTCAAATTGGATTTTTGAAGAAATATTGAAAATGAAAAATATCTCTATACCCCCTCTAACGTCCCGACAATGATTTCTGTTGACGAATTATTGTTATCCAGATGTAAATGAATATTCTGCACCCCACCATGTTGCGTGCCAAGTCACATTTGATTTTGAGGTAATTTTGAAAATGAGAAATCCCTCTATACCCCCTCTAACGACCCGACAAGGATTTCTGTCGACGAATTATTGTTATTCAGATAGAAATAGATATTCTGCACCCCACTATGATGCGTGCCAAGTCATATTAGATTTTTGAAGAAATATTGAAAATGAGAAATCCCTCTTTACCCCCTCTGACGACCCGACAATGATTTCTGTTGACGAATTATTGTTATTCAGATGGACATGGATACTTTGCACCCCACCATGATGCGTGCCATGTCATATTACATTTTTGAAGAAATATTGAAAATGAAAAATCCCTCTATTCATCCTCTAACGACCCGACAATGATTTCTGTTGACAAATTATTGTTATTCAGATAGAAATGGATATTCTGCACCCCACCATGTTGCGTGCCAAGTCATATTTGATTTTGAGGTAATTTTGAAAATGAAAAATCCCTCTATACCCCCTCTAACGACCCGACAATGATATCGGTTGACAAATTATTGTTATTCAAATGGCAATGGATATTCTGCTCCCCACTATGATGCGTGCCAAGTCATATTTGATTTTGAGGTAATTTTGAAAATGAAAAATCCCTCTATACCCCCTCTAACGACCCGACAATGATTTCTGTCGACGAATTATTGTTATTCAGATGGAAATGAATATTCTGCACCCCACTATGTTGCGTGACAAGTCATATTTGATTTTGAGGTACTTTTGAAAATGAAAAATCCCTCTATATCCCCTCTAACGACCCGACAATGATTTCTGTCGACGAATTATTGTTATTCAGATAGAAATAGATATTCTGCACCCCACCATGATACGTGCCAAGTCATATTAGATTTTTGAAGAAATATTGAAAATGAGAAATCCCTCTATACCCCCTCCATCGACCCGTCAATGATTTCTGTTGACGAATTATTGTTATATAGATGGAAATGGATATTCTGTACCCCACCATGATGCGTGCCAAGTCATATTAGATTTTTGAAGAAATATTGAAAATGAAAAATCCCTCTATTCCCCCTCTAACGACCCGTCAATGATTTCTGTTGACGACTTATTGTTATTCAGATGGAAATAGATATTCTGCACCCCACTATGATGCGTGCCAAGTCATATTTGATTTTGAGGTAATTTTGAAAATGATAAAATCCCTCTATACCCCCTCTGACGACCCGACAATGATTTCTGGTGACAAATTATTGATATTGAGATGGAAATGAATATTCTGCACCCCACCATGATGCGTGCCACGTCATATTTGATTTTGAGGTAATTTTGAAAATGAAAAATCCCTCTATACCCCCTCTAACGACCCGACAATGATTTCTGTCGACGAATTATTGTTATTCAGATGGAAATGAATATTCTGCACCCCACTATGTTGCGTGCCAAGTCATATTTGATTTTGAGGTAATTTTGAAAATGAAAAATCCCTCTATATCCCCTCTAACGACCCGACAATGATTTCTGTTGACGAATTAATGTTATTCAGATGGAAATGAATATTCTGCACCCCACTATGTTGCGTGCCAAGTCATATTTGATTTTGAGGTAATTTTGAAAATGAAAAATCCCTCTATACCCCCTCTAACGACCCGACAATGATTTCTGTCGACGAATTATTGTTATTCAGATGGAAATGAATATTCTGCACCCCACTATGTTGCGTGCCAAGTCATATTTGATTTTGAGGTAATTTTGAAAATGAAAAATCCCTCTATACCCCCTCTAACGACCCGACAATGATATCGGTTGACAAATTATTGTTATTCAAATGGCAATGGATATTCTGCTCCCCACTATGATGCGTGCCAAGTCATATTTGATTTTGAGGTAATTTTGAAAATGAAAAATCCCTCTATACCCCCTCTAACGACCCGACAATGATTTCTGTCGACGAATTATTGTTATTCAGATGGAAATGAATATTCTGCACCCCACTATGTTGCGTGCCAAGTCATATTTGATTTTGAGGTACTTTTGAAAATGAAAAATCCCTCTATATCCCCTCTAACGACCCGACAATGATTTCTGTCGACGAATTATTGTTATTCAGATGGAAATAGATATTCTGCACCCCACCATGATACGTGCCAAGTCATATTAGATTTTTGAAGAAATATTGAAAATGAGAAATCCCTCTATACCCCCTCCATCGACCCGTCAATGATTTCTGTTGACGAATTATTGTTATATAGATGGAAATGGATATTCTGTACCCCACCATGATGCGTGCCAAGTCATATTTGATTTTGAGGTAATTTTGAAAATGAAAAATCCCTCTATACCCCCTCTAACGACCCGACAATGATTTCTGTCGACGAATTATTGTTATTCAGATGGAAATGAATATTCTGCACCCCACTATGTTGCGTACCAAGTCATATTTGATTTTGAGGTAATTTTGAAAATGAAAAATCCCTCTATATCCCCTCTAACGACCCGACAATGATTTCTGTTGACGAATTAATGTTATTCAGATGGAAATGAATATTCTGCACCCCAATATGTTGCGTGCCAAGTCATATTTGATTTTGAGGTAATTTTGAAAATGAAAAATCCCTCTATACCCCCTCTAACGATCCGACAATGATTTCTGTCGACGAATTATTGTTATTCAGATAGAAATAGATATTCTGCACCCCACCATGATGCGTGCCAAGTCATATTAGATTTTTGAAGAAATATTGAAAATGAGAAATCCCTCTATACCCCCTCCAACGACCCGTCAATGATTTCTGTTGACGAAGTATTGTTATTTAGATGGAAATGGATAGTCTGCACCCCACCATGATGCGTGCCAAGTCATATTTGATTTTGAGGTAAATTTGAAAATGAAAAATCCCTCTATACCCCCTCTGACGGCCCGACAATGATTTCTGTTAACAAATTATTGTTATTGAGATGGAAATGGATATTCTGTACCCCACTATGATGCGTGCCAAGTCATATTTGATTTTTGAAGTTATTTTGAAAATGAAAAATCCCTCTATACCCCCTCTGACGACCCGACAATGATTTCTGTCGACAAATTATTGTTATTCAGATGGAAATGGATATTCTGCACCCCAACATGATGCGTGCCAAGTCATATTGGATTTTTGAAGAAATATTGAAAATGAAAAATCCGTCTATACCCCCTCTAACGACCCGACAAGGATTTCTGTTGACGAATTATCGTTATCCAGATGGAAATGAATATTCAGCACCCCACCATGATGCGTGCCAAGTCATATTTGATTTTGAGGTACTTTTGAAAATGAAAAATCCCTCTATACCCCCTCTAACGACCCGACAATGATTTCTGTCGACGAATTATTGTTATTCAGATGGAAATAGATATTCTGCACCCCACCATGATGCGGGCCAAGTCATATTAGATTTTTGAAGAAATATTGAAAATGAGAAATCCCTCTATACGCCCTCTAACGACCCGACAATGATTTCTGTTGACAAATTATTGTTATTCAGATGGAAATGGATATTCTGCACCCCACCATGATGCGTGCCAAGTCATATTAGATTTTTGAAGAAATTTTGAAAATGAAAAATCCCTCTATACCCCCTCCTACGTCCCGTCAATGATTTCTGTTGACTAATCATTGTCATTCAGATGGAAATAGATATTCTGCACCCCACCATGATGCGTGTCAAGTCATATTTGATTTTGAGGTAATTTTGAAAATGAAAAACCCTCTATTCCCCCTCTGACGACCCGACAATGATTTCTGTTGAGAAATTATTGTTATTGAGATGGAAATGGATATTCTGTACCCCACCATGATGCGTGCCAAGTCATATTAGATTATTGAAGAAATTTTGAAAATGAAAAATCCCTCTATACCCCCTCCAACGACCCGTCAATGATTTCTGTTGACGAATTATTGTTATTTAGATGGAAGTGGATATTCTGCACCCCACCCTGATGCGTGCCAAGTCATATTTGATTTTGAGGTAATTTTGAAAATGAAAAATCCCTCTATACCCCCTCTAACGACCCGACAATGATTTCTGTTGACGAATTATTGTTATTCAGATGGAAATGGATATTCTGCACCCCACCATGATGCGTGCCAAGTCATATTAGATTTTTGAAGAAATTTTGAAAATGAAAAATCCCTTTATACCCCCTCCAACGACCCGTCAATGATTTCTGTTGACGAATTATTGTTATTCAGATGATAATGGATATTCTGCACCCCACCATGATGCGTGCCAAGTCATATTTGATTTTGAGGTAATTTTGAAAATGAAAAATCCCTCTATATCCCCTCTGACGACCCGACAATGATTTCTGTTAACAAATTATTGTTTATGAGATGGGAATGGATATTATGTACCCCACTATGATGCGTTCCAAGTCATATTTGATTTTTGAAGAAATATTGAAAATGAGAAATCCCTCTATACCCCCTCCAACAACCCGTCAATGTTTTCTGTTGACGAATTATTGTTATTTAGATGGAAATGGATATTCTGCACCCCACCATGATGCGTGCCAAGTCATATTTGATTTTGAGGTAATTTTGAAAATGAAAAATCCCTCTATACCCCCTCTGACGACCCGACAATGATTTCTGTCGACGAATTATTGTTATTCAGATGGAAATGGATATTCTGCACCCCACCATGATGCGTGCCAAGTCAAATTGGATTTTTGAAGAAATATTGAAAATGAAAAATCTCTCTTTACCCCCTCTAACGACCCGACAATGATTTCTGTACGAGTTATTGTTATCCAGATGGAAATGAATATTCTGCACCCCACCATGTTGCGTGCCAAGTCATATTTGATTTTGAGGTAATTTTGAAAATGAGAAATCCCTCTATACCCCCTCTAACGACCCGACAATGATTTCTGTCGACGAATTATTGTTATTCAGATAGAAATAGATATTCTGCACCCCAAAATGATGCGTGCCAAGTCATATTAGATTTTTGAAGAAATATTGAAAATGAGAAATCCCTCTTTACCCCCTCTAACGACCCGACAATGATTTCTGTTGACAATTTATTGTTATTCAGATGGAAATGGATATTCTGCACCCCACTATGTTGCGTGCCAAGTCATATTTGATTTTGAGGTAAATTTGAAAATGAAAAATCCCTCTATACCCCCTCTAACGACCCGACAATGATTTCTGTTGACAAATTATTGTTATTCAAATGGCAATGGATATTCTGCACCCCTCCATGATGCGTGCCAAGTCATATTAGATTTTTGAAGAAATTTTGAAAATGAAAAATCACTCTATACCCCCTCCAACTACCCGTCAATGACTTCTGTTGACGACTTATTGTTATTCAGATGGAAATGGATATTCTGCACCCCACTATGATGCGTGCCAAGTCATATTTGATTTTGAGGTAATTTTGAAAATGAAAAATACCTCTATACCCCCTCTGACGACCCGACAATCATTTTTGGTGACAAATTATTGATATTGAGATGGAAATGGATATTCTGTACCCCACTATGATGCGTGCCAAGTCATATTTGATTTTTGAAGTCATTTTGAAAATGAAAAATCCCTCTATACCTCCTCTGACGACCCGACAATGATTTCTGTCGACGAATTATTGTTATTCAGATGGAAATGAATATTCTGCACCCCACTATGTTGCGTGCCAAGTCATATTTGATTTTGAGGTAATTTTGAAATTGAAAAATCCCTCTATATCTCCTCTAACGACCCGACAATGATTTCTGTTGACGAATTAATGTTATTCAGATGGAAATGAATATTCTGCACCCCACTATGTTGCGTGCCAAGTCATATTTGATTTTGAGGTAATTTTGAAAATGAAAAATCCCTCTATATCCCCTCTAACGACCCGTCAATGATTTCTGTTGACGAATTATTGTTATTCAGATGATAATGGATATTCTGCACCCCACCATGATGCGTGCCAAGTCATATTTGATTTTGAGGTAATTTTGAAAATGAAAAATCCCTCTATATCCCCTCTGACGACCCGACAATGATTTCTGTTAACAAATTATTGTTTATGAGATGGGAATGGATATTATGTACCCCACTATGATGCGTTCCAAGTCATATTTGATTTTTGAAGAAATATTGAAAATGAGAAATCCCTCTATACCCCCTCCAACAACCCGTCAATGTTTTCTGTTGACGAATTATTGTTATTTAGATGGAAATGGATATTCTGCACCCCACCATGATGCGTGCCAAGTCATATTTGATTTTGAGGTAATTTTGAAAATGAAAAATCCCTCTATACCCCCTCTGACGACCCGACAATGATTTCTGTCGACGAATTATTGTTATTCAGATGGAAATGGATATTCTGCACCCCACCATGATGCGTGCCAAGTCAAATTGGATTTTTGAAGAAATATTGAAAATGAAAAATCTCTCTTTACCCCCTCTAACGACCCGACAATGATTTCTGTACGAGTTATTGTTATCCAGATGGAAATGAATATTCTGCACCCCACCATGTTGCGTGCCAAGTCATATTTGATTTTGAGGTAATTTTGAAAATGAGAAATCCCTCTATACCCCCTCTAACGACCCGACAATGATTTCTGTCGACGAATTATTGTTATTCAGATAGAAATAGATATTCTGCACCCCAAAATGATGCGTGCCAAGTCATATTAGATTTTTGAAGAAATATTGAAAATGAGAAATCCCTCTTTACCCCCTCTAACGACCCGACAATGATTTCTGTTGACAATTTATTGTTATTCAGATGGAAATGGATATTCTGCACCCCACTATGTTGCGTGCCAAGTCATATTTGATTTTGAGGTAAATTTGAAAATGAAAAATCCCTCTATACCCCCTCTAACGACCCGACAATGATTTCTGTTGACAAATTATTGTTATTCAAATGGCAATGGATATTCTGCACCCCTCCATGATGCGTGCCAAGTCATATTAGATTTTTGAAGAAATTTTGAAAATGAAAAATCACTCTATACCCCCTCCAACTACCCGTCAATGACTTCTGTTGACGACTTATTGTTATTCAGATGGAAATGGATATTCTGCACCCCACTATGATGCGTGCCAAGTCATATTTGATTTTGAGGTAATTTTGAAAATGAAAAATACCTCTATACCCCCTCTGACGACCCGACAATCATTTTTGGTGACAAATTATTGATATTGAGATGGAAATGGATATTCTGTACCCCACTATGATGCGTGCCAAGTCATATTTGATTTTTGAAGTCATTTTGAAAATGAAAAATCCCTCTATACCTCCTCTGACGACCCGACAATGATTTCTGTCGACGAATTATTGTTATTCAGATGGAAATGAATATTCTGCACCCCACTATGTTGCGTGCCAAGTCATATTTGATTTTGAGGTAATTTTGAAATTGAAAAATCCCTCTATATCTCCTCTAACGACCCGACAATGATTTCTGTTGACGAATTAATGTTATTCAGATGGAAATGAATATTCTGCACCCCACTATGTTGCGTGCCAAGTCATATTTGATTTTGAGGTAATTTTGAAAATGAAAAATCCCTCTATACCCCCTCTAACGATCCGACAATGATTTCTGTCGACGAATTATTGTTATTCAGATAGAAATAGATATTCTGCACCCCACCATGATGCGTGCCAAGTCATATTAGATTTTTGAAGAAATATTGAAAATGAGAAATCCCTCTATACCCCCTCCAACGACCCGTCAATGATTTCTGTTGACGAATTATTGTTATTTAGATGGAAATTGATATTCTGCACCCCACCATGATGCGTGCCAAGTCATATTTGATTTTGGGGTAAATTTGAAAATGAAAAATCCCTCTATACCCCCTCTGACGACCCGACAATGATTTCTGTCGACAAATTATTGTTATTCAGATGGAAATGGATATTCTGCACCCCAACATGATGCGTGCCAAGTCATATTGGATTTTTGAAGAAATATTGAAAATGAAAAATCCGTCTATACCCCCTCTAACGACCCGACAATGATTTCTGTTGACGAATTATCGTTATCCAGATGGGAATGAATATTCAGCACCCCACCATGATGCGTGCCAAGTCATATTTGATTTTGAGGTACTTTTGAAAATGAAAAATCCCTCTATACCCCCTCTAACGACCCGACAATGATTTCTGTCGACGAATTATTGTTATTCAGATGGAAATAGATATTCTGCACCCCACCATGATGCGTGCCAAGTCATATTAGATTTTTGAAGAAATATTGAAAATGAGAAATCCCTCTATACGCCCTCTAACGACCCGACAATGATTTCTGTTGACAAATTATTGTTATTCAGATGAAAATGAAAATTCTGCACCCCTCCATGTTGCGTGCCAAGTCATATATGATTTTGAGGTAATTTATAAAATGAAAAATCCCTCTATTCCCCCTCTGACGACCCGACAATGATTTCTGTTGACAAATTATTGTTATTGAGATGGAAATGGATATTCTGTACCCCACCATGATGCGTGCCAAATCATATTAGATTTTTGAAGAAATATTGAAAATGAAAAATCCCTCTATACCCCCTCTAACGACCCGACAATGATTTCTGTCTACGAATTATTGTTATTTAGATGGAAATGGATATTCTGCACCCCACCATAATACGTGCCAAGTCATATTTGATTTTGAGTTAATTTTGAAAATGAAAAATCCCTCTATACCACCTCTGACGACCCGACAATGATTTTTGTTAACAAATTATTGTTATTGAGCTGGAAATGGATATTCTTGTACCCCTCCATGTTGCGTTCCAAGTCATATTTGATTTTTGAAGAAATATTGAAAATGAGAAATCCCTCTATACCCCCTCCAACAACCCGTCAATGTTTTCTGTTGACGAATTATTGTTATTTAGATGGAAATGGATATCCTGCACCCCACCATGATGCGTGCCAAGTCATATTTGATTTTGAGGTAATTTTGAAAATGAAAAATCCCTCTATACCCCCTCTGACGACCCGACAATGATTTCTGTCGACGAATTATTGTTATTCAGATGGAAATGGATATTCTGCACCCCACCATGATGCGTGCCAAGTCAAATTGGATTTTTGAAGAAATATTGAAAATGAAAAATCTCTCTTTACCCCCTCTAACGACCCGACAATGATTTCTGTACGAGTTATTGTTATCCAGATGGAAATGAATATTCTGCACCCCACCATGTTGCGTGCCAAGTCATATTTGATTTTGAGGTAATTTTGAAAATAAGAAATCTCTCTATACCCCCTCTAACGACCCGACAATGATTTCTGTCGACGAATTATTGTTATTCAGATAGAAATAGATATTCTGCACCCCACCATGATGCGTGCCAAGTCATATTAGATTTTTGAAGAAATATTGAAAATGAGAAATCCCTCTTTACCCCCTCTAACGACCCGACAATGATTTCTGTTGACAAATTATTGTTATTCAGATGGAAATGGATATTCTGCACCCCACTATGTTGCGTGCCAAGTCATATTTGATTTTGAGGTAAATTTGAAAATGAAAAATCCCTCTATACCCCCTCTAACGACCCGACAATGATTTCTGTTGACAAATTATTGTTATTCAAATGGCAATGGATATTCTGCACCCCTCCATGATGCGTGCCAAGTCATATTAGATTTTTGAAGAAATTTTGAAAATGAAAAATCCCTCTATACCCCCTCCAACTACCCGTCAATGATTTCTGTTGAAGACTTATTGTTATTCAGATGGAAATGGATATTCTGCACCTCACTATGATGCGTGCCAAGTCATATTTGATTTTGAGGTAATTTTGAAAATGAAAAATCCCTCTATACCCCCTCTGACGACCCGACAATCATTTTTGGTGACAAATTATTGATATTGAGATGGAAATGGATATTCTGTACCCCACTATGATGCGTGCCAAGTCATATTTGATTTTTGAAGTCATTTAGAAATTGAAAAATCCCTCTATACCCCCTCTGACGACCCGACAATGATTTCTGTCGACGAATTATTGTTATTCAGATGAAAATGGATATTCTGCACCCCACCATGATGCGTGCCAAGTCAAATTGGATTTTTGAAGAAATATTGAAAATGAAAAATATCTCTATACCCCCTCTAACGTCCCGACAATGATTTCTGTTGACGAATTATTGTTATCCAGATGGAAATGAATATTCTGCACCCCACCATGTTGCGTGCCAAGTCATATTTAATTTTGAGGTAATTTTGAAAATTAGAAATCCCTCTATACCCCCTCTAACGACCCGACAATGATTTCTGTCTACGAATTATTGTTATTTAGATGGAAATGGATATTCTGCACCCCACCATAATACGTGCCAAGTCATATTTGATTTTGAGTTAATTTTGAAAATGAAAAATCCCTCTATACTACCTCTGACGACCCGACAATGATTTTTGTTAACAAATTATTGTTATTGAGATGGAAATGGATATTCTTGTACCCCACTATGATGCGTGCCAAGTCATATTTGATTTTTGAAGTCATTTTGAAAATGAAAAATCCCTCTATACCCCCTCTAACGACCCGGCAATGATTTCTGTCGACGAATTATTGTTATTCAGATGGAAATAGATATTCTGCACCCCACCATGATGCGTGCCAAGTCATATTTGATTTTGAGGTAATTTTGAAAATGAAAAATCCCTCTATATCCCCTCTGACGACCCGACAATGATTTCTGTTAACAAATTATTGTTTTTGAGATGGGAATGGATATTATGTACCCCACTATGATGCGTTCCAAGTCATATTTGATTTTTGAACAAATATTGAAAATGAGAAATCCCTCTATACCCCCTCCAACAACCCGTCAATGTTTTCTGTTGACGAATTATTGTTATTTAGATGGAAATGGATATCCTGCACCCCACCATGATGCGTGCCAAGTCATATTTGATTTTGAGGTAATTTTGAAAATGAAAAATCCCTCTATACCCCCTCTGACGACCCGACAATGATTTCTGTCGACGAATTATTGTTATTCAGATAGAAATGGATATTCTGCACCCCACCATGATGCGTGCCAAGTCAAATTGGATTTTTGAAGAAATATTGGAAATGAAAAATCTCTCTTTACCCCCTCTAACGACCCGACAATGATTTCTGTACGAGTTATTGTTATCCAGATGGAAATGAATATTCTGCACCCCACCATGTTGCGTGCCAAGTCATATTTGATTTTGAGGTAATTTTGAAAATGAGAAATCCCTCTATACCCCCTCTAACGACCCGACAATGATTTCTGTCGACGAATTATTGTTATTCAGATAGAAATAGATATTCTGCACCCCACCATGATGCGTGCCAAGTCATATTAGATTTTTGAAGAAATATTGAAAATGAGAAATCCCACTTTACCCCCTCTAACGACCCGACAATGATTTCTGTTGACAAATTATTGTTATTCAGATGGAAATGGATATTCTGCACCCCACTATGTTGCGTGCCAAGTCATATTTGATTTTGAGGTAAATTTGAAAATGAAAAATCCCTCTATACCCCCTCTAACGACCCGACAATGATTTCTGTTGACAAATTATTGTTATTCAAATGGCAATGGATATTCTGCACCCCTCCATGATGCGTGCCAAGTCATATTAGATTTTTGAAGAAATTTTGAAAATGAAAAATCCCTCTATACCCCCTCTGACGACCCGACAATCATTTTTGGTGACAAATTATTGATATTGAGATGGAAATGGATATTCTGTACCCCACTATGATGCGTGCCAAGTCATATTTGATTTTTGAAGTCATTTAGAAATTGAAAAATCCCTCTATACCCCCTCTGACGACCCGACAATGATTTCTGTCGACGAATTATTGTTATTCAGATGAAAATGGATATTCTGCACCCCACCATGTTGCGTGCCAAGTCATATTTAATTTTGAGGTAATTTTGAAAATTAGAAATCCCTCTATACCCCCTCTAACGACCCGACAATGACTTCTGTCGACGAATTATTGTTATTCAGATAGAAATAGATATTCTGCAACCCACAATGATGCGTGCCAAGTCATATTAGATTTTTGAAGAAATATTGAAAATGAGAAATCCCTCTATTCCCCCTCTAACGACCCGACAATGATTTCTGTTGACAAATTATTGTTATTTAGATGGAAACGAATATTCTGCACCCCACCATGATGCGTGCCAAGTCATATTTGATTTTGAGGTACTTTTGAAAATGAAAAATCCCTCTATACCCCCTCTAACGACCCGACAATGATTTCTGTCGACGAATTATTTTTATTCAGATGGAAATAGATATTCTGCACCCCACCATGATACGTGCCAAGTCATATTAGATTTTTGAAGAATTATTGAAAATGAGAAATCCCTCTACACCCCCTCCAACAACCCGTCAATGATTTCTGTTGACGAATTATTGTTATATAGATGGAAATGGATATTCTGTACCCCACCATGATGCGTGCCAAGTCATATTAGATTTTTGAAGAAATATTGAAAATGAAAAATCCCTCTATTCCCCCTCTAACGACCCGTCAATGATTTCTGTTGAGGACTTATTGTTATTCAGATGGAAATAGATATTCTGCACCCCACTATGATGCGTGCCAAGTCATATTTGATTTTGAGGTAATTTTGAAAATGATAAAATCCCTCTATACCCCCTCTGACGACCCGACAATGACTTCTGGTGACAAATTATTGATATTGAGATAGAAATGAATATTCTGCACCCCACCATGTTGCGTGCCAAGTCATATTTGATTTTGAGGTAATTTTGAAAATGAAAAATCCCTCTATACCCCCTCTGACGACCCGACAATGATTTCTGTTAACAAATTATTGTTTTTGAGATGGGAATGGATATTAGGTACCCCACTATGATGCGTTCCAAGTCATATTTGATTTTTGAAGAAATATTGAAAATGAGAAATCCCTCTATACCCCCTCCAACGACCCGTCAATGATTTCTTTTGACGAATTATTGTTATTTAGATGAAAATGGATATTCTGCACCCCACCATGATGCGTGCCAAGTCATATTTGATTTTGAGGTAATTTTGAAAATGAAAAATCTCTCTATACCCCCTCTGACGACCCGACAATGATTTCTGTCGACGAATTATTGTTATTCAGATGGAAATGGATATTCTGCACCCCACCATGATGCGTGCCAAGTCAAATTGGATTTTTGAAGAAATATTGAAAATGAAAAATCTCTCTTTACCCCCTCTAACGACCCGACAATGATTTCTGTTGACGAATTATTGTTATCCAGATGGAAATGAATATTCTGCACCCCACCATGTTGCGTGCCAAGTCATATTTGATTTTGAGGTAATTTTGAAAATGAAAAATCTCTCTATACCCCCTCTGACGACCCGACAATGATTTCTGTCGACGAATTATTGTTATTCAGATGGAAATGGATATTCTGCACCCCACCATGATGCGTGCCAAGTCAAATTGGATTTTTGAAGAAATATTGAAAATGAAAAATCTCTCTTTACCCCCTCCAACGACCCGTCAATGATTTCTGTTGACGAATTATTGTTATTTAGATGGAAGTGGATATTCTGCACCCCACTCTGATGCGTGCCAAGTCATATTTGATTTTGAGGTAATTTTGAAAATGAAAAATCCCTCTATACCCCCTCTAACGACCCGACAATGATTTCTGTTGACGAATTATTGTTATTCAGATGGAAATGGATATTCTGCACCCCACCATGATGCGTGCCAAGTCATATTAGATTATTGAAGAAATTTTGAAAATGAAAAATCCCTCTATACCCCCTCCAACGACCCGTCAATGATTTCTGTTGACGAATTATTGTCATTCAGATGGAAATGGATATTCTGCACCCCACTATGATGCGTGCCAAGTCATATTTGATTTTGAGGTAATTTTGAAAATGTAAAATCCCTCTATACCCCCTCTAACGACCCGACAATGAGTTCTGTTGACGAATTATTGTTATTCAGATGATAATGGATATTCTGCACCCCACCATGATGCGTGCCAAGTCATATTGGATTTTTGAAGAAATATTGAAAATGAAAAATCCCTCTATACCCCCTCTAACGACCCGACAATGATTTCTGTCGACGAATTATTGTTATTTAGATGGAAATGGATATTCTGCACCCCACCATAATGCGTGCCAAGTCATATTTGATTTTGAGGTAATTTTGAAAATGAAAAATCCCTCTATACCCCCTCTGACGACCCGACAATGATTTTTGTTAACAAATTATAGTTATTGAGATGGAAATGGATATTCTTGTGCCCCACTATGATGCGTGCCAAGTCATATTTGATTTTTGAAGTCATTTTGAAAATGAAAAATCCCTCTATACCCCCTCTAACAACCCGACAATGATTTCTGTCGACGAATTATTGTTATTCAGATGGAAATAGATATTCTGCACCCCACCATGATGTGTGCCAAGTCATATTTGATTTTGAGGTAATTTTGAAAATGAAAAATCCCTCTATACCCCCTCTGACGACCCGACAATGCTTTCTGTTAACAAATTATTGTTTTTGAGATGGAAATGGATATTAGGTACCCCACTATGATGCGTTCCAAGTCATATTTGATTTTTGAAGAAATATTGAAAATGAGAAATCCCTCTATACCCCCTCCAACGACCCGTCAATGATTTCTTTTGACGAATTATTGTTATTTAGATGGAAATTGATATTCTGCACCCCACCATGATGCGTGCCAAGTCATATTTGATTTTGAGGTAATTTTGAAAATGAAAAATCCCTCTATACCCCCTCTGACGACCCGACTATGATTTCTGTCGACGAATTATTGTTATTCAGATGGAAATGGATATTCTGCACCCCACCATGATGCGTGCCAAGTCAAATTGGATTTTTGAAGAAATATTGAAAATGAAAAATCTCTTTTTACCCCCTCTAACGACCCGACAATGATTTCTGTTGACGAATTATTGTTATCCAGATGGAAATGAATATTCTGCACCCCACCATGTTGCGTGCCAAATCATATTTGATTTTGAGGTAATTTTGAAAATGAGAAAACCCTCTATACCCCCTCTAACGACCCGACAATGATTTCTGTAGACGAATTATTGTTATTTAGATGGAAATGGATATTCTGCACCCCACTATAATGCGTGCCAAGTCATATTTGATTTTGAGGTAATTTTGAAAATGAAAAATCTCTCTATACCCCCTCTGACGACCCGACAATGATATTTGTTAACAAATTATAGTTATTGAGATGGAAATGGATATTCTTGTGCCCCACTATGATGCGTTCCAAGTCATATTTGATTTTTGAAGAAATATTGAAAATGAGAAATCCCTCTATACCCCCTCCAACAACCCGTCAATGATTTCTTTTGGCGAATTATTGTTATTTAGATGAAAATGGATATTCTGCACCCCACCATGATGCGTGCCAAGTCATATTTGATTTTGAGGTAATTTTGAAAATGAAAAATCCCTCTATACCCCCTCTGACGACCCGACAATGATTTCTGTTGACGAATTATTGTTATTCAGATGGAAATGGATATTCTGCACCCCACCATGATGCGTGCCAAGTCAAATTGGATTTTTGAAGAAATATTGAAAATGAAAAATCTCTCTTTACCCCCTCTAACGACCCGACAATGATTTCTGTTGACGAATTATTGTTATCCAGATGGAAATGAATATTCTGCACCCCACCATGTTGCGTGCCAAGTCATATTTGATTTTGAGGTAATTTTGAAAATGAGAAATCCCTCTATACCCCCTCTAACGACCCGACAATGATTTCTGTCGACGAATTATTGTTATTCAGATGGAAATAGATATTCTGCACCCCACCATGATGCGTGCCATGTCATATTAGATTTTTGAAGAAATATTGAAAAGAGAAATCCCTCTTTACCCCCTCTGACGACCCGACATTGATTTCTGTTGACGAATTATTGTTATTCAGATGGACATGGATACTTTGCACCCCACTATGATGCGTGACAAGTCATATTAGATTTTTGAAGAAATATTGAAAATGAAAAATCCCTCTATTCCCCCTCTAACGACCCGACAATGATTTCTGTTGACAAATTATTGTTATTCAGATGGAAATAGATATTCTGCACCCCACCATGTTGCGTGCCAAGTAAAATTGGATTTTTGAAGAAATATTGAAAATGAAAAATCTCTCTTTACCCCCTCTAACGACCCGACAATGATTTCTGTTGACGAATTATTGTTATCCAGATGGAAATGAATATTCTGCACCCCACCATGATGCGTGCCAAGTAAAATTGGATTTTTGAAGAAATATTGAAAATGAAAAATCTCTCTTTACCCCCTCTAACGACCCGACAATGATTTCTGTTGACGAATTATTGTTATCCAGATGGAAATGAATATTCTGCACCCCACCATGTTGCGTGCCAAGTCATATTTGATTTTGAGGTAATTTTGAAAATGAGAAATCCCTCTATACCCCCTCTAACGACCCGACAATGATTTCTGTCGACGAATTATTGTTATTTAGATGGAAATAGATATTCTGCACCCCACCATGATGCGTGCCAAGTCATATTAGATTTTTGAAGAAATATTGAAAATGAGAAATCCCTCTTTACCCCCTCTGACGACCCGACAATGAATTCTGTTGACGAATTATTGTTATTCAGATGGAAATGGATATTCTGCACCCCACTATGATGCGTGCCAAGTCATATTTGATTTTGAGTTAATTTTGAAAATGAAAAATCCCTCTATACCCCCTCTGACGACCCGACAATGATTTCTGGTGACAAATTATTGATATTGAGATGGAAATGGGTATTCTGTACCCCACCATGATGCGTGCCAAGTCATATTTGATTTTTGAAGTCATTTTGAAAATGAAAAATCCCTCTATGCCCCCTCTGACGACCCGACAATGATTTCTGTCGACGAATTATTGTTATTCAGATGGAAATGGATATTTTGCACCCCACCATGATGCGTGCCAAGTCAAATTGGATTTTTGAAGAAATATTGAAAATGAAAAATATCTCTATACCCCCTCTAACGACCCGACAATGATTTCTGTTGACGAATTATTGTTACCCAGATGGAAATGAATATTCTGCACCCCACCATGTTGCGTGCCAAGTCATATTTGATTTTGAGGTAATTTTGAAAATGAAAAATCCCTCTATACCCCCTCTGACGACCCGACAATGATTTCTGTTAACAAATTATTGTTTTTGAGATGGGAATGGATATTAGGTACCCCACTATGATGCGTTCCAAGTCATATTTGATTTTTGAAGAAATATTGAAAATGAGAAATCCCTCTATACCCCCTCCAACGACCCGTCAATGATTTCTTTTGACGAATTATTGTTATTTAGATGAAAATGGATATTCTGCACCCCACCATGATGCGTGCCAAGTCATATTTGATTTTGAGGTAATTTTGAAAATGAAAAATCTCTCTATACCCCCTCTGACGACCCGACAATGATTTCTGTCGACGAATTATTGTTATTCAGATGGAAATGGATATTCTGCACCCCACCATGATGCGTGCCAAGTCAAATTGGATTTTTGAAGAAATATTGAAAATGAAAAATCTCTCTTTACCCCCTCTAACGACCCGACAATGATTTCTGTTGACGAATTATTGTTATCCAGATGGAAATGAATATTCTGCACCCCACCATGTTGCGTGCCAAGTCATATTTGATTTTGAGGTAATTTTGAAAATGAGGAATCCCTCTATACCCCCTCTAACGACCCGACAATGATTTCTGTCGACGAATTATTGTTATTCAGATGGAAATAGATATTCTGCACCCACCATGATGCGTGCCAAGTCATATTAGATTTTTGAAGAAATATTGAAAATGAGAAATCCCTCTATACGCCCTCTAACGACCCGACAATGATTTCTGTTGACATATTATTGTTATTCAGATGGAAATGGATATTCTGCACCCCACCAGGATGCGTGCCAAGTCATATTAGATTTTTGAAGAAATTTTGAAAATGAATAATCCCTCTATACCCCCTCCTACGACCCGTCAATGATTTCTGTTGACGAATCATTGTTATTCAGATGGAAATGGATATTCTGCACCCCACCATGATGCGTGCCAAGTCATATTTGATTTTGAGGTAATTTTGAAAATGAAAAATCCCTCTATACCCCCTCTGACGACCCGACAATGATTTCTGTTGACAAATTATTGTCATTGAGATGGAAATGGATATTCTGTACCCCACCATGATGCGTGCCAAGTCATATTAGATTATTGAAGAAATTTTGAAAATGAAAAATCCCTCTATACCCCCTCCAACGACCCGTCAATGATTTCTGTTGACGAATTATTGTTATTTAGATGGAAGTGGATATTCTGCACCCCACTCTGATGCGTGCCAAGTCATATTTGATTTTGAGGTAATTTTGAAAATGAAAAATCCCTCTATACCCCCTCTAACGACCCGACAATGATTTCTGTTGACGAATTATTGTTATTCAGATGGAAATGGATATTCTGCACCCCACCATGATGCGTGCCAAGTCATATTAGATTATTGAAGAAATTTTGAAAATGAAAAATCCCTCTATACCCCCTCCAACGACCCGTCAATGATTTCTGTTGACGAATTATTGTCATTCAGATGGAAATGGATATTCTGCACCCCACTATGATGCGTGCCAAGTCATATTTGATTTTGAGGTAATTTTGAAAATGTAAAATCCCTCTATACCCCCTCTAACGACCCGACAATGAGTTCTGTTGACGAATTATTGTTATTCAGATGATAATGGATATTCTGCACCCCACCATGATGCGTGCCATGTCATATTGGATTTTTGAAGAAATATTGAAAATGAAAAATCCCTCTATACCCCCTCTAACGACCCGACAATGATTTCTGTCGACGAATTATTGTTATTGAGATGGAAATGGATATTCTGCACCCCACCATAATGCGTGCCAAGTCATATTTGATTTTGAGGTAATTTTGAAAATGAAAAATCCCTCTATACCCCCTCTGACGACCCGACAATGATTTTTGTTAACAAATTATAGTTATTGAGATGGAAATGGATATTCTTGTGCCCCACTATGATGCGTGCCAAGTCATATTTGATTTTTGAAGTCATTTTGAAAATGAAAAATCCCTCTATACCCCCTCTAACAACCCGACAATGATTTCTGTCGACGAATTATTGTTATTCAGATGGAAATAGATATTCTGCACCCCACCATGATGTGTGCCAAGTCATATTTGATTTTGAGGTAATTTTGAAAATGAAAAATCCCTCTATACCCCCTCTGACGACCCGACAATGCTTTCTGTTAACAAATTATTGTTTTTGAGATGGAAATGGATATTAGGTACCCCACTATGATGCGTTCCAAGTCATATTTGATTTTTGAAGAAATATTGAAAATGAGAAATCCCTCTATACCCCCTCCAACGACCCGTCAATGATTTCTTTTGACGAATTATTGTTATTTAGATGGAAATTGATATTCTGCACCCCACCATGATGCGTGCCAAGTCATATTTGATTTTGAGGTAATTTTGAAAATGAAAAATCCCTCTATACCCCCTCTGACGACCCGACTATGATTTCTGTCGACGAATTATTGTTATTCAGATGGAAATGGATATTCTGCACCCCACCATGATGCGTGCCAAGTCAAATTGGATTTTTGAAGAAATATTGAAAATGAAAAATCTCTTTTTACCCCCTCTAACGACCCGACAATGATTTCTGTTGACGAATTATTGTTATCCAGATGGAAATGAATATTCTGCACCCCACCATGTTGCGTGCCAAATCATATTTGATTTTGAGGTAATTTTGAAAATGAGAAAACCCTCTATACCCCCTCTAACGACCCGACAATGATTTCTGTAGACGAATTATTGTTATTTAGATGGAAATGGATATTCTGCACCCCACTATAATGCGTGCCAAGTCATATTTGATTTTGAGGTAATTTTGAAAATGAAAAATCCCTCTATACCCCCTCTGACGACCCGACAATGATTTTTGTTAACAAATTATAGTTATTGAGATGGAAATGGATATTCTTGTGCCCCACTATGATGCGTGCCAAGTCATATTTGATTATTGAAGTCATTTTGAAAATGAAAAATCCCTCTATACCCCCTCTAACGAACCGACAATGATTTCTGTCGACGAATTATTGTTATTTAGATGAAAATAGATATTCTGCACCCCACCATGATGTGTGCCAAGTCATATTTGATTTTGAGGTAATTTTGAAAATGAAAAATCCCTCTATACCCCCTCTGACGACCCGACAATGATTTCCGTTAACAAATTATTGTTTTTGAGATGGAAATGGATATTAGGTACCCCACTATGATGCGTTCCAAGTCATATTTGATTTTTGAAGAAATATTGAAAATGAGAAATCCCTCTATACCCCCTCCAACAACCCGTCAATGATTTCTTTTGGCGAATTATTGTTATTTAGATGAAAATGGATATTCTGCACCCCACCATGATGCGTGCCAAGTCATATTTGATTTTGAGGTAATTTTGAAAATGAAAAATCCCTCTATACCCCCTCTGACGACCCGACAATGATTTCTGTCGACGAATTATTGTTATTCAGATGGAAATAGATATTCTGCACCCCACTATGATGCGTGCCAAGTCATATTAGATTTTTGAAGAAATATTGAAAATGAGAAATCCCTCTTTACCCCCTCTGACGACCCGACAATGAATTCTGTTGACGAATTATTGTTATTCAGATGGAAATGGATATTCTGCACCCCACTATGATGCGTGCCAAGTCATATTTGATTTTGAGGTAATTTTGAAAATGAAAAATCCCTCTATACCCCCTCTGACGACCCGACAATGATTTCTGTCGACGAATTATTGTTATTCAGATGGAAATGGATATTTTGCACCCCACCATGATGCGTGCCAAGTCAAATTGGATTTTTGAAGAAATATTGAAAATGAAAAATATCTCTATACCCCCTCTAACGACCCGACAATGATTTCTGTTGACAAATTATTGTTATTCAGATGGAAATGGATATTCTGCACCCCACCATGTTGCGTGCCAAGTCATATTTGATTTTGAGGTAATTTTGAAAATGAAAAATCCCTCTATACCCCCTCTAACGACCCGACAATGATATCGGTTGACAAATTATTGTTATTCAAATGGCAATGGATATTCTGCACCCCGCTATGATGCGTGCCAAGTCATATTTGATTTTGAGGTAATTTTGAAAATGAAAAATCCCTCTATATCCCCTCTAACGACCCGACAATGATTTCTGTTGACGAATTATTGATATTCAGATGGAAATGAATATTCTGCACCCCACCATGTTGCGTGCCAAGTCATATTTGATTTTGAGGTAATTTTGAAAATGAAAAATCCCTCTATACCCACTCTAACGATCCGACAATGATTTCTGTCGACGAGTTATTGTTATTCAGATAGAAATAGATATTCTGCACCCCACCATGATGCGTGCCAAGTCATATTAGATTTTTGAAGAAATATTGAAAATGAGAAATCCCTCTATACCCCCTCCAACGACCCGTCAATGATTTCTGTTGACGAATTATTGTTATTTAGATGGAAACGGATATTCTGCACCCCACCATGATGCGTGCCAAGTCATATTTGATTTTGAGGTACTTTTGATAATGAAAAATCCCTCTATACCCCCTCTAACGACCCGACAATGATTTCTGTCGACGAATTATTGTTATTGAGATGGAAATGGATATGCTGTACCCCACCATGATGCGTGCCAAGTCATATTATATTTTTGAAGAAATATTGAAAATGAAAAATCCCTCTATTCGCCCTCTAACGACCCGTCAATGATTTCTGTTGACGACTTATTGTTATTCAGATGGAAATGGATATTCTGCACCCCACTATGATGCGTGCCAAGTCATATTTGATTTTGAGGTAATTTTGAAAATGAAAAATCCCTCTATATCCCCTCTAACGACCCGAAAATGATTTCTGTTGACGAATTATTGTTATTCAGATGGAAATGAATATTCTGCACCCCACCATGTTGCGTGCCAAGTCATATTTGATTTTGAGGTAATTTTGAAAATGAAAAATCCCTCTATACCCACTCTAACGATCCGACAATGATTTCTGTCGACGAGTTATTGTTATTCAGATAGAAATAGATATTCTGCACCCCACCATGATGCGTGCCAAGTCATATTAGATTTTTGAAGAAATATTGAAAATGAGAAATCCCTCTATACCCCCTCCAACGACCCGTCAATGATTTCTGTTGACGAATTATTGTTATTTAGATGGAAACGGATATTCTGCACCCCACCATGATGCGTGCCAAGTCATATTTAATTTTGAGGTAATTTTGAAAATGAAAAATCCCTCTATACCCCCTCTGACGACCCGACAATGATTTCTGGTGACAAATTATTGATATTGAGATGGAAATGAATATTTTGCACCCCACCATGTTGCGTGCCAAGTCATATTTGATTTTGAGGTAATTTTGAAAACGAAAAATCCCTCTATACCCCCTCTAACGACCCGACAATGATTTCTGTCGACGAATTATAGTTATTCAGATGGAAATGAATATTCTGCACCCCACCATGTTGCGTGCCAAGTCATATTTGATTTTGAGGTAATTTTGAAAACGAAAAATCCCTCTATACCCCCTCTAACGACCCGACAATGATTTCTGTCGACGAATTATAGTTATTCAGATGGAAATGAATATTCTGCACCCCACCATGATGCGTGCCAAGTCATATTAGATTTTTGAAGAAATATTGAAAATGAAAAATCCCTCTATACCCCCTCTAACGACCCGACAATGATTTCTGTCGACGAATTATTGTTATTTAGATGGAAATGGATATTCTGCACCCCACCATAATGCGTGCCAAGTCATATTTGATTTTGAGGTAATTTTGAAAATGAAAAATCCCTCTATACCCCCTCTGACGACCCGACAATGATTTCTGTTGACAAATTATTGTCATTGAGATGGAAATGGATATTCTGTACCCCACCATGATGCGTGCCAAGTCATATTAGATTATTGAAGAAATTTTGAAAATGAAAAATCCCTCTATACCCCCTCCAACGACCCGTCAATGATTTCTGTTGACGAATTATTGTTATTTAGATGGAAGTGGATATTCTGCACCCCACTCTGATGCGTGCCAAGTCATATTTGATTTTGAGGTAATTTTGAAAATGAAAAATCCCTCTATACCCCCTCTAACGACCCGACAATGATTTCTGTTGACGAATTATTGTTATTCAGATGGAAATGGATATTCTGCACCCCACCATGATGCGTGCCAAGTCATATTAGATTATTGAAGAAATTTTGAAAATGAAAAATCCCTCTATACCCCCTCCAACGACCCGTCAATGATTTCTGTTGACGAATTATTGTCATTCAGATGGAAATGGATATTCTGCACCCCACTATGATGCGTGCCAAGTCATATTTGATTTTGAGGTAATTTTGAAAATGTAAAATCCCTCTATACCCCCTCTAACGACCCGACAATGAGTTCTGTTGACGAATTATTGTTATTCAGATGATAATGGATATTCTGCACCCCACCATGATGCGTGCCAAGTCATATTGGATTTTTGAAGAAATATTGAAAATGAAAAATCCCTCTATACCCCCTCTAACGACCCGACAATGATTTCTGTCGACGAATTATTGTTATTTAGATGGAAATGGATATTCTGCACCCCACCATAATGCGTGCCAAGTCATATTTGATTTTGAGGTAATTTTGAAAATGAAAAATCCCTCTATACCCCCTCTGACGACCCGACAATGATTTTTGTTAACAAATTATAGTTATTGAGATGGAAATGGATATTCTTGTGCCCCACTATGATGCGTGCCAAGTCATATTTGATTTTTGAAGTCATTTTGAAAATGAAAAATCCCTCTATACCCCCTCTAACAACCCGACAATGATTTCTGTCGACGAATTATTGTTATTCAGATGGAAATAGATATTCTGCACCCCACCATGATGTGTGCCAAGTCATATTTGATTTTGAGGTAATTTTGAAAATGAAAAATCCCTCTATACCCCCTCTGACGACCCGACAATGCTTTCTGTTAACAAATTATTGTTTTTGAGATGGAAATGGATATTAGGTACCCCACTATGATGCGTTCCAAGTCATATTTGATTTTTGAAGAAATATTGAAAATGAGAAATCCCTCTATACCCCCTCCAACGACCCGTCAATGATTTCTTTTGACGAATTATTGTTATTTAGATGGAAATTGATATTCTGCACCCCACCATGATGCGTGCCAAGTCATATTTGATTTTGAGGTAATTTTGAAAATGAAAAATCCCTCTATACCCCCTCTGACGACCCGACTATGATTTCTGTCGACGAATTATTGTTATTCAGATGGAAATGGATATTCTGCACCCCACCATGATGCGTGCCAAGTCAAATTGGATTTTTGAAGAAATATTGAAAATGAAAAATCTCTTTTTACCCCCTCTAACGACCCGACAATGATTTCTGTTGACGAATTATTGTTATCCAGATGGAAATGAATATTCTGCACCCCACCATGTTGCGTGCCAAATCATATTTGATTTTGAGGTAATTTTGAAAATGAGAAAACCCTCTATACCCCCTCTAACGACCCGACAATGATTTCTGTAGACGAATTATTGTTATTTAGATGGAAATGGATATTCTGCACCCCGCTATAATGCGTGCCAAGTCATATTTGATTTTGAGGTAATTTTGAAAATGAAAAATCCCTCTATACCCCCTCTGACGACCCGACAATGATATTTGTTAACAAATTATAGTTATTGAGATGGAAATGGATATTCTTGTGCCCCACTATGATGCGTGCCAAGTCATATTTGATTATTGAAGTCATTTTGAAAATGAAAAATCCCTCTATACCCCCTCTAACGAACCGACAATGATTTCTGTCGACGAATTATTGTTATTTAGATGAAAATAGATATTCTGCACCCCACCATGATGTGTGCCAAGTCATATTTGATTTTGAGGTAATTTTGAAAATGAAAAATCCCTCTATACCCCCTCTGACGACCCGACAATGATTTCCGTTAACAAATTATTGTTTTTGAGATGGAAATGGATATTAGGTACCCCACTATGATGCGTTCCAAGTCATATTTGATTTTTGAAGAAATATTGAAAATGAGAAATCCCTCTATACCCCCTCCAACAACCCGTCAATGATTTCTTTTGGCGAATTATTGTTATTTAGATGAAAATGGATATTCTGCACCCCACCATGATGCGTGCCAAGTCATATTTGATTTTGAGGTAATTTTGAAAATGAAAAATCCCTCTATACCCCCTCTGACGACCCGACAATGATTTCTGTTGACGAATTATTGTTATTCAGATGGAAATGGATATTCTGCACCCCACCATGATGCGTGCCAAGTCAAATTGGATTTTTGAAGAAATATTGAAAATGAAAAATCTCTCTTTACCCCCTCTAACGACCCGACAATGATTTCTGTTGACGAATTATTGTTATCCAGATGGAAATGAATATTCTGCACCCCACCATGTTGCGTGCCAAGTCATATTTGATTTTGAGGTAATTTTGAAAATGAGAAATCCCTCTATACCCCCTCTAACGACCCGACAATGATTTCTGTCGACGAATTATTGTTATTCAGATGGAAATAGATATTCTGCACCCCACCATGATGCGTGCCATGTCATATTAGATTTTTGAAGAAATATTGAAAAGAGAAATCCCTCTTTACCCCCTCTGACGACCCGACATTGATTTCTGTTGACGAATTATTGTTATTCAGATGGACATGGATACTTTGCACCCCACTATGATGCGTGACAAGTCATATTAGATTTTTGAAGAAATATTGAAAATGAAAAATCCCTCTATTCCCCCTCTAACGACCCGACAATGATTTCTGTTGACAAATTATTGTTATTCAGATGGAAATAGATATTCTGCACCCCACCATGTTGCGTGCCAAGTAAAATTGGATTTTTGAAGAAATATTGAAAATGAAAAATCTCTCTTTACCCCCTCTAACGACCCGACAATGATTTCTGTTGACGAATTATTGTTATCCAGATGGAAATGAATATTCTGCACCCCACCATGATGCGTGCCAAGTAAAATTGGATTTTTGAAGAAATATTGAAAATGAAAAATCTCTCTTTACCCCCTCTAACGACCCGACAATGATTTCTGTTGACGAATTATTGTTATCCAGATGGAAATGAATATTCTGCACCCCACCATGTTGCGTGCCAAGTCATATTTGATTTTGAGGTAATTTTGAAAATGAGAAATCCCTCTATACCCCCTCTAACGACCCGACAATGATTTCTGTCGACGAATTATTGTTATTTAGATGGAAATAGATATTCTGCACCCCACCATGATGCGTGCCAAGTCATATTAGATTTTTGAAGAAATATTGAAAATGAGAAATCCCTCTTTACCCCCTCTGACGACCCGACAATGAATTCTGTTGACGAATTATTGTTATTCAGATGGAAATGGATATTCTGCACCCCACTATGATGCGTGCCAAGTCATATTTGATTTTGAGTTAATTTTGAAAATGAAAAATCCCTCTATACCCCCTCTGACGAGCCGACAATGATTTCTGGTGACAAATTATTGATATTGAGATGGAAATGGGTATTCTGTACCCCACCATGATGCGTGCCAAGTCATATTTGATTTTTGAAGTCATTTTGAAAATGAAAAATCCCTCTATGCCCCCTCTGACGACCCGACAATGATTTCTGTCGACGAATTATTGTTATTCAGATGGAAATGGATATTTTGCACCCCACCATGATGCGTGCCAAGTCAAATTGGATTTTTGAAGAAAAATTGAAAATGAAAAATATCTCTATACCCCCTCTAACGACCCGACAATGATTTCTGTTGACGAATTATTGTTACCCAGATGGAAATGAATATTCTGCACCCCACCATGTTGCGTGCCAAGTCATATTTGATTTTGAGGTAATTTTGAAAATGAAAAATCCCTCTATACCCCCTCTGACGACCCGACAATGATTTCTGTTAACAAATTATTGTTTTTGAGATGGGAATGGATATTAGGTACCCCACTATGATGCGTTCCAAGTCATATTTGATTTTTGAAGAAATATTGAAAATGAGAAATCCCTCTATACCCCCTCCAACGACCCGTCAATGATTTCTTTTGACGAATTATTGTTATTTAGATGAAAATGGATATTCTGCACCCCACCATGATGCGTGCCAAGTCATATTTGATTTTGAGGTAATTTTGAAAATGAAAAATCTCTCTATACCCCCTCTGACGACCCGACAATGATTTCTGTCGACGAATTATTGTTATTCAGATGGAAATGGATATTCTGCACCCCACCATGATGCGTGCCAAGTCAAATTGGATTTTTGAAGAAATATTGAAAATGAAAAATCTCTCTTTACCCCCTCTAACGACCCGACAATGATTTCTGTTGACGAATTATTGTTATCCAGATGGAAATGAATATTCTGCACCCCACCATGTTGCGTGCCAAGTCATATTTGATTTTGAGGTAATTTTGAAAATGAGGAATCCCTCTATACCCCCTCTAACGACCCGACAATGATTTCTGTCGACGAATTATTGTTATTCAGATGGAAATAGATATTCTGCACCCACCATGATGCGTGCCAAGTCATATTAGATTTTTGAAGAAATATTGAAAATGAGAAATCCCTCTATACGCCCTCTAACGACCCGACAATGATTTCTGTTGACATATTATTGTTATTCAGATGGAAATGGATATTCTGCACCCCACCAGGATGCGTGCCAAGTCATATTAGATTTTTGAAGAAATTTTGAAAATGAATAATCCCTCTATACCCCCTCCTACGACCCGTCAATGATTTCTGTTGACGAATCATTGTTATTCAGATGGAAATGGATATTCTGCACCCCACCATGATGCGTGCCAAGTCATATTTGATTTTGAGGTAATTTTGAAAATGAAAAATCCCTCTATACCCCCTCTGACGACCCGACAATGATTTCTGTTGACAAATTATTGTCATTGAGATGGAAATGGATATTCTGTACCCCACCATGATGCGTGCCAAGTCATATTAGATTATTGAAGAAATTTTGAAAATGAAAAATCCCTCTATACCCCCTCCAACGACCCGTCAATGATTTCTGTTGACGAATTATTGTTATTTAGATGGAAGTGGATATTCTGCACCCCACTCTGATGCGTGCCAAGTCATATTTGATTTTGAGGTAATTTTGAAAATGAAAAATCCCTCTATACCCCCTCTAACGACCCGACAATGATTTCTGTTGACGAATTATTGTTATTCAGATGGAAATGGATATTCTGCACCCCACCATGATGCGTGCCAAGTCATATTAGATTATTGAAGAAATTTTGAAAATGAAAAATCCCTCTATACCCCCTCCAACGACCCGTCAATGATTTCTGTTGACGAATTATTGTCATTCAGATGGAAATGGATATTCTGCACCCCACTATGATGCGTGCCAAGTCATATTTGATTTTGAGGTAATTTTGAAAATGTAAAATCCCTCTATACCCCCTCTAACGACCCGACAATGAGTTCTGTTGACGAATTATTGTTATTCAGATGATAATGGATATTCTGCACCCCACCATGATGCGTGCCATGTCATATTGGATTTTTGAAGAAATATTGAAAATGAAAAATCCCTCTATACCCCCTCTAACGACCCGACAATGATTTCTGTCGACGAATTATTGTTATTGAGATGGAAATGGATATTCTGCACCCCACCATAATGCGTGCCAAGTCATATTTGATTTTGAGGTAATTTTGAAAATGAAAAATCCCTCTATACCCCCTCTGACGACCCGACAATGATTTTTGTTAACAAATTATAGTTATTGAGATGGAAATGGATATTCTTGTGCCCCACTATGATGCGTGCCAAGTCATATTTGATTTTTGAAGTCATTTTGAAAATGAAAAATCCCTCTATACCCCCTCTAACAACCCGACAATGATTTCTGTCGACGAATTATTGTTATTCAGATGGAAATAGATATTCTGCACCCCACCATGATGTGTGCCAAGTCATATTTGATTTTGAGGTAATTTTGAAAATGAAAAATCCCTCTATACCCCCTCTGACGACCCGACAATGCTTTCTGTTAACAAATTATTGTTTTTGAGATGGAAATGGATATTAGGTACCCCACTATGATGCGTTCCAAGTCATATTTGATTTTTGAAGAAATATTGAAAATGAGAAATCCCTCTATACCCCCTCCAACGACCCGTCAATGATTTCTTTTGACGAATTATTGTTATTTAGATGGAAATTGATATTCTGCACCCCACCATGATGCGTGCCAAGTCATATTTGATTTTGAGGTAATTTTGAAAATGAAAAATCCCTCTATACCCCCTCTGACGACCCGACTATGATTTCTGTCGACGAATTATTGTTATTCAGATGGAAATGGATATTCTGCACCCCACCATGATGCGTGCCAAGTCAAATTGGATTTTTGAAGAAATATTGAAAATGAAAAATCTCTTTTTACCCCCTCTAACGACCCGACAATGATTTCTGTTGACGAATTATTGTTATCCAGATGGAAATGAATATTCTGCACCCCACCATGTTGCGTGCCAAATCATATTTGATTTTGAGGTAATTTTGAAAATGAGAAAACCCTCTATACCCCCTCTAACGACCCGACAATGATTTCTGTAGACGAATTATTGTTATTTAGATGGAAATGGATATTCTGCACCCCACTATAATGCGTGCCAAGTCATATTTGATTTTGAGGTAATTTTGAAAATGAAAAATCCCTCTATACCCCCTCTGACGACCCGACAATGATTTTTGTTAACAAATTATAGTTATTGAGATGGAAATGGATATTCTTGTGCCCCACTATGATGCGTGCCAAGTCATATTTGATTATTGAAGTCATTTTGAAAATGAAAAATCCCTCTATACCCCCTCTAACGAACCGACAATGATTTCTGTCGACGAATTATTGTTATTTAGATGAAAATAGATATTCTGCACCCCACCATGATGTGTGCCAAGTCATATTTGATTTTGAGGTAATTTTGAAAATGAAAAATCCCTCTATACCCCCTCTGACGACCCGACAATGATTTCCGTTAACAAATTATTGTTTTTGAGATGGAAATGGATATTAGGTACCCCACTATGATGCGTTCCAAGTCATATTTGATTTTTGAAGAAATATTGAAAATGAGAAATCCCTCTATACCCCCTCCAACAACCCGTCAATGATTTCTTTTGGCGAATTATTGTTATTTAGATGAAAATGGATATTCTGCACCCCACCATGATGCGTGCCAAGTCATATTTGATTTTGAGGTAATTTTGAAAATGAAAAATCCCTCTATACCCCCTCTGACGACCCGACAATGATTTCTGTCGACGAATTATTGTTATTCAGATGGAAATAGATATTCTGCACCCCACTATGATGCGTGCCAAGTCATATTAGATTTTTGAAGAAATATTGAAAATGAGAAATCCCTCTTTACCCCCTCTGACGACCCGACAATGAATTCTGTTGACGAATTATTGTTATTCAGATGGAAATGGATATTCTGCACCCCACTATGATGCGTGCCAAGTCATATTTGATTTTGAGGTAATTTTGAAAATGAAAAATCCCTCTATACCCCCTCTGACGACCCGACAATGATTTCTGTCGACGAATTATTGTTATTCAGATGGAAATGGATATTTTGCACCCCACCATGATGCGTGCCAAGTCAAATTGGATTTTTGAAGAAATATTGAAAATGAAAAATATCTCTATACCCCCTCTAACGACCCGACAATGATTTCTGTTGACAAATTATTGTTATTCAGATGGAAATGGATATTCTGCACCCCACCATGTTGCGTGCCAAGTCATATTTGATTTTGAGGTAATTTTGAAAATGAAAAATCCCTCTATACCCCCTCTAACGACCCGACAATGATATCGGTTGACAAATTATTGTTATTCAAATGGCAATGGATATTCTGCACCCCGCTATGATGCGTGCCAAGTCATATTTGATTTTGAGGTAATTTTGAAAATGAAAAATCCCTCTATATCCCCTCTAACGACCCGACAATGATTTCTGTTGACGAATTATTGATATTCAGATGGAAATGAATATTCTGCACCCCACCATGTTGCGTGCCAAGTCATATTTGATTTTGAGGTAATTTTGAAAATGAAAAATCCCTCTATACCCACTCTAACGATCCGACAATGATTTCTGTCGACGAGTTATTGTTATTCAGATAGAAATAGATATTCTGCACCCCACCATGATGCGTGCCAAGTCATATTAGATTTTTGAAGAAATATTGAAAATGAGAAATCCCTCTATACCCCCTCCAACGACCCGTCAATGATTTCTGTTGACGAATTATTGTTATTTAGATGGAAACGGATATTCTGCACCCCACCATGATGCGTGCCAAGTCATATTTGATTTTGAGGTACTTTTGATAATGAAAAATCCCTCTATACCCCCTCTAACGACCCGACAATGATTTCTGTCGACGAATTATTGTTATTGAGATGGAAATGGATATGCTGTACCCCACCATGATGCGTGCCAAGTCATATTATATTTTTGAAGAAATATTGAAAATGAAAAATCCCTCTATTCGCCCTCTAACGACCCGTCAATGATTTCTGTTGACGACTTATTGTTATTCAGATGGAAATGGATATTCTGCACCCCACTATGATGCGTGCCAAGTCATATTTGATTTTGAGGTAATTTTGAAAATGAAAAATCCCTCTATATCCCCTCTAACGACCCGAAAATGATTTCTGTTGACGAATTATTGTTATTCAGATGGAAATGAATATTCTGCACCCCACCATGTTGCGTGCCAAGTCATATTTGATTTTGAGGTAATTTTGAAAATGAAAAATCCCTCTATACCCACTCTAACGATCCGACAATGATTTCTGTCGACGAGTTATTGTTATTCAGATAGAAATAGATATTCTGCACCCCACCATGATGCGTGCCAAGTCATATTAGATTTTTGAAGAAATATTGAAAATGAGAAATCCCTCTATACCCCCTCCAACGACCCGTCAATGATTTCTGTTGACGAATTATTGTTATTTAGATGGAAACGGATATTCTGCACCCCACCATGATGCGTGCCAAGTCATATTTAATTTTGAGGTAATTTTGAAAATGAAAAATCCCTCTATACCCCCTCTGACGACCCGACAATGATTTCTGGTGACAAATTATTGATATTGAGATGGAAATGAATATTTTGCACCCCACCATGTTGCGTGCCAAGTCATATTTGATTTTGAGGTAATTTTGAAAACGAAAAATCCCTCTATACCCCCTCTAACGACCCGACAATGATTTCTGTCGACGAATTATAGTTATTCAGATGGAAATGAATATTCTGCACCCCACCATGTTGCGTGCCAAGTCATATTTGATTTTGAGGTAATTTTGAAAACGAAAAATCCCTCTATACCCCCTCTAACGACCCGACAATGATTTCTGTCGACGAATTATAGTTATTCAGATGGAAATGAATATTCTGCACCCCACCATGATGCGTGCCAAGTCATATTAGATTTTTGAAGAAATATTGAAAATGAGAAATCCCTCTATACCCCCTCCAACGACCCGTCAATGATTTCTGTTGACGAATTATTGTTATTTAGATGAAAATGGATATTCTGCAACCCACCATGATGCGTGCCAAGTCATATTTGATTTTGAAGTACTTTTGAAAATGAAAAATCCCTCTATACCCCCTCTAACGACCCGACAATGATTTCTGTTCACGAATTATTGTTATTCAGATGGAAATGGATATTCTGCACCCCACTATGATGCGTGCCAAGTCATATTGGATTTTTGAAGAAATATTGAAAATGAAAAATCCCTCTATACCCCCTCTAACGACCCGACAATGATTTCTGTTGACGAATTATCGTTATCCAGATGGAAATGAATATTCTGCAACAGACCATGTTGCGTGCCAAGTCTAATTTGATTTTGAGGTAATTTTGAAAATGAGAAATCTCTGTATACCCCCTCTAACGACCCGACAATGATTTCTGTCGACAAATTATTGTTATTCAGATGGAAATAGATATTCTGCACCCCACCATGATGCGTGCCAAGTCATATTAGATTTTTGAAGAAATATTGAAAATGAGAAATCCCTCTATACCCCCTCTGACGACACGACAATGATTTCTGTTGACGAATTATTGTTATTCAGATGGACACGGATACTTTGCACACCTCCATGATGCGTGCCAAGTCATATTTGATTTTGAGGTAATTTTGAAAATGAAAAATCCCTCTATACCCCCTCTAACGACCCGACAATGATATCGGTTGACAAATTATTGTTATTCAAATGGCAATGGATATTCTGCACCCCGCTATGATGCGTGCCAAGTCATATTTGATTTTGAGGTAATTTTGAAAATGAAAAATCCCTCTATATCCCCTCTAACGACCCGACAATGATTTCTGTTGACGAATTATTGTTATTCAGATGGAAATGAATATTCTGCACCCCACCATGTTGCGTGCCAAGTCATATTTGATTTTGAGGTAATTTTGAAAATGAAAAATTCCTCTATACCCACTCTAACGATCCGACAATGATTTCTGTCGACGAGTTATTGTTATTCAGATAGAAATAGATATTCTGCACCCCACCATGATGCGTGCCAAGTCATATTTGATTTTGAGGTAATTTTGAAAACGAAAAATCCCTCTATACCCCCTCTAACGACCCGACAATGATTTCTGTCGACGAATTATAGTTATTCAGATGGAAATGAATATTCTGCACCCCACCATGTTGCGTGCCAAGTCATATTTGATTTTGAGGTAATTTTGAAAACGAAAAATCCCTCTATACCCCCTCTGACGACCCGACAATGATTTCTGTCGACGAATTATTGTTATTCAGATGGAAATGGATATTTTGCACCCCACCATGATGCGTGCCAAGTCAAATTGGATTTTTGAAGAAATATTGAAAATGAAATATATCTCTATACCCCCTCTAACGACCCGACAATGATTTCTGTTGACAAATTATTGTTATTCAGATGGAAATGGATATTCTGCACCCCACCATGTTGCGTGCCAAGTCATATTTGATTTTGAGGTAATTTTGAAAATGAAAAATCCCTCTATACCCCCTCTAACGACCCGACAATGATATCGGTTGACAAATTATTGTTATTCAAATGGCAATGGATATTCTGCACCCCGCTATGATGCGTGCCAAGTCATATTTGATTTTGAGGTAATTTTGAAAATGAAAAATCCCTCTATATCCCCTCTAACGACCCGACAATGATTTCTGTTGACGAATTATTGTTATTCAGATGGAAATGAATATTCTGCACCCCACCATGTTGCGTGCCAAGTCATATTTGATTTTGAGGTAATTTTGAAAATGAAAAATCCCTCTATACCCACTCTAACGATCCGACAATGATTTCTGTCGACGAGTTATTGTTATTCAGATAGAAATAGATATTCTGCACCCCACCATGATGCGTGCCAAGTCATATTAGATTTTTGAAGAAATATTGAAAATGAGAAATCCCTCTATACCCCCTCCAACGACCCGTCAATGATTTCTGTTGACGAATTATTGTTATTTAGATGGAAACGGATATTCTGCACCCCACCATGATGCGTGCCAAGTCATATTTGATTTTGAGGTACTTTTGATAATGAAAAATCCCTCTATACCCCCTCTAACGACCCGACAATGATTTCTGTCGACGAATTATTGTTATTGAGATGGAAATGGATATTCTGTACCCCACCATGATGCGTGCCAAGTCATATTATATTTTTGAAGAAATATTGAAAATGAAAAATCCCTCTATTCGCCCTCTAACGACCCGTCAATGATTTCTGTTGACGACTTATTGTTATTCAGATGGAAATGGATATTCTGCACCCCACTATGATGCGTGCCAAGTCATATTTGATTTTGAGGTAATTTTGAAAATGAAAAATCCCTCTATATCCCCTCTAACGACCCGAAAATGATTTCTGTTGACGAATTATTGTTATTCAGATGGAAATGAATATTCTGCACCCCACCATGTTGCGTGCCAAGTCATATTTGATTTTGAGGTAATTTTGAAAATGAAAAATCCCTCTATACCCACTCTAACGATCCGACAATGATTTCTGTCGACGAGTTATTGTTATTCAGATAGAAATAGATATTCTGCACCCCACCATGATGCGTGCCAAGTCATATTAGATTTTTGAAGAAATATTGAAAATGAGAAATCCCTCTATACCCCCTCCAACGACCCGTCAATGATTTCTGTTGACGAATTATTGTTATTTAGATGGAAACGGATATTCTGCACCCCACCATGATGCGTGCCAAGTCATATTTAATTTTGAGGTAATTTTGAAAATGAAAAATCCCTCTATACCCCCTCTGACGACCCGACAATGATTTCTGGTGACAAATTATTGATATTGAGATGGAAATGAATATTCTGCACCCCACCATGTTGCGTGCCAAGTCATATTTGATTTTGAGGTAATTTTGAAAACGAAAAATCCCTCTATACCCCCTCTAACGACCCGACAATGATTTCTGTCGACGAATTATAGTTATTCAGATGGAAATGAATATTCTGCACCCCACCATGTTGCGTGCCAAGTCATATTTGATTCTGAGGTAATTTTGAAAACGAAAAATCCCTCTATACCCCCTCTAACGACCCGACAATGATTTCTGTCGACGAATTATAGTTATTCAGATGGAAATGAATATTCTGCACCCCACCATGATGCGTGCCAAGTCATATTAGATTTTTGAAGAAATATTGAAAATGAGAAATCCCTCTATACCCCCTCCAACGACCCGTCAATGATTTCTGTTGACGAATTATTGTTATTTAGATGAAAATGGATATTCTGCAACCCACCATGATGCGTGCCAAGTCATATTTGATTTTGAAGTACTTTTGAAAATGAAAAATCCCTCTATACCCCCTCTAACGACCCGACAATGATTTCTGTTCACGAATTATTGTTATTCAGATGGAAATGGATATTCTGCACCCCACCATGATGCGTGCCAAGTCATATTGGATTTTTGAAGAAATATTGAAAATGAAAAATCCCTCTATACCCCCTCTAACGACCCGACAATGATTTCTGTTGACGAATTATCGTTATCCAGATGGAAATGAATATTCTGCAACAGACCATGTTGCGTGCCAAGTCTAATTTGATTTTGAGGAAATTTTGAAAATGAGAAATCTCTTTATACCCCCTCTAACGACCCGACAATGATTTCTGTCGACAAATTATTGTTATTCAGATGGAAATAGATATTCTGCACCCCACCATGATGCGTGCCAAGTCATATTAGATTTTTGAAGAAATATTGAAAATGAGAAATCCCTCTATACCCCCTCTGACGACACAACAATGATTTCTGTTGACGAATTATTGTTATTCAGATGGACACGGATACTTTGCACACCTCCATGATGCGTGCCAAGTCATATTTGATTTTGAGGTAATTTTGAAAATGAAAAATCCCTCTATACCCCCTCTAACGACCCGACAATGATATCGGTTGACAAATTATTGTTATTCAAATGGCAATGGATATTCTGCACCCCGCTATGATGCGTGCCAAGTCATATTTGATTTTGAGGTAATTTTGAAAATGAAAAATCCCTCTATATCCCCTCTAACGACCCGACAATGATTTCTGTTGACGAATTATTGTTATTCAGATGGAAATGAATATTCTGCACCCCACCATGTTGCGTGCCAAGTCATATTTGATTTTGAGGTAATTTTGAAAATGAAAAATCCCTCTATACCCACTCTAACGATCCGACAATGATTTCTGTCGACGAGTTATTGTTATTCAGATAGAAATAGATATTCTGCACCCCACCATGATGCGTGCCAAGTCATATTAGATTTTTGAAGAAATATTGAAAATGAGAAATCCCTCTATACCCCCTCCAACGACCCGTCAATCATTTCTGTTGACGAATTATTGTTATTTAGATGGAAACGGATATTCTGCACCCCACCATGATGCGTGCCAAGTCATATTTGATTTTGAGGTACTTTTGATAATGAAAAATCCCTCTATACCCCCTCTAACGACCCGACAATGATTTCTGTCGACGAATTATTGTTAATCAGATGGAAATAGATATTCTGCACCCCACCATGATACGTGCCAAGTCATATTAGATTTTTGAAGAAATATTGAAAATGAGAAATCCCTCTATACCCCCTCTGACGACCCGACAATGATTTCTGTTAACAAATTATTGTTATTGAGATGGAAATGGATATTCTGTACCCCACCATGATGCGTGCCAAGTCATATTATATTTTTGAAGAAATATTGAAAATGAAAAATCCCTCTATTCGCCCTCTAACGACCCGTCAATGATTTCTGTCTACGAGTTATTGTTATTCAGATAGAAATAGATATTCTGCACCCCACCATGATGCGTGCCAAGTCATATTAGATTTTTGAAGAAATATTGAAAATGAGAAATCCCTCTATACCCCCTCCAACGACCCGTCAATGATTTCTGTTGACGAATTATTGTTATTTAGATGGAAACGGATATTCTGCACCCCACCATGATGCGTGCCAAGTCATATTTAATTTTGAGGTAATTTTGAAAATGAAAAATCCCTCTATACCCCCTCTGACGACCCGACAATGATTTCTGGTGACAAATTATTGATATTGAGATGGAAATGAATATTCTGCACCCCACCATGTTGCGTGCCAAGTCATATTTGATTTTGAGGTAATTTTGAAAATGAAAAATCCCTCTATACCCCCTCTAACGACCCGACAATGATTTCTGTCGACGAATTATAGTTATTCAGATGGAAATGAATATTCTGCACCCCACCATGTTGCGTGCCAAGTCATTTTTGATTTTGAGGTAATTTTTGAAAATGAGAAATCCCTCTATATCCCCTCTAACGACCCGACAATGATTTCTGTTGACGAATTATTGTTATTTAGATGGAAATGAATATTCTGCACCCCACTATGTTGCGTGCCAAGTCATATTTGATTTTGAGGTAATTTTGAAAATGAAAAATCCCTCTACACCCCCTCTAACGATCCGACAATGATTTCTGTCGACGAATTATTGTTATTCAGATAGAAATAGATATTCTGCACCCCACCATGATGCGTGCCAAGTCATATTAGATTTTTGAAGAATTATTGAAAATGAGAAATCCCTCTATACCCCCTCCAACGACCCGTCAATGATTTCTGTTGACGAATTATTGTTATTTAGATGAAAATGGATATTCTGCAACCCACCATGATGCGTGCCAAGTCATATTTGATTTTGAGGTAATTTTGAAAATGAAAAATCCCTCTATACCCCCTCTGACGACCCGACAATGATTTCTGTCGACGAATTATTGTTATTCAGATGGAAATGGATATTCTGCACCCCACCATGATGCGTGCCAAGTCAAATTGGATTTTTGAAGAAATATTGAAAATGAAAAATCTCTCTTTACCCCCTCTAACGACCCGACAATGATTTCTGTCGACGAATTATTGTTATTCGGATGGAAATAGATATTCTGCACCCCACCATGATGCGTGCCAAGTCATATTAGATTTTTGAAGAAATATTGAAAATGAGAAATCCCTCTTTACCTCCTCTGACGACCCGACAATGATTTCTGTTGGCGAATTATTGTTATTCAGATGGACATGGATACTTTGCACCCCACCATGATGCGTGCCAAGTCATATTAGATTTTTGAAGAAATATTGAAAATGAAAAATCCCTCTATTTCCCCTCTAACGACCCGACAATGATTTCTGTTGACAAATTATTGTTATTCAGATGGAAATGGATATTCTGCACCCCACTATGTTGCGTGCCAAGTCATATTTGATTTTGAGGTAATTTTGAAAATGAAAAATCCCTCTATACCCCCTCTAACGACCCGACAATGATTTTTGTTGACAAATTATTGTTATTCAAATGGCAATGGATATTCTGCACCCCACCATGATGCGTGCCAAGTCATATTAGATTTTTGAAGAAATTTTGAAAATGAAAAATCCCTCTATACCCCCTCCAACAACCCGTCAATGATTTCTGTTGACGACTTATTGTTATTCAGATGGAAATGGATATTCTGCACCCCACTATGATGCGTGCCAAGTCATATTTGATTTTGGGGTAATTTTGAAAATGAAAAATCCCTCTATACCCCCTCTGACGACCCGACAATGATTTCTGGTGACAAATTATTGATATTGAGATGGAAATGGATATTCTGTACCCCACCATGATGCGTGCCAAGTCATATTTGATTTTTGAAGTCATTTTGAAATTGAAAAATCCCTCTATACCCCCTCTGACGACCCGACAATGATTTCTGTCGACGAATTATTGTTATTCAGATGGAAATGGATATTCTGCACCCCACCATGATGCGTGCCAAGTCAAATTGGATTTTTGAAGAAATATTGAAAATGAAAAATCTCTCTTTACCCCCTCTAACGACCCGACAATGATTTCTGTCGACGAATTATTGTTATTCGGATGGAAATAGATATTCTGCACCCCACCATGATGCGTGCCAAGTCATATTAGATTTTTGAAGAAATATTGAAAATGAGAAATCCCTCTTTACCTCCTCTGACGACCCGACAATGATTTCTGTTGGCGAATTATTGTTATTCAGATGGACATGGATACTTTGCACCCCACCATGATGCGTGCCAAGTCATATTAGATTTTTGAAGAAATATTGAAAATGAAAAATCCCTCTATTTCCCCTCTAACGACCCGACAATGATTTCTGTTGACAAATTATTGTTATTCAGATGGAAATGGATATTCTGCACCCCACTATGTTGTGTGCCAAGTCATATTTGATTTTGAGGTAATTTTGAAAATGAAAAATCCCTCTATACCCCCTCTAACGACCCGACAATGATTTTTGTTGACAAATTATTGTTATTCAAATGGCAATGGATATTCTGCACCCCACCATGATGCGTGCCAAGTCATATTAGAATTTTGAAGAAATTTTGAAAATGAAAAATCCCTCTATACCCCCTCCAACAACCCGTCAATGATTTCTGTTGACGACTTATTGTTATTCAGATGGAAATGGATATTCTGCACCCCACTATGATGCGTGCCAAGTCATATTTGATTTTGGGGTAATTTTGAAAATGAAAAATCCCTCTATACCCCCTCTGACGACCCGACAATGATTTCTGGTGACAAATTATTGATATTGAGATGGAAATGGATATTCTGTACCCCACCATGATGCGTGCCAAGTCATATTTGATTTTTGAAGTCATTTTGAAATTGAAAAATCCCTCTATACCCCCTCTGACGACCCGACAATGATTTCTGTCGACGAATTATTGTTATTCAGATGGAAATGGATATTCTGCACCCCACCATGTTGCGTGCCAAGTCATATTTGATTTTGAGGTAATTTTGAAAATGAAAAATCCCTCTATACCCCCTCTAACGACCCGACAATGATTTCTGTCGACGAATTATAGTTATTCAGATGGAAATGAATATTCTGCACCCCACCATGTTGCGTGCCAAGTCATTTTTGATTTTGAGGTAATTTTTGAAAATGAGAAATCCCTCTATATCCCCTCTAACGACCCGACAATGATTTCTGTTGACGAATTATTGTTATTTAGATGGAAATGAATATTCTGCACCCCACTATGTTGCGTGCCAAGTCATATTTGATTTTGAGGTAATTTTGAAAATGAAAAATCCCTCTACACCCCCTCTAACGATCCGACAATGATTTCTGTCGACGAATTATTGTTATTCAGATAGAAATAGATATTCTGCACCCCACCATGATGCGTGCCAAGTCATATTAGATTTTTGAAGAAATATTGAAAATGAGAAATCCCTCTATACCCCCTCCAACGACCCGTCAATGATTTCTGTTGACGAATTATTGTTATTTAGATGAAAATGGATATTCTGCAACCCACCATGATGCGTGCCAAGTCATATTTGATTTTGAAGTACTTTTGAAAATGAAAAATCCCTCTATACCCCCTTTAACGACCCGACAATGATTTCTGTTGACGAATTATTGATATTCAGATGGAAATAGATATTCTGCACCCCACCATGATGCGTGTCAAGTCATATTTGATTTTGAGGTAATTTTGAAAATGAAAAACCCTTTATTCCCCCTCTGACGACCCGACAATGATTTCTGTTGAGAAATTATTGTTATTGAGATGGAAATGGATATTCTGTACCCCACCATGATGCGTGCCAAGTCATATTAGATTATTGAAGAAATTTTGAAAATGAAAAATCCCTCTATACCCCCTCCAACGACCCGTCAATGATTTCTGTTGACGAATTATTGTTATTCAGATGGAAATTAATATTCTGCACTCCACCATGTTGCGTGCCAAGTCATATTTGATTTTGAGGTAATTTTGAAAATGAAAAACCCTCTATTCCCCCTCTGACGACCCGACAATGATTTCTGTTGAGAAATTATTGTTATTGAGATGGAAATGGATATTCTGTACCCCACCATGATGCGTGCCAAGTCATATTAGATTATTGAAGAAATTTTGGAAATGAGAAATCCCTCTATACCCCCTCCAACGACACGTCAATTATTTCTGTTGACGAATTATTGTTATTCAGATGGAAATGGATATTCTGTACCCCACCATGATGCGTGCCAAGTCATATTAGAATATTGAAGAAATTTTGAAAATGAAAAATCCCTCTATACCCCCTCCAACGACCCGTCAATGATTTCTGTTGACGAATTATTGTTATTCAGATGGAAATGAATATTCTGCACCCCACCATGTTACGTGCCAAGTCATATTTGATTTTGAGGTAATTTTGAAAATGAGAAATCCCTCTATACCCCCTCTAGCGACCCGACAATGATTTCTGTCGACGAATTATTGTTATTCAAATGGGAATAGATATTCTGCACCCCACTATGATGCGTGCCAAGTCATATTAAATTTTTGAAGAAATATTGAAAATGAGAAATCCCTCTTTACCCCCTCTGACGACCCGACAATGATTTCTGTTGACGAATTATTGTTATTCAGATGGACATGGATACTTTGCACCCCACCATGATGCGTGCCAAGTCATATTAGATTTTTGAAGAAATATTGAAAATGAAAAATCCCTCTATTCCACCTCTAACGACCCGACAATGATTTCTGTTGACAAATTATTGTTATTCAGATGGAAATGGATATTCTGCACCCCACCATGTTGCGTGCCAAGTCAAATTGGATTTTTGAAGAAATATTGAAAATGAAAAATATCTCTATACCCCCTCTAACGACCCGACAATGATTTCTGTTGACGAATTATTGTTATCCAGATGGAAATGAATATTCTGCACCCCACCATGTTGCGTGCCAAGTCATATTTGATTTTGAGGTAATTTTGAAAATGAGAAATCCCTCTATACCCCCTCTAACGACCCGACAATGATTTCTGTCGACGAATTATTGTTATTCAGATGGAAATGAATATTCTGCACCCCACCATGTTGCGTGCCAAGTCATTTTTGATTTTGAGGTAATTTTGAAAATGAAAAATCCTCTATACTCCCTCTGACGACCCGACAATGATTTCTGTCGACGAATTATTGTTATTCAGATGGAAATGGATATTCTGCACCCCACCATGATGCGTGCCAATTCAAATTGGATTTATGAAGAAATATTGAAAATGAGAAATCCCTCTATACCCCCTCTAACGACCCGACAATGATTTCTGTCGACGAATTATTGTTATTCATATGGAAATAGATATTCTGCACCCCACTATTATGCGTGCCAAGTCATATTAAATTTTTGAAGAAATATTGAAAATGAGAAATCCCTCTTTACCCCCTCTGACGACCCGACAAAGATTTCTGTTGACGAATTATTGTTATTCAGATGGACATGGATACTTTGCACCCCACCATGATGCGTGCCAAGTCATATTAGATTTTTGAAGAAATATTGAAAATGAAAAATCCCTCTATTCCACCTCTAACGACCCGACAATGATTTCTGTCGACAAATTATTGTTAATCAGATGGAAATGGATATTCTGCACCCCACCATGTTGCGTGCCAAGTCATATTTGATTTTGAGGTAATTTTGAAAATGAAAAATCCCTCTATACCCCCTCTAACGACCCGACAATGATATCGGTTGACAAATTATTGTTATTCAAATGGCAATGGATATTCTGCACCCCGCTATGATGCGTGCCAAGTCATATTTGATTTTGAGGTAATTTTGAAAATGAAAAATCCCTCTATATCCCCTCTAACGACCCGACAATGATTTCTGTTGACGAATTATAGTTATTCAGATGGAAATGAATATTCTGCACCCCACCATGTTGCGTGCCAAGTCATATTTGATTTTGAGGTAATTTTGAAAATGAAAAATCCCTCTATACCCCCTCTAACGATCCGACAATGATTTCTGTCGACGAATTATTGTTATTCAGATAGAAATAGATATTCTGCACCCCACCATGATGCGTGCCAAGTCATATTAGATTTTTGAAGAAATATTGAAAATGAGAAATCCCTCTATACCCCCTCTGACGACCCGACAATGATTTCTGTTGACGAATTATTGTTATTTAGATGGAAACGGATATTCTGCACCCCACCATGATGCGTGCCAAGTCATATTTGATTTTGAGGTACTTTTGATAATGAAAAATCCCTCTATACCCCCTCTAACGACCCGACAATGATTTCTGTCGACGAATTATTGTTATTCAGATGGAAATGGATATTCTGCACCCCACTATGATGCGTGCCAAGTCATATTTAATTTTGAGGTAATTTTGAAAATGAAAAATCCCTCTATACCTCCTCTAACGATCCGACAATGATTTCTGTCGACGAATTATTGTTATTCAGATAGAAATAGATATTCTGCACCCCTCCATGATGCGTGCCAAGTCATATTAGATTTTTGAAGAAATATTGAAAATGAGAAATCTCTCTATACCCCCTCCAACGACCCGTCAATGATTTCTGTTGACGAATTATCGTTATCCAGATGGAAATGAATATTCTGCACCCGACCATGTTGCGTGCCAAGTCTAATTTGATTTTGAGGTAATTTTGAAAATGAGAAATCTCTGTATACCCCCTCTAACGACCCGACAATGATTTCTGTCGACAAATTATTGTTATTCAGATGGAAATAGATATTCTGCACCCCTTCATGATGCGTGCCAAGTCATATTTGATTTTGAGGTAATTTTGAAAATGAAAAATCCCCCTATACCCCCTCTGACGACCCGACAATGATTTCTGTCGACGAATTATTGTTATTCAGATGGAAATGGATATTCTGCACCCCACCATGATGCGTGCCAAGTCAAATTGGATTTTTGAAGAAATATTGAAAATGAGGAATCCCTCTATACCCCCTCCAACGACCCGTCAATGTTTTCTGTTGACGAATTATTGTTATTCAGATGGAAATAGATATTCTGCACCCCTTCATGATGCGTGCCAAGTCATATTTGATTTTGAGGTAATTTTGAAAATGAAAAATCCCCCTATACCCCCTCTGACGACCCGACAATGATTTCTGTCGACGAATTATTGTTATTCAGATGGAAATGGATATTCTGCACCCCACCATGATGCGTGCCAAGTCAAATTGGATTTTTGAAGAAATATTGAAAATGAGGAATCCCTCTATACCCCCTCCAACGACCCGTCAATGTTTTCTGTTGACGAATTATTGTTATTCAGATGGAAATGGATATTCTGCACCCCACCATGATGCGTGCCAAGTCAAATTGGATTTTTGAAGAAATATTGAAAATGAAAAATCTCTCTTTACCCCCTCTAACGACCCGACAATGATTTCTGTCTACGAATTATTGTTATTCGGATGGAAATAGATATTCTGCACCCCACCATGATGCGTGCCAAGTCATATTAGTTTTTTGAAGAAATATTGAAAATGAGAAATCCCTCTTTACCTCCTCTGACGACCCGACAATGATTTCTGTTGGCGAATTATTGTTATTCAGATGGACATGGATACTTTGCACCCCACCATGATGCGTGCCAAGTCATATTAGATTTTTGAAGAAATATTGAAAATGAAAAATCCCTCTATTTCCCCTCTAACGACCCGACAATGATTTCTGTTGACAAATTATTGTTATTCAGATGGAAATGGATATTCTGCACCCCACTATGTTGCGTGCCAAGTCATATTTGATTTTGAGGTAATTTTGAAAATGAAAAATCCCTCTATACCCCCTCTAACGACCCGACAATGATTTTTGTTGACAAATTATTGTTATTCAAATGGCAATGGATATTCTGCACCCCACCATGATGCGTGCCAAGTCATATTAGATTTTTGAAGAAATTTTGAAAATGAAAAATCCCTCTATACCCCCTCCAACAACCCGTCAATGATTTCTGTTGACGACTTATTGTTATTCAGATGGAAATGGATATTCTGCACCCCACTATGATGCGTGCCAAGTCATATTTGATTTTGGGGTAATTTTGAAAATGAAAAATCCCTCTATACCCCCTCTGACGACCCGACAATGATTTCTGGTGACAAATTATTGATATTGAGATGGAAATGGATATTCTGTACCCCACCATGATGCGTGCCAAGTCATATTTGATTTTTGAAGTCATTTTGAAATTGAAAAATCCCTCTATACCCCCTCTGACGACCCGACAATGATTTCTGTCGACGAATTATTGTTATTCAGATGGAAATGGATATTCTGCACCCCACCATGATGCGTGCCAAGTCAAATTGGATTTTTGAAGAAATATTGAAAATGAAAAATATCTCTATACCCCCTCTAACGTCTCGACAATGATTTCTGTTGACGAATTATTGTTATCCAGATGTAAATGAATATTATGCACCCCACCATGTTGCGTGCCAAGTCATATTTGATTTTGAGGTAATATTGAAAATGAGAAATCCCTCTATACCCCCTCCAACGACCCGTCAATGTTTTCTGTTGACGAATTATTGTTATTTAGATGGAAATGGATATTCTGCACCCCACCATGATGCGTGCCAAGTCATATTTGATTTTGAGGTAATTTTGAAAATGAAAAATCCCTCTATACCCCCTCTGACGACCCGACAATGATTTCTGTCGACGAATTATTGTTATTCAGATGGAAATGGATATTCTGCACCCCACCATGATGCGTGCCAAGTCAAATTGGATTTTTGAAGAAATATTGAAAATGAAAAATCTCTCTTTACCCCCTCTAACGACCCGACAATGATTTCTGTCGACGAATTATTGTTATTCGGATGGAAATAGATATTCTGCACCCCACCATGATGCGTGCCAAGTCATATTAGATTTTTGAAGAAATATTGAAAATGAGAAATCCCTCTTTACCTCCTCTGACGACCCGACAATGATTTCTGTTGGCGAATTATTGTTATTCAGATGGACATGGATACTTTGCACCCCACCATGATGCGTGCCAAGTCATATTAGATTTTTGAAGAAATATTGAAAATGAAAAATCCCTCTATTTCCCCTCTAACGACCCGACAATGATTTCTGTTGACAAATTATTGTTATTCAGATGGAAATGGATATTCTGCACCCCACTATGTTGCGTGCCAAGTCATATTTGATTTTGAGGTAATTTTGAAAATGAAAAATCCCTCTATACCCCCTCTAACGACCCGACAATGATTTCTGTCGACGAATTATTGTTATTCAGATGGAAATGGATATTCTGCACCCCACCATGATGCGTGCCAAGTCAAATTGGATTTTTGAAGAAATATTGAAAATGAAAAATATCTCTATACCCCCTCTAACGACCCGACAACGATTTCTGTTGACGAATTATTGTTATCCAGATGGAAATGAATATTCTGCACCCCACCATGTTGCGTGCCAAGTCATATTTGATTTTGAGGTAATTTTGAAAATGAGAATTCCCTCTATACCCCCTCTAACGACCCGACAATGATTTCTGTCGACGAATTATTGTTATTCAAATGGGAATAGATATTCTGCACCCCACTATGATGCGTGCCAAGTCATATTAAATTTTTGAAGAAATATTGAAAATGAGAAATCCCTCTTTACCCCCTCTGACGACCCGACAATGATTTCTGTTGACGAATTATTGTTATTCAGATGGACATGGATACTTTGCACCCCACCATGATGCGTGCCAAGTCATATTAGATTTTTGAAGAAATATTGAAAATGAAAAATCCCTCTATTCCACCTCTAACGACCCGACAATGATTTCTGTTGACAAATTATTGTTATTCAGATGGAAATGGATATTCTGCACCCCACCATGTTGCGTGCCAAGTCAAATTGGATTTTTGAAGAAATATTGAAAATGAAAAATATCTCTATACCCCCTCTAACGACCCGACAATGATTTCTGTTGACGAATTATTGTTATCCAGATGGAAATGAATATTCTGCACCCCACCATGTTGCGTGCCAAGTCATATTTGATTTTGAGGTAATTTTGAAAATGAGAAATCCCTCTATACCCCCTCTAACGACCCGACAATGATTTCTGTCGACGAATTATTGTTATTCAGATGGAAATGAATATTCTGCACCCCACCATGTTGCGTGCCAAGTCATTTTTGATTTTGAGGTAATTTTGAAAATGAAAAATCCTCTATACTCCCTCTGACGACCCGACAATGATTTCTGTCGACGAATTATTGTTATTCAGATGGAAATGGATATTCTGCACCCCACCATGATGCGTGCCAATTCAAATTGGATTTATGAAGAAATATTGAAAATGAGAAATCCCTCTATACCCCCTCTAACGACCCGACAATGATTTCTGTCGACGAATTATTGTTATTCATATGGAAATAGATATTCTGCACCCCACTATTATGCGTGCCAAGTCATATTAAATTTTTGAAGAAATATTGAAAATGAGAAATCCCTCTTTACCCCCTCTGACGACCCGACAAAGATTTCTGTTGACGAATTATTGTTATTCAGATGGACATGGATACTTTGCACCCCACCATGATGCGTGCCAAGTCATATTAGATTTTTGAAGAAATATTGAAAATGAAAAATCCCTCTATTCCACCTCTAACGACCCGACAATGATTTCTGTCGACAAATTATTGTTATTCAGATGGAAATGGATATTCTGCACCCCACCATGTTGCGTGCCAAGTCATATTTGATTTTGAGGTAATTTTGAAAATGAAAAATCCCTCTATACCCCCTCTAACGACCCGACAATGATATCGGTTGACAAATTATTGTTATTCAAATGGCAATGGATATTCTGCACCCCGCTATGATGCGTGCCAAGTCATATTTGATTTTGAGGTAATTTTGAAAATGAAAAATCCCTCTATATCCCCTCTAACGACCCGACAATGATTTCTGTTGACGAATTATAGTTATTCAGATGGAAATGAATATTCTGCACCCCACCATGTTGCGTGCCAAGTCATATTTGATTTTGAGGTAATTTTGAAAATGAAAAATCCCTCTATACCCCCTCTAACGATCCGACAATGATTTCTGTCGACGAATTATTGTTATTCAGATAGAAATAGATATTCTGCACCCCACCATGATGCGTGCCAAGTCATATTAGATTTTTGAAGAAATATTGAAAATGAGAAATCCCTCTATACCCCCTCTGACGACCCGACAATGATTTCTGTTGACGAATTATTGTTATTTAGATGGAAACGGATATTCTGCACCCCACCATGATGCGTGCCAAGTCATATTTGATTTTGAGGTACTTTTGATAATGAAAAATCCCTCTATACCCCCTCTAACGACCCGACAATGATTTCTGTCGACGAATTATTGTTATTCAGATGGAAATGGATATTCTGCACCCCACTATGATGCGTGCCAAGTCATATTTAATTTTGAGGTAATTTTGAAAATGAAAAATCCCTCTATACCTCCTCTAACGATCCGACAATGATTTCTGTCGACGAATTATTGTTATTCAGATAGAAATAGCTATTCTGCACCCCTCCATGATGCGTGCCAAGTCATATTAGATTTTTGAAGAAATATTGAAAATGAGAAATCTCTCTATACCCCCTCCAACGACCCGTCAATGATTTCTGTTGACGAATTATTGTTATTTAGATGGAAATGGATATTCTGCACCCCACCATGATGCGTGCCAAGTCATATTGGATTTTTGAAGAAATATTGAAAATGAAAAATCCCTCTATACCCCCTCTAACGACCCGACAATGATTTCTGTTGACGAATTATCGTTATCCAGATGGAAATGAATATTCTGCACCCGACCATGTTGCGTGCCAAGTCTAATTTGATTTTGAGGTAATTTTGAAAATGAGAAATCTCTGTATACCCCCTCTAACGACCCGACAATGATTTCTGTCGACAAATTATTGTTATTCAGATGGAAATAGATATTCTGCACCCCTTCATGATGCGTGCCAAGTCATATTTGATTTTGAGGTAATTTTGAAAATGAAAAATCCCTCTATACCCCCTCTGACGACCCGACAATGATTTCTGTCGACGAATTATTGTTATTCAGATGGAAATGGATATTCTGCACCCCACCATGATGCGTGCCAAGTCAAATTGGATTTTTGAAGAAATATTGAAAATGAGGAATCCCTCTATACCCCCTCCAACGACCCGTCAATGTTTTCTGTTGACGAATTATTGTTATTTAGATGGAAATGGATATTCTGCACCCCACCATGATGCGTGCCAAGTCATATTTGATTTTGAGGTAATTTTGAAAATGAAAAATCCCTCTATACCCCCTCTGACGACCCGACAATGATTTCTGTCGACGAATTATTGTTATTCAGATGGAAATGGATATTCTGCACCCCACCATGATGCGTGCCAAGTCAAATTGGATTTTTGAAGAAATATTGAAAATGAAAAATCTCTCTTTACCCTCTCTAACGACCCGACAATGATTTCTGTCGACGAATTATTGTTATTCGGATGGAAATAGATATTCTGCACCCCGCCATGATGCGTGCCAAGTCATATTAGATTTTTGAAGAAATATTGAAAATGAGAAATCCCTCTTTACCTCCTCTGACGACCCGACAATGATTTCTGTTGGCGAATTATTGTTATTCAGATGGACATGGATACTTTGCACCCCACCATGATGCGTGCCAAGTCATATTAGATTTTTGAAGAAATATTGAAAATGAAAAATCCCTCTATTTCCCCTCTAACGACCCGACAATGATTTCTGTTGACAAATTATTGTTATTCAGATGGAAGTGGATATTCTGCACCCCACTATGTTGCGTGCCAAGTCATATTTGATTTTGAGGTAATTTTGAAAATGAAAAATCCCTCTATACCCCCTCTAACGACCCGACAATGATTTTTGTTGACAAATTATTGTTATTCAAATGGCAATGGATATTCTGCACCCCACCATGATGCGTGCCAAGTCATATTAGATTTTTGAAGAAATTTTGAAAATGAAAAATCCCTCTATACCCCCTCCAACAACCCGTCAATGATTTCTGTTGACGACTTATTGTTATTCAGATGGAAATGGATATTCTGCACCCCACTATGATGCGTGCCAAGTCATATTTGATTTTGGGGTAATTTTGAAAATGAAAAATCCCTCTATACCCCCTCTGACGACCCGACAATGATTTCTGGTGACAAATTATTGATATTGAGATGGAAATGGATATTCTGTACCCCACCATGATGCGTGCCAAGTCATATTTGATTTTTGAAGTCATTTTGAAATTGAAAAATCCCTCTATACCCCCTCTGACGACCCGACAATGATTTCTGTCGACGAATTATTGTTATTCAGATGGAAATGGATATTCTGCACCCCACCATGATGCGTGCCAAGTCAAATTGGATTTTTGAAGAAATATTGAAAATGAAAAATATCTCTATACCCCCTCTAACGTCTCGACAATGATTTCTGTTGACGAATTATTGTTATCCAGATGTAAATGAATATTCTGCACCCCACCATGTTGCGTGCCAAGTCATATTTGATTTTGAGGTAATATTGAAAATGAGAAATCCCTCTATACCCCCTCCAACGACCCGTCAATGTTTTCTGTTGACGAATTATTGTTATTTAGATGGAAATGGATATTCTGCACCCCACCATGATGCGTGCCAAGTCATATTTGATTTTGAGGTAATTTTGAAAATGAAAAATCCCTCTATACCCCCTCTGACGACCCGACAATGATTTCTGTCGACGAATTATTGTTATTCAGATGGAAATGGATATTCTGCACCCCACCATGATGCGTGCCAAGTCAAATTGGATTTTTGAAGAAATATTGAAAATGAAAAATCTCTCTTTACCCCCTCTAACGACCCGACAATGATTTCTGTCGACGAATTATTGTTATTCGGATAGAAATAGATATTCTGCACCCCACCATGATGCGTGCCAAGTCATATTAGATTTTTGAAGAAATATTGAAAATGAGAAATCCCTCTTTACCTCCTCTGACGACCCGACAATGATTTCTGTTGGCGAATTATTGTTATTCAGATGGACATGGATACTTTGCACCCCACCATGATGCGTGCCAAGTCATATTAGATTTTTGAAGAAATATTGAAAATGAAAAATCCCTCTATTTCCCCTCTAACGACCCGACAATGATTTCTGTTGACAAATTATTGTTATTCAGATGGAAATGGATATTCTGCACCCCACTATGTTGCGTGCCAAGTCATATTTGATTTTGAGGTAATTTTGAAAATGAAAAATCCCTCTATACCCCCTCTAACGACCCGCCAATGATTTCTGTTGACAAATTATTGTTATTCAAATGGCAATGGATATTCTGCACCCCACCATGATGCGTGCCAAGTCACATTAGATTTTTGAAGAAATTTTGAAAATGAAAAATCCCTCTATACCCCCTCCAACAACCCGTCAATGATTTCTGTTGACGACTTATTGTTATTCAGATGGAAATGGATATTCTGCACCCCACTATGATGCGTGCCAAGTCATATTTGATTTTGGGGTAATTTTGAAAATGAAAAATCCCTCTATATCCCCTCTGACGACCCGACAATGATTTCTGGTGACAAATTATTGATATTGAGATGGAAATGGATATTCTGTACCCCACCATGATGCGTGCCAAATCATTTTTGATTTTCAGGTAATTTTGAAAATGAAAAATCCCTCTATACCCCCTCTGACGACCCGACAATGATTTCTGTCGACGAATTATTGTTATTCAGATGGAAATGGATATTCTGCACCCCACCATGATGCGTGCCAAGTCAAATTGGATTTTTGAAGAAATATTGAAAATGAAAAATATCTCTATACCCCCTCTAACGACCCGACAACGATTTCTGTTGACGAATTATTGTTATCCAGATGGAAATGAATATTCTGCACCCCACCATGTTGCGTGCCAAGTCATATTTGATTTTGAGGTAATTTTGAAATTGAGAAATCCCTCTATACCCCCTCTAACGACCCGACAATGATTTCTGTCGACGAATTATTGTTATTCAAATGGGAATAGATATTCTGCACCCCACTATGATGCGTGCCAAGTCATATTAAATTTTTGAAGAAATATTGAAAATGAGAAATCCCTCTTTACCCCCTCTGACGAACCGACAATGATTTCTGTTGACGAATTATTGTTATTCAGATGGACATGGATACTTTGCACCCCACCATGATGCGTGCCAAGTCATATTAGATTTTTGAAAAATATTGAAAATGAAAAATCCCTCTATTCCACCTCTAACGACCCGACAATGATTTCTGTTGACAAATTATTGTTATTCAGATGGAAATGGATATTCTGCACCCCACCATGTTGCGTGCCAAGTCAAATTGGATTTTTGAAGAAATATTGAAAATGAAAAATATCTCTATACCCCCTCTAACGACCCGACAATGATTTCTGTTGACGAATTATTGTTATCCAGATGGAAATGAATATTCTGCACCCCACCATGTTGCGTGCCAAGTCATATTTGATTTTGAGGTAATTTTGAAAATGAGAAATCCCTCTATACCCCCTCTAACGACCCGACAATGATTTCTGTCGACGAATTATTGTTATTCAGATGGAAATGAATATTCTGCACCCCACCATGTTGCGTGCCAAGTCATTTTTGATTTTGAGGTAATTTTGAAAATGAAAAATCCCTCTATACTCCCTCTGACGACCCGACAATGATTTCTGTCGACGAATTATTGTTATTAAGATGGAAATGGATATTCTGCACCCCACCATGATGCGTGCCAATTCAAATTGGATTTTTGAAGAAATATTGAAAATGAGAAATCCCTCTATACCCCCTCTAACGACCCGACAATGATTTCTGTCGACGAATTATTGTTATTCAGATGGAAATAGATATTCTGCACCCCACTATGATGCGTGCCAAGTCATATTAAATTTTTGAAGAAATATTGAAAATGAGAAATCCCTCTTTACCCCCTCTGACGACCCGACAATGATTTCTGTTGACGAATTATTGTTATTCAGATGGACATGGATACTTTGCACCCCACCATGATGCGTGCCAAGTCATATTAGATTTTTGAAGATATATTGAAAATGAAAAATCCCTCTATTCCACCTCTAACGACCCGACAATGATTTCTGTCGACAAATTATTGTTATTCAGATGGAAATGGATATTCTGCACCCCACCATGTTGCGTGCCAAGTCATATTTGATTTTGAGGTAATTTTGAAAATGAAAAATCCCTCTATACCCCCTCTAACGACTCGACAATTATATCGGTTGACAAATTATTGTTATTCAAATGGCAATGGATATTCTGCACCCCGCTATGATGCGTGCCAAGTCATATTTGATTTTGAGGTAATCTTGAAAATGAAAAATCCCTCTATATCCCCTCTAACGACCCGACAATGATTTCTGTTGACGAATTATTGTTATTCAGATGGAAATGAATATTCTGCACCCCACCATGTTGCGTGCCAAGTCATATTTGATTTTGAGGTAATTTTGAAAATGAAAAATCCCTCTATACCCCCTCTAACGACTCGACAATTATATCGGTTGACAAATTATTGTTATTCAAATGGCAATGGATATTCTGCACCCCGCTATGATGCGTGCCAAGTCATATTTGATTTTGAGGTAATCTTGAAAATGAAAAATCCCTCTATATCCCCTCTAACGATCCGACAATGATTTCTGTCGACGAATTATTGTTATTCAGATAGAAATAGATATTCTGCACCCCACCATGATGCGTGCCAAGTCATATTAGATTTTTGAAGAAATATTGAAAATGAGAAATCCCTCTATACCCCCTCTGACGACCCGACAATGATTTCTGTTGACGAATTATTGTTATTTAGATGGAAACGGATATTCTGCACCCCACCATGATGCGTGCCAAGTCATATTTGATTTTGAGGTACTTTTGATAATGAAAAATCCCTCTATACCCACTCTAACGATCCGACAATGATTTCTGTCGACGAGTTATTGTTATTCAGATAGAAATAGATATTCTGCACCCCACCATGATGCGTGCCAAGTCATATTAGATTTTTGAAGAAATATTGAAAATGAGAAATCCCTCTATACCCCCTCCAACGACCCGTCAATGATTTCTGTTGACGAATTATTGTTATTTAGATGGAAACGGATATTCTGCACCCCACCATGATGCGTGCCAAGTCATATTTAATTTTGAGGTAATTTTGAAAATGAAAAATCCCTCTATACCCCCTCTGACGACCCGACAATGATTTCTGGTGACAAATTATTGATATTGAGATGGAAATGAATATTCTGCACCCCACCATGTTGCGTGCCAAGTCATATTTGATTTTGAGGTAATTTTGAAAACGAAAAATCCCTCTATACCCCCTCTAACGACCCGACAATGATTTCTGTCGACGAATTATAGTTATTCAGATGGAAATGAATATTCTGCACCCCACCATGTTGCGTGCCAAGTCATATTTGATTCTGAGGTAATTTTGAAAACGAAAAATCCCTCTATACCCCCTCTAACGACCCGACAATGATTTCTGTCGACGAATTATAGTTATTCAGATGGAAATGAATATTCTGCACCCCACCATGATGCGTGCCAAGTCATATTAGATTTTTGAAGAAATATTGAAAATGAGAAATCCCTCTATACCCCCTCCAACGACCCGTCAATGATTTCTGTTGACGAATTATTGTTATTTAGATGAAAATGGATATTCTGCAACCCACCATGATGCGTGCCAAGTCATATTTGATTTTGAAGTACTTTTGAAAATGAAAAATCCCTCTATACCCCCTCTAACGACCCGACAATGATTTCTGTTCACGAATTATTGTTATTCAGATGGAAATGGATATTCTGCACCCCACCATGATGCGTGCCAAGTCATATTGGATTTTTGAAGAAATATTGAAAATGAAAAATCCCTCTATACCCCCTCTAACGACCCGACAATGATTTCTGTTGACGAATTATCGTTATCCAGATGGAAATGAATATTCTGCAACAGACCATGTTGCGTGCCAAGTCTAATTTGATTTTGAGGAAATTTTGAAAATGAGAAATCTCTGTATACCCCCTCTAACGACCCGACAATGATTTCTGTCGACAAATTATTGTTATTCAGATGGAAATAGATATTCTGCACCCCACCATGATGCGTGCCAAGTCATATTAGATTTTTGAAGAAATATTGAAAATGAGAAATCCCTCTATACCCCCTCTGACGACACGACAATGATTTCTGTTGACGAATTATTGTTATTCAGATGGACACGGATACTTTGCACACCTCCATGATGCGTGCCAAGTCATATTTGATTTTGAGGTAATTTTGAAAATGAAAAATCCCTCTATACCCCCTCTAACGACCCGACAATGATATCGGTTGACAAATTATTGTTATTCAAATGGCAATGGATATTCTGCACCCCGCTATGATGCGTGCCAAGTCATATTTGATTTTGAGGTAATTTTGAAAATGAAAAATCCCTCTATATCCCCTCTAACGACCCGACAATGATTTCTGTTGACGAATTATTGTTATTCAGATGGAAATGAATATTCTGCACCCCACCATGTTGCGTGCCAAGTCATATTTGATTTTGAGGTAATTTTGAAAATGAAAAATCCCTCTATACCCACTCTAACGATCCGACAATGATTTCTGTCGACGAGTTATTGTTATTCAGATAGAAATAGATATTCTGCACCCCACCATGATGCGTGCCAAGTCATATTAGATTTTTGAAGAAATATTGAAAATGAGAAATCCCTCTATACCCCCTCCAACGACCCGTCAATCATTTCTGTTGACGAATTATTGTTATTTAGATGGAAACGGATATTCTGCACCCCACCATGATGCGTGCCAAGTCATATTTGATTTTGAGGTACTTTTGATAATGAAAAATCCCTCTATACCCCCTCTAACGACCCGACAATGATTTCTGTCGACGAATTATTGTTAATCAGATGGAAATAGATATTCTGCACCCCACCATGATACGTGCCAAGTCATATTAGATTTTTGAAGAAATATTGAAAATGAGAAATCCCTCTATACCCCCTCTGACGACCCGACAATGATTTCTGTTAACAAATTATTGTTATTGAGATGGAAATGGATATTCTGTACCCCACCATGATGCGTGCCAAGTCATATTATATTTTTGAAGAAATATTGAAAATGAAAAATCCCTCTATTCGCCCTCTAACGACCCGTCAATGATTTCTGTCGACGAGTTATTGTTATTCAGATAGAAATAGATATTCTGCACCCCACCATGATGCGTGCCAAGTCATATTAGATTTTTGAAGAAATATTGAAAATGAGAAATCCCTCTATACCCCCTCCAACGACCCGTCAATGATTTCTGTTGACGAATTATTGTTATTTAGATGGAAACGGATATTCTGCACCCCACCATGATGCGTGCCAAGTCATATTTAATTTTGAGGTAATTTTGAAAATGAAAAATCCCTCTATACCCCCTCTGACGACCCGACAATGATTTCTGGTGACAAATTATTGATATTGAGATGGAAATGAATATTCTGCACCCCACCATGTTGCGTGCCAAGTCATATTTGATTTTGAGGTAATTTTGAAAATGAAAAATCCCTCTATACCCCCTCTAACGACCCGACAATGATTTCTGTCGACGAATTATAGTTATTCAGATGGAAATGAATATTCTGCACCCCACCATGTTGCGTGCCAAGTCATTTTTGATTTTGAGGTAATTTTTGAAAATGAGAAATCCCTCTATATCCCCTCTAACGACCCGACAATGATTTCTGTTGACGAATTATTGTTATTTAGATGGAAATGAATATTCTGCACCCCACTATGTTGCGTGCCAAGTCATATTTGATTTTGAGGTAATTTTGAAAATGAAAAATCCCTCTACACCCCCTCTAACGATCCGACAATGATTTCTGTCGACGAATTATTGTTATTCAGATAGAAATAGATATTCTGCACCCCACCATGATGCGTGCCAAGTCATATTAGATTTTTGAAGAAATATTGAAAATGAGAAATCCCTCTATACCCCCTCCAACGACCCGTCAATGATTTCTGTTGACGAATTATTGTTATTTAGATGAAAATGGATATTCTGCAACCCACCATGATGCGTGCCAAGTCATATTTGATTTTGAGGTAATTTTGAAAATGAAAAATCCCTCTATACCCCCTCTGACGACCCGACAATGATTTCTGTCGACGAATTATTGTTATTCAGATGGAAATGGATATTCTGCACCCCACCATGATGCGTGCCAAGTCAAATTGGATTTTTGAAGAAATATTGAAAATGAAAAATCTCTCTTTACCCCCTCTAACGACCCGACAATGATTTCTGTCGACGAATTATTGTTATTCGGATGGAAATAGATATTCTGCACCCCACCATGATGCGTGCCAAGTCATATTAGATTTTTGAAGAAATATTGAAAATGAGAAATCCCTCTTTACCTCCTCTGACGACCCGACAATGATTTCTGTTGGCGAATTATTGTTATTCAGATGGACATGGATACTTTGCACCCCACCATGATGCGTGCCAAGTCATATTAGATTTTTGAAGAAATATTGAAAATGAAAAATCCCTCTATTTCCCCTCTAACGACCCGACAATGATTTCTGTTGACAAATTATTGTTATTCAGATGGAAATGGATATTCTGCACCCCACTATGTTGCGTGCCAAGTCATATTTGATTTTGAGGTAATTTTGAAAATGAAAAATCCCTCTATACCCCCTCTAACGACCCGACAATGATTTTTGTTGACAAATTATTGTTATTCAAATGGCAATGGATATTCTGCACCCCACCATGATGCGTGCCAAGTCATATTAGATTTTTGAAGAAATTTTGAAAATGAAAAATCCCTCTATACCCCCTCCAACAACCCGTCAATGATTTCTGTTGACGACTTATTGTTATTCAGATGGAAATGGATATTCTGCACCCCACTATGTTGCGTGCCAAGTCATATTTGATTTTGGGGTAATTTTGAAAATGAAAAATCCCTCTATACCCCCTCTGACGACCCGACAATGATTTCTGGTGACAAATTATTGATATTGAGATGGAAATGGATATTCTGTACCCCACCATGATGCGTGCCAAGTCATATTTGATTTTTGAAGTCATTTTGAAATTGAAAAATCCCTCTATACCCCCTCTGACGACCCGACAATGATTTCTGTCGACGAATTATTGTTATTCAGATGGAAATGGATATTCTGCACCCCACCATGATGCGTGCCAAGTCAAATTGGATTTTTGAAGAAATATTGAAAATGAAAAATCTCTCTTTACCCCCTCTAACGACCCGACAATGATTTCTGTCGACGAATTATTGTTATTCGGATGGAAATAGATATTCTGCACCCCACCATGATGCGTGCCAAGTCATATTAGATTTTTGAAGAAATATTGAAAATGAGAAATCCCTCTTTACCTCCTCTGACGACCCGACAATGATTTCTGTTGGCGAATTATTGTTATTCAGATGGACATGGATACTTTGCACCCCACCATGATGCGTGCCAAGTCATATTAGATTTTTGAAGAAATATTGAAAATGAAAAATCCCTCTATTTCCCCTCTAACGACCCGACAATGATTTCTGTTGACAAATTATTGTTATTCAGATGGAAATGGATATTCTGCACCCCACTATGTTGTGTGCCAAGTCATATTTGATTTTGAGGTAATTTTGAAAATGAAAAATCCCTCTATACCCCCTCTAACGACCCGACAATGATTTTTGTTGACAAATTATTGTTATTCAAATGGCAATGGATATTCTGCACCCCACCATGATGCGTGCCAAGTCATATTAGAATTTTGAAGAAATTTTGAAAATGAAAAATCCCTCTATACCCCCTCCAACAACCCGTCAATGATTTCTGTTGACGACTTATTGTTATTCAGATGGAAATGGATATTCTGCACCCCACTATGATGCGTGCCAAGTCATATTTGATTTTGGGGTAATTTTGAAAATGAAAAATCCCTCTATACCCCCTCTGACGACCCGACAATGATTTCTGGTGACAAATTATTGATATTGAGATGGAAATGGATATTCTGTACCCCACCATGATGCGTGCCAAGTCATATTTGATTTTTGAAGTCATTTTGAAATTGAAAAATCCCTCTATACCCCCTCTGACGACCCGACAATGATTTCTGTCGACGAATTATTGTTATTCAGATGGAAATGGATATTCTGCACCCCACCATGTTGCGTGCCAAGTCATATTTGATTTTGAGGTAATTTTGAAAATGAAAAATCCCTCTATACCCCCTCTAACGACCCGACAATGATTTCTGTCGACGAATTATAGTTATTCAGATGGAAATGAATATTCTGCACCCCACCATGTTGCGTGCCAAGTCATTTTTGATTTTGAGGTAATTTTTGAAAATGAGAAATCCCTCTATATCCCCTCTAACGACCCGACAATGATTTCTGTTGACGAATTATTGTTATTTAGATGGAAATGAATATTCTGCACCCCACTATGTTGCGTGCCAAGTCATATTTGATTTTGAGGTAATTTTGAAAATGAAAAATCCCTCTACACCCCCTCTAACGATCCGACAATGATTTCTGTCGACGAATTATTGTTATTCAGATAGAAATAGATATTCTGCACCCCACCATGATGCGTGCCAAGTCATATTAGATTTTTGAAGAAATATTGAAAATGAGAAATCCCTCTATACCCCCTCCAACGACCCGTCAATGATTTCTGTTGACGAATTATTGTTATTTAGATGAAAATGGATATTCTGCAACCCACCATGATGCGTGCCAAGTCATATTTGATTTTGAAGTACTTTTGAAAATGAAAAATCCCTCTATACCCCCTTTAACGACCCGACAATGATTTCTGTTGACGAATTATTGTTATTCAGATGGAAATAGATATTCTGCACCCCACCATGATGCGTGTCAAGTCATATTTGATTTTGAGGTAATTTTGAAAATGAAAAACCCTTTATTCCCCCTCTGACGACCCGACAATGATTTCTGTTGAGAAATTATTGTTATTGAGATGGAAATGGATATTCTGTACCCCACCATGATGCGTGCCAAGTCATATTAGATTATTGAAGAAATTTTGAAAATGAAAAATCCCTCTATACCCCCTCCAACGACCCGTCAATGATTTCTGTTGACGAATTATTGTTATTCAGATGGAAATTAATATTCTGCACTCCACCATGTTGCGTGCCAAGTCATATTTGATTTTGAGGTAATTTTGAAAATGAAAAACCCTCTATTCCCCCTCTGACGACCCGACAATGATTTCTGTTGAGAAATTATTGTTATTGAGATGGAAATGGATATTCTGTACCCCACCATGATGCGTGCCAAGTCATATTAGATTATTGAAGAAATTTTGGAAATGAAAAATCCCTCTATACCCCCTCCAACGACACGTCAATTATTTCTGTTGACGAATTATTGTTATTCAGATGGAAATGGATATTCTGTACCCCACCATGATGCGTGCCAAGTCATATTAGATTATTGAAGAAATTTTGAAAATGAAAAATCCCTCTATACCCCCTCCAACGACCCGTCAATGATTTCTGTTGACGAATTATTGTTATTCAGATGGAAATGAATATTCTGCACCCCACCATGTTACGTGCCAAGTCATATTTGATTTTGAGGTAATTTTGAAAATGAGAAATCCCTCTATACCCCCTCTAACGACCCGACAATGATTTCTGTCGACGAATTATTGTTATTCAAATGGGAATAGATATTCTGCACCCCACTATGATGCGTGCCAAGTCATATTAAATTTTTGAAGAAATATTGAAAATGAGAAATCCCTCTTTACCCCCTCTGACGACCCGACAATGATTTCTGTTGACGAATTATTGTTATTCAGATGGACATGGATACTTTGCACCCCACCATGATGCGTGCCAAGTCATATTAGATTTTTGAAGAAATATTGAAAATGAAAAATCCCTCTATTCCACCTCTAACGACCCGACAATGATTTCTGTTGACAAATTATTGTTATTCAGATGGAAATGGATATTCTGCACCCCACCATGTTGCGTGCCAAGTCAAATTGGATTTTTGAAGAAATATTGAAAATGAAAAATATCTCTATACCCCCTCTAACGACCCGACAATGATTTCTGTTGACGAATTATTGTTATCCAGATGGAAATGAATATTCTGCACCCCACCATGTTGCGTGCCAAGTCATATTTGATTTTGAGGTAATTTTGAAAATGAGAAATCCCTCTATACCCCCTCTAACGACCCGACAATGATTTCTGTCGACGAATTATTGTTATTCAGATGGAAATGAATATTCTGCACCCCACCATGTTGCGTGCCAAGTCATTTTTGATTTTGAGGTAATTTTGAAAATGAAAAATCCTCTATACTCCCTCTGACGACCCGACAATGATTTCTGTCGACGAATTATTGTTATTCAGATGGAAATTGATATTCTGCACCCCACCATGATGCGTGCCAATTCAAATTGGATTTATGAAGAAATATTGAAAATGAGAAATCCCTCTATACCCCCTCTAACGACCCGACAATGATTTCTGTCGACGAATTATTGTTATTCATATGGAAATAGATATTCTGCACCCCACTATTATGCGTGCCAAGTCATATTAAATTTTTGAAGAAATATTGAAAATGAGAAATCCCTCTTTACCCCCTCTGACGACCCGACAAAGATTTCTGTTGACGAATTATTGTTATTCAGATGGACATGGATACTTTGCACCCCACCATGATGCGTGCCAAGTCATATTAGATTTTTGAAGAAATATTGAAAATGAAAAATCCCTCTATTCCACCTCTAACGACCCGACAATGATTTCTGTCGACAAATTATTGTTAATCAGATGGAAATGGATATTCTGCACCCCACCATGTTGCGTGCCAAGTCATATTTGATTTTGAGGTAATTTTGAAAATGAAAAATCCCTCTATACCCCCTCTAACGACCCGACAATGATATCGGTTGACAAATTATTGTTATTCAAATGGCAATGGATATTCTGCACCCCGCTATGATGCGTGCCAAGTCATATTTGATTTTGAGGTAATTTTGAAAATGAAAAATCCCTCTATATCCCCTCTAACGACCCGACAATGATTTCTGTTGACGAATTATAGTTATTCAGATGGAAATGAATATTCTGCACCCCACCATGTTGCGTGCCAAGTCATATTTGATTTTGAGGTAATTTTGAAAATGAAAAATCCCTCTATACCCCCTCTAACGATCCGACAATGATTTCTGTCGACGAATTATTGTTATTCAGATAGAAATAGATATTCTGCACCCCACCATGATGCGTGCCAAGTCATATTAGATTTTTGAAGAAATATTGAAAATGAGAAATCCCTCTATACCTCCTCTGACGACCCGACAATGATTTCTGTTGACGAATTATTGTTATTTAGATGGAAACGGATATTCTGCACCCCACCATGATGCGTGCCAAGTCATATTTGATTTTGAGGTACTTTTGATAATGAAAAATCCCTCTATACCCCCTCTAACGACCCGACAATGATTTCTGTCGACGAATTATTGTTATTCAGATGGAAATGGATATTCTGCACCCCACTATGATGCGTGCCAAGTCATATTTAATTTTGAGGTAATTTTGAAAATGAAAAATCCCTCTATACCTCCTCTAACGATCCGACAATGATTTCTGTCGACGAATTATTGTTATTCAGATAGAAATAGATATTCTGCACCCCTCCATGATGCGTGCCAAGTCATATTAGATTTTTGAAGAAATATTGAAAATGAGAAATCTCTCTATACCCCCTCCAACGACCCGTCAATGATTTCTGTTGACGAATTATTGTTATTTAGATGGAAATGGATATTCTGCACCCCACCATGATGCGTGCCAAGTCATATTGGAATTTTGAAGAAATATTGAAAATGAAAAATCCCTCTATACCCCCTCTAACGACCCGACAATGATTTCTGTTGACGAATTATCGTTATCCAGATGGAAATGAATATTCTGCACCCGACCATGTTGCGTGCCAAGTCTAATTTGATTTTGAGGTAATTTTGAAAATGAGAAATCTCTGTATACCCCCTCTAACGACCCGACAATGATTTCTGTCGACAAATTATTGTTATTCAGATGGAAATAGATATTCTGCACCCCTTCATGATGCGTGCCAAGTCATATTTGATTTTGAGGTAATTTTGAAAATGAAAAATCCCCCTATACCCCCTCTGACGACCCGACAATGATTTCTGTCGACGAATTATTGTTATTCAGATGGAAATGGATATTCTGCACCCCACCATGATGCGTGCCAAGTCAAATTGGATTTTTGAAGAAATATTGAAAATGAGGAATCCCTCTATACCCCCTCCAACGACCCGTCAATGTTTTCTGTTGACGAATTATTGTTATTCAGATGGAAATAGATATTCTGCACCCCTTCATGATGCGTGCCAAGTCATATTTGATTTTGAGGTAATTTTGAAAATGAAAAATCCCCCTATACCCCCTCTGACGACCCGACAATGATTTCTGTCGACGAATTATTGTTATTCAGATGGAAATGGATATTCTGCACCCCACCATGATGCGTGCCAAGTCAAATTGGATTTTTGAAGAAATATTGAAAATGAGGAATCCCTCTATACCCCCTCCAACGACCCGTCAATGTTTTCTGTTGACGAATTATTGTTATTCAGATGGAAATGGATATTCTGCACCCCACCATGATGCGTGCCAAGTCAAATTGGATTTTTGAAGAAATATTGAAAATGAAAAATCTCTCTTTACCCCCTCTAACGACCCGACAATGATTTCTGTCGACGAATTATTGTTATTCGGATGGAAATAGATATTCTGCACCCCACCATGATGCGTGCCAAGTCATATTAGATTTTTGAAGAAATATTGAAAATGAGAAATCCCTCTTTACCTCCTCTGACGACCCGACAATGATTTCTGTTGGCGAATTATTGTTATTCAGATGGACATGGATACTTTGCACCCCACCATGATGCGTGCCAAGTCATATTAGATTTTTGAAGAAATATTGAAAATGAAAAATCCCTCTATTTCCCCTCTAACGACCCGACAATGATTTCTGTTGACAAATTATTGTTATTCAGATGGAAATGGATATTCTGCACCCCACTATGTTGCGTGCCAAGTCATATTTGATTTTGAGGTAATTTTGAAAATGAAAAATCCCTCTATACCCCCTCTAACGACCCGACAATGATTTTTGTTGACAAATTATTGTTATTCAAATGGCAATGGATATTCTGCACCCCACCATGATGCGTGCCAAGTCATATTAGATTTTTGAAGAAATTTTGAAAATGAAAAATCCCTCTATACCCCCTCCAACAACCCGTCAATGATTTCTGTTGACGACTTATTGTTATTCAGATGGAAATGGATATTCTGCACCCCACTATGATGCGTGCCAAGTCATATTTGATTTTGGGGTAATTTTGAAAATGAAAAATCCCTCTATACCCCCTCTGACGACCCGACAATGATTTCTGGTGACAAATTATTGATATTGAGATGGAAATGGATATTCTGTACCCCACCATGATGCGTGCCAAGTCATATTTGATTTTTGAAGTCATTTTGAAATTGAAAAATCCCTCTATACCCCCTCTGACGACCCGACAATGATTTCTGTCGACGAATTATTGTTATTCAGATGGAAATGGATATTCTGCACCCCACCATGATGCGTGCCAAGTCAAATTGGATTTTTGAAGAAATATTGAAAATGAAAAATATCTCTATACCCCCTCTAACGTCTCGACAATGATTTCTGTTGACGAATTATTGTTATCCAGATGTAAATGAATATTCTGCACCCCACCATGTTGCGTGCCAAGTCATATTTGATTTTGAGGTAATATTGAAAATGAGAAATCCCTCTATACCCCCTCCAACGACCCGTCAATGTTTTCTGTTGACGAATTATTGTTATTTAGATGGAAATGGATATTCTGCACCCCACCATGATGCGTGCCAAGTCATATTTGATTTTGAGGTAATTTTGAAAATGAAAAATCCCTCTATACCCCCTCTGACGACCCGACAATGATTTCTGTCGACGAATTATTGTTATTCAGATGGAAATGGATATTCTGCACCCCACCATGATGCGTGCCAAGTCAAATTGGATTTTTGAAGAAATATTGAAAATGAAAAATCTCTCTTTACCCCCTCTAACGACCCGACAATGATTTCTGTCGACGAATTATTGTTATTCGGATGGAAATAGATATTCTGCACCCCACCATGATGCGTGCCAAGTCATATTAGATTTTTGAAGAAATATTGAAAATGAGAAATCCCTCTTTACCTCCTCTGACGACCCGACAATGATTTCTGTTGGCGAATTATTGTTATTCAGATGGACATGGATACTTTGCACCCCACCATGATGCGTGCCAAGTCATATTAGATTTTTGAAGAAATATTGAAAATGAAAAATCCCTCTATTTCCCCTCTAACGACCCGACAATGATTTCTGTTGACAAATTATTGTTATTCAGATGGAAATGGATATTCTGCACCCCACTATGTTGCGTGCCAAGTCATATTTGATTTTGAGGTAATTTTGAAAATGAAAAATCCCTCTATACCCCCTCTAACGACCCGACAATGATTTCTGTCGACGAATTATTGTTATTCAGATGGAAATGGATATTCTGCACCCCACCATGATGCGTGCCAAGTCAAATTGGATTTTTGAAGAAATATTGAAAATGAAAAATATCTCTATACCCCCTCTAACGACCCGACAACGATTTCTGTTGACGAATTATTGTTATCCAGATGGAAATGAATATTCTGCACCCCACCATGTTGCGTGCCAAGTCATATTTGATTTTGAGGTAATTTTGAAAATGAGAAATCCCTCTATACCCCCTCTAACGACCCGACAATGATTTCTGTCGACGAATTATTGTTATTCAAATGGGAATAGATATTCTGCACCCCACTATGATGCGTGCCAAGTCATATTAAATTTTTGAAGAAATATTGAAAATGAGAAATCCCTCTTTACCCCCTCTGACGACCCGACAATGATTTCTGTTGACGAATTATTGTTATTCAGATGGACATGGATACTTTGCACCCCACCATGATGCGTGCCAAGTCATATTAGATTTTTGAAGAAATATTGAAAATGAAAAATCCCTCTATTCCACCTCTAACGACCCGACAATGATTTCTGTTGACAAATTATTGTTATTCAGATGGAAATGGATATTCTGCACCCCACCATGTTGCGTGCCAAGTCAAATTGGATTTTTGAAGAAATATTGAAAATGAAAAATATCTCTATACCCCCTCTAACGACCCGACAATGATTTCTGTTGACGAATTATTGTTATCCAGATGGAAATGAATATTCTGCACCCCACCATGTTGCGTGCCAAGTCATATTTGATTTTGAGGTAATTTTGAAAATGAGAAATCCCTCTATACCCCCTCTAACGACCCGACAATGATTTCTGTCGACGAATTATTGTTATTCAGATGGAAATGAATATTCTGCACCCCACCATGTTGCGTGCCAAGTCATTTTTGATTTTGAGGTAATTTTGAAAATGAAAAATCCTCTATACTCCCTCTGACGACCCGACAATGATTTCTGTCGACGAATTATTGTTATTCAGATGGAAATGGATATTCTGCACCCCACCATGATGCGTGCCAATTCAAATTGGATTTATGAAGAAATATTGAAAATGAGAAATCCCTCTATACCCCCTCTAACGACCCGACAATGATTTCTGTCGACGAATTATTGTTATTCATATGGAAATAGATATTCTGCACCCCACTATTATGCGTGCCAAGTCATATTAAATTTTTGAAGAAATATTGAAAATGAGAAATCCCTCTTTACCCCCTCTGACGACCCGACAAAGATTTCTGTTGACGAATTATTGTTATTCAGATGGACATGGATACTTTGCACCCCACCATGATGCGTGCCAAGTCATATTTGATTTTGAGGTAATTTTGAAAATGAAAAATCCCTCTATACCCCCTCTAACGACCCGACAATGATATCGGTTGACAAATTATTGTTATTCAAATGGCAATGGATATTCTGCACCCCGCTATGATGCGTGCCAAGTCATATTTGATTTTGAGGTAATTTTGAAAATGAAAAATCCCTCTATATCCCCTCTAACGACCCGACAATGATTTCTGTTGACGAATTATAGTTATTCAGATGGAAATGAATATTCTGCACCCCACCATGTTGCGTGCCAAGTCATATTTGATTTTGAGGTAATTTTGAAAATGAAAAATCCCTCTATACCCCCTCTAACGATCCGACAATGATTTCTGTCGACGAATTATTGTTATTCAGATAGAAATAGATATTCTGCACCCCACCATGATGCGTGCCAAGTCATATTTAATTTTGAGGTAATTTTGAAAATGAAAAATCCCTCTATACCTCCTCTAACGATCCGACAATGATTTCTGTCGACGAATTATTGTTATTCAGATAGAAATAGATATTCTGCACCCCTCCATGATGCGTGCCAAGTCATATTAGATTTTTGAAGAAATATTGAAAATGAAAAATCCCTCTATTCCACCTCTAACGACCCGACAATGATTTCTGTCGACAAATTATTGTTATTCAGATGGAAATGGATATTCTGCACCCCACCATGTTGCGTGCCAAGTCATATTTGATTTTGAGGTAATTTTGAAAATGAAAAATCCCTCTATACCCCCTCTAACGACCCGACAATGATATCGGTTGACAAATTATTGTTATTCAAATGGCAATGGATATTCTGCACCCCGCTATGATGCGTGCCAAGTCATATTTGATTTTGAGGTAATTTTGAAAATGAAAAATCCCTCTATATCCCCTCTAACGACCCGACAATGATTTCTGTTGACGAATTATAGTTATTCAGATGGAAATGAATATTCTGCACCCCACCATGTTGCGTGCCAAGTCATATTTGATTTTGAGGTAATTTTGAAAATGAAAAATCCCTCTATACCCCCTCTAACGATCCGACAATGATTTCTGTCGACGAATTATTGTTATTCAGATAGAAATAGATATTCTGCACCCCACCATGATGCGTGCCAAGTCATATTAGATTTTTGAAGAAATATTGAAAATGAGAAATCCCTCTATACCCCCTCTGACGACCCGACAATGATTTCTGTTGACGAATTATTGTTATTTAGATGGAAACGGATATTCTGCACCCCACCATGATGCGTGCCAAGTCATATTTGATTTTGAGGTACTTTTGATAATGAAAAATCCCTCTATACCCCCTCTAACGACCCGACAATGATTTCTGTCGACGAATTATTGTTATTCAGATGGAAATGGATATTCTGCACCCCACTATGATGCGTGCCAAGTCATATTTAATTTTGAGGTAATTTTGAAAATGAAAAATCCCTCTATACCTCCTCTAACGATCCGACAATGATTTCTGTCGACGAATTATTGTTATTCAGATAGAAATAGATATTCTGCACCCCTCCATGATGCGTGCCAAGTCATATTAGATTTTTGAAGAAATATTGAAAATGAGAAATCTCTCTATACCCCCTCCAACGACCCGTCAATGATTTCTGTTGACGAATTATTGTTATTTAGATGGAAATGGATATTCTGCACCCCACCATGATGCGTGCCAAGTCATATTGGATTTTTGAAGAAATATTGAAAATGAAAAATCCCTCTATACCCCCTCTAACGACCCGACAATGATTTCTGTTGACGAATTATCGTTATCCAGATGGAAATGAATATTCTGCACCCGACCATGTTGCGTGCCAAGTCTAATTTGATTTTGAGGTAATTTTGAAAATGAGAAATCTCTGTATACCCCCTCTAACGACCCGACAATGATTTCTGTCGACAAATTATTGTTATTCAGATGGAAATAGATATTCTGCACACCTTCATGATGCGTGCCAAGTCATATTTGATTTTGAGGTAATTTTGAAAATGAAAAATCCCTCTATACCCCCTCTGACGACCCGACAATGATTTCTGTCGACGAATTATTGTTATTCAGATGGAAATGGATATTCTGCACCCCACCATGATGCGTGCCAAGTCAAATTGGATTTTTGAAGAAATATTGAAAATGAGGAATCCCTCTATACCCCCTCCAACGACCCGTCAATGTTTTCTGTTGACGAATTATTGTTATTTAGATGGAAATGGATATTCTGCACCCCACCATGATGCGTGCCAAGTCATATTTGATTTTGAGGTAATTTTGAAAATGAAAAATCCCTCTATACCCCCTCTGACGACCCGACAATGATTTCTGTCGACGAATTATTGTTATTCAGATGGAAATGGATATTCTGCACCCCACCATGATGCGTGCCAAGTCAAATTGGATTTTTGAAGAAATATTGAAAATGAAAAATCTCTCTTTACCCTCTCTAACGACCCGACAATGATTTCTGTCGACGAATTATTGTTATTCGGATGGAAATAGATATTCTGCACCCCGCCATGATGCGTGCCAAGTCATATTAGATTTTTGAAGAAATATTGAAAATGAGAAATCCCTCTTTACCTCCTCTGACGACCCGACAATGATTTCTGTTGGCGAATTATTGTTATTCAGATGGACATGGATACTTTGCACCCCACCATGATGCGTGCCAAGTCATATTAGATTTTTGAAGAAATATTGAAAATGAAAAATCCCTCTATTTCCCCTCTAACGACCCGACAATGATTTCTGTTGACAAATTATTGTTATTCAGATGGAAGTGGATATTCTGCACCCCACTATGTTGCGTGCCAAGTCATATTTGATTTTGAGGTAATTTTGAAAATGAAAAATCCCTCTATACCCCCTCTAACGACCCGACAATGATTTTTGTTGACAAATTATTGTTATTCAAATGGCAATGGATATTCTGCACCCCACCATGATGCGTGCCAAGTCATATTAGATTTTTGAAGAAATTTTGAAAATGAAAAATCCCTCTATACCCCCTCCAACAACCCGTCAATGATTTCTGTTGACGACTTATTGTTATTCAGATGGAAATGGATATTCTGCACCCCACTATGATGCGTGCCAAGTCATATTTGATTTTGGGGTAATTTTGAAAATGAAAAATCCCTCTATACCCCCTCTGACGACCCGACAATGATTTCTGGTGACAAATTATTGATATTGAGATGGAAATGGATATTCTGTACCCCACCATGATGCGTGCCAAGTCATATTTGATTTTTGAAGTCATTTTGAAATTGAAAAATCCCTCTATACCCCCTCTGACGACCCGACAATGATTTCTGTCGACGAATTATTGTTATTCAGATGGAAATGGATATTCTGCACCCCACCATGATGCGTGCCAAGTCAAATTGGATTTTTGAAGAAATATTGAAAATGAAAAATATCTCTATACCCCCTCTAACGTCTCGACAATGATTTCTGTTGACGAATTATTGTTATCCAGATGTAAATGAATATTCTGCACCCCACCATGTTGCGTGCCAAGTCATATTTGATTTTGAGGTAATATTGAAAATGAGAAATCCCTCTATACCCCCTCCAACGACCCGTCAATGTTTTCTGTTGACGAATTATTGTTATTTAGATGGAAATGGATATTCTGCACCCCACCATGATGCGTGCCAAGTCATATTTGATTTTGAGGTAATTTTGAAAATGAAAAATCCCTCTATACCCCCTCTGACGACCCGACAATGATTTCTGTCGACGAATTATTGTTATTCAGATGGAAATGGATATTCTGCACCCCACCATGATGCGTGCCAAGTCAAATTGGATTTTTGAAGAAATATTGAAAATGAAAAATCTCTCTTTACCCCCTCTAACGACCCGACAATGATTTCTGTCGACGAATTATTGTTATTCGGATGGAAATAGATATTCTGCACCCCACCATGATGCGTGCCAAGTCATATTAGATTTTTGAAGAAATATTGAAAATGAGAAATCCCTCTTTACCTCCTCTGACGACCCGACAATGATTTCTGTTGGCGAATTATTGTTATTCAGATGGACATGGATACTTTGCACCCCACCATGATGCGTGCCAAGTCATATTAGATTTTTGAAGAAATATTGAAAATGAAAAATCCCTCTATTTCCCCTCTAACGACCCGACAATGATTTCTGTTGACAAATTATTGTTATTCAGATGGAAATGGATATTCTGCACCCCACTATGTTGCGTGCCAAGTCATATTTGATTTTGAGGTAATTTTGAAAATGAAAAATCCCTCTATACCCCCTCTAACGACCCGCCAATGATTTCTGTTGACAAATTATTGTTATTCAAATGGCAATGGATATTCTGCACCCCACCATGATGCGTGCCAAGTCACATTAGATTTTTGAAGAAATTTTGAAAATGAAAAATCCCTCTATACCCCCTCCAACAACCCGTCAATGATTTCTGTTGACGACTTATTGTTATTCAGATGGAAATGGATATTCTGCACCCCACTATGATGCGTGCCAAGTCATATTTGATTTTGGGGTAATTTTGAAAATGAAAAATCCCTCTATATCCCCTCTGACGACCCGACAATGATTTCTGGTGACAAATTATTGATATTGAGATGGAAATGGATATTCTGTACCCCACCATGATGCGTGCCAAATCATTTTTGATTTTCAGGTAATTTTGAAAATGAAAAATCCCTCTATACCCCCTCTGACGACCCGACAATGATTTCTGTCGACGAATTATTGTTATTCAGATGGAAATGGATATTCTGCACCCCACCATGATGCGTGCCAAGTCAAATTGGATTTTTGAAGAAATATTGAAAATGAAAAATATCTCTATACCCCCTCTAACGACCCGACAACGATTTCTGTTGACGAATTATTGTTATCCAGATGGAAATGAATATTCTGCACCCCACCATGTTGCGTGCCAAGTCATATTTGATTTTGAGGTAATTTTGAAATTGAGAAATCCCTCTATACCCCCTCTAACGACCCGACAATGATTTCTGTCGACGAATTATTGTTATTCAAATGGGAATAGATATTCTGCACCCCACTATGATGCGTGCCAAGTCATATTAAATTTTTGAAGAAATATTGAAAATGAGAAATCCCTCTTTACCCCCTCTGACGAACCGACAATGATTTCTGTTGACGAATTATTGTTATTCAGATGGACATGGATACTTTGCACCCCACCATGATGCGTGCCAAGTCATATTAGATTTTTGAAGAAATATTGAAAATGAAAAATCCCTCTATTCCACCTCTAACGACCCGACAATGATTTCTGTTGACAAATTATTGTTATTCAGATGGAAATGGATATTCTGCACCCCACCATGTTGCGTGCCAAGTCAAATTGGATTTTTGAAGAAATATTGAAAATGAAAAATATCTCTATACCCCCTCTAACGACCCGACAATGATTTCTGTTGACGAATTATTGTTATCCAGATGGAAATGAATATTCTGCACCCCACCATGTTGCGTGCCAAGTCATATTTGATTTTGAGGTAATTTTGAAAATGAGAAATCCCTCTATACCCCCTCTAACGACCCGACAATGATTTCTGTCGACGAATTATTGTTATTCAGATGGAAATGAATATTCTGCACCCCACCATGTTGCGTGCCAAGTCATTTTTGATTTTGAGGTAATTTTGAAAATGAAAAATCCCTCTATACTCCCTCTGACGACCCGACAATGATTTCTGTCGACGAATTATTGTTATTAAGATGGAAATGGATATTCTGCACCCCACCATGATGCGTGCCAATTCAAATTGGATTTTTGAAGAAATATTGAAAATGAGAAATCCCTCTATACCCCCTCTAACGACCCGACAATGATTTCTGTCGACGAATTATTGTTATTCAGATGGAAATAGATATTCTGCACCCCACTATGATGCGTGCCAAGTCATATTAAATTTTTGAAGAAATATTGAAAATGAGAAATCCCTCTTTACCCCCTCTGACGACCCGACAATGATTTCTGTTGACGAATTATTGTTATTCAGATGGACATGGATACTTTGCACCCCACCATGATGCGTGCCAAGTCATATTAGATTTTTGAAGATATATTGAAAATGAAAAATCCCTCTATTCCACCTCTAACGACCCGACAATGATTTCTGTCGACAAATTATTGTTATTCAGATGGAAATGGATATTCTGCACCCCACCATGTTGCGTGCCAAGTCATATTTGATTTTGAGGTAATTTTGAAAATGAAAAATCCCTCTATACCCCCTCTAACGACTCGACAATTATATCGGTTGACAAATTATTGTTATTCAAATGGCAATGGATATTCTGCACCCCGCTATGATGCGTGCCAAGTCATATTTGATTTTGAGGTAATCTTGAAAATGAAAAATCCCTCTATATCCCCTCTAACGACCCGACAATGATTTCTGTTGACGAATTATTGTTATTCAGATGGAAATGAATATTCTGCACCCCACCATGTTGCGTGCCAAGTCATATTTGATTTTGAGGTAATTTTGAAAATGAAAAATCCCTCTATACCCCCTCTAACGACTCGACAATTATATCGGTTGACAAATTATTGTTATTCAAATGGCAATGGATATTCTGCACCCCGCTATGATGCGTGCCAAGTCATATTTGATTTTGAGGTAATCTTGAAAATGAAAAATCCCTCTATATCCCCTCTAACGATCCGACAATGATTTCTGTCGACGAATTATTGTTATTCAGATAGAAATAGATATTCTGCACCCCACCATGATGCGTGCCAAGTCATATTAGATTTTTGAAGAAATATTGAAAATGAGAAATCCCTCTATACCCCCTCTGACGACCCGACAATGATTTCTGTTGACGAATTATTGTTATTTAGATGGAAACGGATATTCTGCACCCCACCATGATGCGTGCCAAGTCATATTTGATTTTGAGGTACTTTTGATAATGAAAAATCCCTCTATACCCCCTCTAACGACCCGACAATGATTTCTGTCGACGAATTATTGTTATTCAGATGGAAATGGATATTCTGCACCCCACTATGATGCGTTCCAAGTCATATTTAATTTTGAGGTAATTTTGAAAATGAAAAATCCCTCTATACCTCCTCTAACGATCCGACAATGATTTCTGTCGACGAATTATTGTTATTCAGATAGAAATAGATATTCTGCACCCCACCATGATGCGTGCCAAGTCATATTAGATTTTTGAAGAAATATTGAAAATGAGAAATCTCTCTATACCCCCTCCAACGACCCGTCAATGATTTCTGTTGACGAATTATTGTTATTTAGATGGAAATGGATATTCTGCACCCCACCATGATGCGTGCCAAATCATATTGGATTTTTGAAGAAATATTGAAAATGAAAAATCCCTCTATACCCCCTCTAACGACCCGACAATGATTTCTGTTGACGAATTATCGTTATCCAGATGGAAATGAATATTCTGCACTCGACCATGTTGCGTGCCAAGTCTAATTTGATTTTGAGGTAATTTTGAAAATGAGAAATCTCTGTATACCCCCTCTAACGACCCGACAATGATTTCTGTCGACAAATTATTGTTATTCAGATGGAAATAGATATTCTGCACCCCTTCATGATGCGTGCCAAGTCATATTAGATTTTTGAAGAAATATTGAAAATGAGAAATCCCTCTATACCCCCTCTGACGACCCGACAATGATTTCTGTTGACGAATTATTGTTATTCAGATGGACATGGATACTTTGCACCCCACCATGATGCGTGCCAAGTCATATTTGATTTTGAGGTAATTTTGAAAATGAAAAATCCCTCTATACCCCCTCTGACGACCCGACAATGATTTCTGTTGACAAATAATTGTTATTGAGATGGAAAAGGATATTCTGTACCCCACCATGATGCGTGCCAAGTCATATTTGAATTTTGAAGTCATTTTGAAAATGAGAAATCCCTCTATACACCCTCTAACGACCCGACAATGAGTTCTGTTGACGAATTATTGTTATTCAGAAAATAATGGATATTCTGCATCCCACCACGATGCGTGCCAAGTCATATTGGAGTTTTGAAGAAATATTGAAAATGAAAAATCCCTCTATACCCCCTCTGACGACCCGACAATGATTTCTGTCGACAAATTATTGTTATTCAGATATAAATGGATATTCTGCACCCCACCATGATGCGTGCCAAGTCATATTGGATTTTTGAAGAAATATTGAAAATGAAAAATCCCTCTATACCCCCTCTAACGACCCGACAATGATTTCTGTTGACGAATTATTGTTTTTCAGACGGACATGGATACTTTGCACCCCACCATGATGCGTGCCAAGTCATATTAGATTTTTGAAGAAATTTTGAAAATGAAAATTCCCTCTATACCCCCTCCAATGACCCGTCAATGATTTCTGTTGACAAATTATTGTTATTCAGATGGAAATGGATATTCTGCACCAAACCATGATGCGTGCCAAGTCATATTAGATTTTTGAAGAAATTTTGAAAATGAAAAATCCCTCTATACCCCCTCTAACGACCCGACAATGATTTCTGTCGACGAATTACTGTTATTCAGATGGAAATAGATATTCTGCACCCACCATGATGCGTGCCAAGTCATATTAGATTTTTGAAGAAATATTGAAAATGAGAAATCCTTCTATACGCCCTCTAACGACCCGACAATGATTTCTGTTGACAAATTATTGTTATTCAGATGGAAATGGATATTCTGCACCCCACCATGATGCGTGCCAAGTCATATTAGATTTTTAAAGAAATTTTGAAAATGAAAAATCCCTCTATACCCCCTCCTACGACCCGTCAATGATTTCTGTTGACTAATCATTGTTATTCAGATGGAAATAGATATTCTGCACCCCACCATGATGCGTGTCAAGTCATATTTGATTTTGAGGTAATTTTGAAAATGAAAAACCCTCTATTCCCCCTCTGACGACCCGACAATGATTTCTGTTGAGAAATTATTGTTATTGAGATGGAAATGGATATTCTGTACCCCACCATGATGCGTGCCAAGTCATATTAGATTATTGAAGAAATTTTGAAAATGAAAAATCCCTCTATACCCCCTCCAACGACCCGTCAATGATTTCTGTTGACGAATTATTGTTATTCAGATGGAAATTAATATTCTGCACTCCACCATGTTGCGTGCCAAGTCATATTTGATTTTGAGGAAATTTTGAAAATGAAAAACCCTCTATTCCCCCTCTGACGACCCGACAATGATTTCTGTTGAGAAATCATTGTTATTGAGATGGAAATGGATATTCTGTACCCCACCATGATGCGTGCCAAGTCATATTAGATTATTGAAGAAATTTTGGAAATGAAAAATCACTGTATACCCCCTCCAACGACCCGTCAATGATTTCTGTTGACGAATTATTGTTATTTAGATGGAAGTGGATATTCTGCACCCCACCCTGATGCGTGCCAAGTCATATTTGATTTTGAGGTAATTTTGAAAATGAAAATTCCCTCTATACCCCCTCTAACGACCCGACAATGATTTCTGTTGACGAATTATTGTTATTCAGATGGAAATGGATATTCTGCACCCCACCATGATGCGTGCCAAGTCATATTAGATTTTTGAAGAAATTTTGAAAATGAAAAATCCCTCTATACCCCCTCCAACGACCCGTCAATGTTTTCTGTTGACGAATTATTGTTATTTAGATGGAAATGGATATTCTGCACCCCACCATGATGCGTGCCAAGTCATATTTGATTTTGAGGTAATTTTGAAAATGAAAAATCCCTCTATACCCCCTCTAACGACCCGACAATGATTTCTGTTGACGAATTATTGTTATTCAGATGGAAATGGATATTCTGCACCCCACCATGATGCGTTCCAAGTCATATTTGATTTTTGAAGAAATATTGAAAATGAGAAATCCCTCTATACCCCCTCCAACGACCCGTCAATGTTTTCTGTTGACGAATTATTGTTATTTAGATGGAAATGGATACTCTGCACCCCACCATGATGCGTGCCAAGTCATATTTGATTTTGAGGTAATTTTGAAAATGAAAAATCCCTCTATACCCCCTCTGACGACCCGACAATGATTTCTGTCGACGAATTATTGTTATTCAGATGGAAATGGATATTCTGCACCCCACCATGATGCGTGCCAAGTAAAATTGGATTTTTGAAGAAATATTGAAAATGAAAAATCTCTCTTTACCCCCTCTAACGACCCGACAATGATTTCTGTACGAATTATTGTTATCCAGATGGAAATGAATATTCTGCACCCCACCATGTTGCGTGCCAAGTCATATTTGATTTTGAGGTAATTTTGAAAATGAGAAATCCCTCTATACCCCCTCTAACGACCCGACAATGATTTCTGTCGACGAATTATTGTTATTCAGATGGAAATAGATATTCTGCACCCCACCATGGTGCGTGCCAAGTCATATTAGATTATTGAAGAAATATTGAAAATGAGAAATCCCTCTTTACCCCCTCTGACGACCCGACAATGATTTCTGTTGGCGAATTATTGTTATTCAGATGGACATGGATACTTTGCACCCCACCATGATGCGTGCCAAGTCATATTAGATTTTTGAAGAAATATTGAAAATTAAAAATCCCTCTATTTCCCCTCTAACGACCCGACAATGATTTCTATTGACAAATTATTGTTATTCAGATGGAAATAGATATTTTGCACCCCACTATGTTGCGTGCCAAGTCATATTTGATTTTGAGGTAATTTTGAAAATGAAAAATCCCTCTATACCCCCTCTAACGACCCGACAATGATTTCTGTTGACAAATTATTGTTATTCAAATGGCAATGGATATTCTGCACCCCACCATGATGCGTGCCAAGTCATATTAGGTTTTTGAAGAAATTTTGAAAATGAAAAATCCCTCTATACCCCCTCCAACGACCCGTCAATGTTTTCTGTTGACGAATTATTATTATTTAGATGGAAATGGATATTCTGCACCCCACCATGATGCGTGCCAAGTCATATTTGATTTTGAGGTAATTTTGAAAATGAAAAATCCCTCTATACCCCCTCTGACGACCCGACAATGATTTCTGGTGACAAATTATTGATAATGAGATGGAAATGGATATTCTGTACCCCACCATGATGCGTGCCAAGTCATATTTGATTTTTGAAGTCATTTTGAAAATGAAAAATCCCTCTATACCCCGTCTGACGACCCGACAATGATTTCTGTCGACGAATTATTGTTATTCAGATGGAAATGGATATTCTGCACCCCACCATGATGCGTGCCAAGTCAAATTGGATTTTTGAAGAAATATTGAAAATGAAAAATATCTCTATACCCCCTCTAACGTCCCGACAATGATTTCTGCTGACCAAACATTGTTATCCAGATGTAAATGAATATTCTGCACCCCACCATGTTGCGTGCCAAGTCACATTTGATTTTGAGGTAATTTTGAAAATGAGAAATCCCTCTATACCCCCTCTAACGACCCGACAATGATTTCTGTCGACGAATTATTGTTATTCAGATAGAAATAGATATTCTGCACCCCACTATGATGCGTGCCAAGTCATATTAGATTTTTGAAGAAATATTGAAAATGAGAAATCCCTCTTTACCCCCTCTGACGACCCGACAATGATTTCTGTTGACGAATTATTGTTATTCAGATGGACATGGATACTTTGCACCCCACCATGATGCGTGCCACGTCATATTTGATTTTGAGGTAATTTTGAAAATGAAAAATCCCTCTATACCCCCTCTAACGACCCGACAATGATTTCTGTCGACGAATTATTGTTATTCAGATGGAAATGAATATTCTGCACCCCACTATGTTGCGTGCCAAGTCATATTTGATTTTGAGGTAATTTTGAAAATGAAAAATCCCTCTATATCCCCTCTAACGACCCGACAATGATTTCTGTTGACGAATTAATGTTATTCAGATGGAAATGAATATTCTGCACCCCACTATGTTGCGTGCCAAGTCATATTTGATTTTGAGGTAATTTTGAAAATGAAAAATCCCTCTATATCCCCTCTAACGACCCGACAATGATTTCTGTCGACGAATTATTGTTATTCAGATAGAAATAGATATTCTGCACCCCACTATGATGCGTGCCAAGTCATATTAGATTTTTGAAGAAATATTGAAAATGAGAAATCCCCCTTTACCCCCTCTGACGACCCGACAATGATTTCTGTTGACGAATTATTGTTATTCAGATGGACATGGATACTTTGCACCCCACCATGATGCGTGCCAAGTCATATTACATTTTTGAAGAAATATTGAAAATGAAAAATCCCTCTATTCATCCTCTAACGACCCGACAATGATTTCTGTTGACAAATTATTGTTATTCAGATAGAAATGGATATTCTGCACCCCACCATGTTGCGTGCCAAGTCATATTTGATTTTGAGGTAATTTTGAAAATGAAAAATCCCTCTATACCCCCTCTAACGACCCGAAAATGATATCGGTTGACAAATTATTGTTATTCAAATGGCAATGAATATTCTGCTTCCCACTATGATGCGTGCCAAGTCATATTTGATTTTGAGGTAATTTTGAAAATGAAAAATACCTCTATACCGTCTCTAACGACCCGACAATGATTTCTGTCGACGAATTATTGTTATTCAGATGGAAATGAATATTCTGCACCCCACTATGTTGCGTGCCAAGTCATATTTGATTTTGAGGTACTTTTGAAAATGAAAAATCCCTCTATATCCCCTCTAACGACCCGACAATGATTTCTGTCGACGAATTATTGTTATTCAGATGGAAATAGATATTCTGCACCCCACCATGATACGTGCCAAGTCATATTAGATTTTTGAAGAAATATTGAAAATGAGAAATCCCTCTATACCCCCTCCATCGACCCGTCAATGATTTCTGTTGACGAATTATTGTTATATAGATGGAAATGGATATTCTGTACCCCACCATGATGCGTGCCAAGTCATATTAGATTTTTGAAGAAACATTGAAAATGAAAAATCCCTCTATTCCCCCTCTAACGACCCGTCAATGATTTCTGTTGACGACTTATTGTTATTCAGATGGAAATAGATATTCTGCACCCCACTATGATGCGTGCCAAGTCATATTTGATTTTGAGGTAATTTTGAAAATGATAAAATCCCTCTATACCCCCTCTGACGACCCGACAATGATTTCTGGTGACAAATTATTGATATTGAGATGGAAATGAATATTCTGCACCCCACCATGATGCGTGCCACGTCATATTTGATTTTGAGGTAATTTTGAAAATGAAAAATCCCTCTATACCCCCTCTGACGACCCGACAATGATTTCTGGTGACAAATTATTGATATTGAGATGGAAATGGATATTCTGTACCCCACCATGATGCGTGCCAAGTCATATTTGATTTTTGAAGTCATTTTGAAATTGAAAAATCCCTCTATACCCCCTCTGACGACCCGACAATGATTTCTGTCGACGAATTATTGTTATTCAGATGGAAATGGATATTCTGCACCCCACCATGATGCGTGCCAAGTCAAATTGGATTTTTGAAGAAATATTGAAAATGAAAAATATCTCTATACCCCCTCTAACGTCTCGACAATGATTTCTGTTGACGAATTATTGTTATCCAGATGTAAATGAATATTCTGCACCCCACCATGTTGCGTGCCAAGTCATATTTGATTTTGAGGTAATTTTGAAAATGAGAAATCCCTCTATACCCCCTCTAACGACCCGACAATGATTTCTGTCGACGAATTATTGTTATTCAGATAGAAATAGATATTCTGCACCCCACTATGATGCGTGCCAAGTCATATTAGACTTTTGAAGAAATATTGAAAATGAGAAATCCCTCTTTACCCCCTCAGACGACCCGACAATGATTTCTGTTGACGAATTATTGTTATTCAGATGGACATGGATACTTTGCACCCCACCATGATGCGTGCCAAGTCATATTACATTTTTGAAGAAATATTGAAAATGAAAAATCCCTCTATTCATCCTCTAACGACCCGACAATGATTTCTGTTGACGAATTATTGTTATTTAGATGGGAACGGATATTCTGCACCCCACCATGATGCGTGCCAAGTCATATTTGATTTTGAGGTACTTTTGAAAATGAAAAATCCCTCTATACCCCCTCTAACGACCCGACAATGATTTCTGTCGACGAATTATTGTTATTCAGATGGAAATAGATATTCTGCACCCCTCCATGATACGTGCCAAGTCATATTAGATTTTTGAAGAAATATTGAAAATGAGAAATCCCTCTATACCCCCTCCATCGACCCGTCAATGATTTCTGTTGACGAATTATTGTTATATAGATGGAAATGGATATTCTGTACCCCACCATGATGCGTGCCAAGTCATATTAGATTTTTGAAGAAATATTGAAAATGAAAAATCCCTCTATTCCCCCTCTAACGACCCGTCAATGATTTCTGTTGACGACTTATTGTTATTCAGATGGAAATAGATATTCTGCACCCCACTATGATGCGTGCCAAGTCATATTTGATTTTGAGGTAATTTTGAAAATGATAAAATCCCTCTATACCCCCTCTGACGACCCGACAATGATTTCTGGTGATAAATTATTGATATTGAGATGGAAATGAATATTCTGCACCTCACAATGATGCGTGCCACGTCATATTTGATTTTGAGGTAATTTTGAAAATGAAAGATCCCTCTATACCCCCTCTAACGACCCGACAATGATTTCTGTCGACGAATTATTGTTATTCAGATGGAAATGAATATTCTGCACCCCACCATGTTGCGTGCCAAGTCATTTTTGATTTTGAGGTAATTTTGAAAATGAAAAATCCCTCTATACCCCCTCTGACGACCCGACAATGATTTCTGACGACGAATTATTGTTATTCAGATGGAAACGGATATTCTGCACCCCACCATGATGCGTGCCAAGTCAAATTGGATTTTTGAAGAAATATTGAAAATGAAAAATATCTCTATACCCCCTCTAACGACCCGACAACGATTTCTGTTGACGAATTATTGTTATCCAGATGGAAATGAATATTCTGCACCCCACCATGTTGCGTGCCAAGTCATATTTGATTTTGAGGTAATTTTGAAAATGAGAAATTTCTCTATACCCCCTCTAACGACCCGACAATGATTTCTGTCAACGAATTATTGTTATTCAAATGGGAATAGATATTCTGCACCCCACTATGATGCGTGCCAAGTCATATTAAATTTTTGAAGAAATATTGAAAATGAGAAATCCCTCTTTACCCCCTCTGACGACCCGACAATGATTTCTGTTGACGAATTATTGTTATTCAGATGGACATGGATACTTTGCACCCCACCATGATGCGTGCCAAGTCATATTAGATTTTTGAAGTTATATTGAAAATGAAAAATCCCTCTATTCCACCTCTAACGACCCGACAATGATTTCTGTCGACAAATTATTGTTATTCAGATGGAAATGGATATTCTGCACCCCACCATGTTGCGTGCCAAGTCATATTTGATTTTGAGGTAATTTTGAAAATGAAAAATCCCTCTATACCCCCTCTAACGACTCGACAATTATATCGGTTGACAAATTATTGTTATTCAAATGGCAATGGATATTCTGCACCCCGCTATGATGCGTGCCAAGTCATATTTGATTTTGAGGTAATCTTGAAAATGAAAAATCCCTCTATATCCCCTCTAACGACCCGACAATGATTTCTGTTGACGAATTATTGTTATTCAGATGGAAATGAATATTCTGCACCCCACCATGTTGCGTGCCAAGTCATATTTGATTTTGAGGTAATTTTGAAAATGAAAAATCCCTCTATACCCCCTCTAACGACTCGACAATTATATCGGTTGACAAATTATTGTTATTCAAATGGCAATGGATATTCTGCACCCCGCTATGATGCGTGCCAAGTCATATTTGATTTTGAGGTAAACTTGAAAATGAAAAATCCCTCTATATCCCCTCTAACGATCCGACAATGATTTCTGTCGACGAATTATTGTTATTCAGATAGAAATAGATATTCTGCACCCCACCATGATGCGTGCCAAGTCATATTAGATTTTTGAAGAAATATTGAAAATGAGAAATCCCTCTATACCCCCTCTGACGACCCGACAATGATTTCTGTTGACGAATTATTGTTATTTAGATGGAAACGGATATTCTGCACCCCACCATGATGCGTGCCAAGTCATATTTGATTTTGAGGTACTTTTGATAATGAAAAATCCCTCTATACCCCCTCTAACGACCCGACAATGATTTCTGTCGACGAATTATTGTTATTCAGATGGAAATGGATATTCTGCACCCCACTATGATGCGTTCCAAGTCATATTTAATTTTGAGGTAATTTTGAAAATGAAAAATCCCTCTATACCTCCTCTAACGATCCGACAATGATTTCTGTCGACGAATTATTGTTATTCAGATAGAAATAGATATTCTGCACCCCACCATGATGCGTGCCAAGTCATATTAGATTTTTGAAGAAATATTGAAAATGAGAAATCTTTCTATACCCCCTCCAACGACCCGTCAATGATTTCTGTTGACGAATTATTGTTATTTAGATGGAAATGGATATTCTGCACCCCACCATGATGCGTGCCAAGTCATATTGGATTTTTGAAGAAATATTGAAAATGAAAAATCCCTCTATACCCCCTCTAACGACCCGACAATGATTTCTGTTGACGAATTATCGTTATCCAGATGGAAATGAATATTCTGCACCCGACCATGTTGCGTGCCAAGTCTAATTTGATTTTGAGGTAATTTTGAAAATGAGAAATCTCTGTATACCCCCTCTAACGACCCGACAATGATTTCTGTAGACAAATTATTGTTATTCAGATGGAAATAGATATTCTGCACCCCTTCATGATGCGTGCCAAGTCATATTAGATTTTTGAAGAAATATTGAAAATGAGAAATCCCTCTATACCCCCTCTGACGACCCGACAATGATTTCTGTTGACGAATTATTGTTATTCAGATGGACATGGATACTTTGCACCCCACCATGATGCGTGCCAAGTCATATTTGATTTTGAGGTAATTTCGAAAATGAAAAATCCCTCTATACCCCCTCTGACGACCCGACAATGATTTCTGTTCACAAATAATTGTTATTGAGATGGAAAAGGATATTCTGTACCCCACCATGATGCGTGCCAAGTCATATTTGAATTTTGAAGTCATTTTGAAAATGAGAAATCCCTCTATACACCCTCTAACGACCCGACAATGAGTTCTGTTGACGAATTATTGTTATTCAGAAAATAATGGATATTCTGCATCCCACCACGATGCGTGCCAAGTCATATTGGAGTTTTGAAGAAATATTGAAAATGAAAAATCCCTCTATACCCCCTCTGACGACCCGACAATGATTTCTGTCGACAAATTATTGTTATTCAGATGGAAATGGATATTCTGCACCCCACCATGATGCGTGCCAAGTCATATTGGATTTTTGAAGAAATATTGAAAATGAAAAATCCCTCTATACCCCCTCTAACGACCCGACAATGATTTCTGTTGACGAATTATCGTTATCCAGATGGAAATCAATATTCTGCACCCGACCATGTTGCGTGCCAAGTCTTATTTGATTTTGAGGTATTTTTGAATATGAGAAATACCTCTATACCCCCTCTGACGACCCGACAATGATTTCTGTTGACGAATTATTGTTTTTCAGACGGACATGGATACTTTGCACCCCACCATGATGCGTGCCAAGTCATATTAGATTTTTGAAGAAATTTTGAAAATGAAAATTCCCTCTATACCCCTCCAATGACCCGTCAATGATTTCTGTTGACAAATTATTGTTATTCAGATGGAAATGGATATTCTGCACCAAACCATGATGCGTGCCAAGTCATATTAGATTTTTGAAGAAATTTTGAAAATGAAAAATCCCTCTATACCCCCTCTAACGACCCGACAATGATTTCTGTCGACGAATTACTGTTATTCAGATGGAAATAGATATTCTGCACCCACCATGATGCGTGCCAAGTCATATTAGATTTTTGAAGAAATATTGAAAATGAGAAATCCTTCTATACGCCCTCTAACGACCCGACAATGATTTCTGTTGACAAATTATTGTTATTCAGATGGAAATGGATATTCTGCACCCCACCATGATGCGTGCCAAGTCATATTAGATTTTTAAAGAAATTTTGAAAATGAAAAATCCCTCTATACCCCCTCCTACGACCCGTCAATGATTTCTGTTGACTAATCATTGTTATTCAGATGGAAATAGATATTCTGCACCCCACCATGATGCGTGTCAAGTCATATTTGATTTTGAGGTAATTTTGAAAATGAAAAACCCTCTATTCCCCCTCTGACGACCCGACAATGATTTCTGTTGAGAAATTATTGTTATTGAGATGGAAATGGATATTCTGTACCCCACCATGATGCGTGCCAAGTCATATTAGATTATTGAAGAAATTTTGAAAATGAAAAATCCCTCTATACCCCCTCCAACGACCCGTCAATGATTTCTGTTGACGAATTATTGTTATTCAGATGGAAATTAATATTCTGCACTCCACCATGTTGCGTGCCAAGTCATATTTGATTTTGAGGAAATTTTGAAAATGAAAAACCCTCTATTCCCCCTCTGACGACCCGACAATGATTTCTGTTGAGAAATCATTGTTATTGAGATGGAAATGGATATTCTGTACCCCACCATGATGCGTGCCAAGTCATATTAGATTATTGAAGAAATTTTGGAAATGAAAAATCACTGTATACCCCCTCCAACGACCCGTCAATGATTTCTGTTGACGAATTATTGTTATTTAGATGGAAGTGGATATTCTGCACCCCACCCTGATGCGTGCCAAGTCATATTTGATTTTGAGGTAATTTTGAAAATGAAAATTCCCTCTATACCCCCTCTAACGACCCGACAATGATTTCTGTTGACGAATTATTGTTATTCAGATGGAAATGGATATTCTGCACCCCACCATGATGCGTGCCAAGTCATATTAGATTTTTGAAGAAATTTTGAAAATGAAAAATCCCTCTATACCCCCTCCAACGACCCGTCAATGTTTTCTGTTGACGAATTATTGTTATTTAGATGGAAATGGATATTCTGCACCCCACCATGATGCGTGCCAAGTCATATTTGATTTTGAGGTAATTTTGAAAATGAAAAATCCCTCTATACCCCCTCTAACGACCCGACAATGATTTCTGTTGACGAATTATTGTTATTCAGATGGAAATGGATATTCTGCACCCCACCATGATGCGTTCCAAGTCATATTTGATTTTTGAAGAAATATTGAAAATGAGAAATCCCTCTATACCCCCTCCAACGACCCGTCAATGTTTTCTGTTGACGAATTATTGTTATTTAGATGGAAATGGATACTCTGCACACCACCATGATGCGTGCCAAGTCATATTTGATTTTGAGGTAATTTTGAAAATGAAAAATCCCTCTATACCCCCTCTGACGACCCGACAATGATTTCTGTCGACGAATTATTGTTATTCAGATGGAAATGGATATTCTGCACCCCACCATGATGCGTGCCAAGTAAAATTGGATTTTTGAAGAAATATTGAAAATGAAAAATCTCTCTTTACCCCCTCTAACGACCCGACAATGATTTCTGTACGAATTATTGTTATCCAGATGGAAATGAATATTCTGCACCCCACCATGTTGCGTGCCAAGTCATATTTGATTTTGAGGTAATTTTGAAAATGAGAAATCCCTCTATACCCCCTCTAACGACCCGACAATGATTTCTGTCGACGAATTATTGTTATTCAGATGGAAATAGATATTCTGCACCCCACCATGATGCGTGCCAAGTCATATTAGATTATTGAAGAAATATTGAAAATGAGAAATCCCTCTTTACCCCCTCTGACGACCCGACAATGATTTCTGTTGGCGAATTATTGTTATTTAGATGGACATGGATACTTTGCACCCCACCATGATGCGTGCCAAGTCATATTAGATTTTTGAAGAAATATTGAAAATGAAAAATCCCTCTATTTCCCCTCTAACGACCCGACAATGATTTCTGTTGACAAATTATTGTTATTCAGATGGAAATGGATATTTTGCACCCCACTATGTTGCGTGCCAAGTCATATTTGATTTTGAGGTAATTTTGAAAATGAAAAATCCCTCTATACCCCCTCTAACGACCCGACAATGATTTCTGTTGACAAATTATTGTTATTCAAATGGCAATGGATATTCTGCACCCCACCATGATGCGTGCCAAGTCATATTAGGTTTTTGAAGAAATTTTGAAAATGAAAAATCCCTCTATACCCCCTCCAACGACCCGTCAATGTTTTCTGTTGACGAATTATTGTTATTTAGATGGAAATGGATATTCTGCACCCCACCATGATGCGTGCCAAGTCATATTTGATTTTGAGGTAATTTTGAAAATGAAAAATCCCTCTATACCCCCTCTGACGACCCGACAATGATTTCTGGTGACAAATTATTGATAATGAGATGGAAATGGATATTCTGTACCCCACCATGATGCGTGCCAAGTCATATTTGATTTTTGAAGTCATTTTGAAAATGAAAAATCCCTCTATACCCCCTCTGACGACCCGACAATGATTTCTGTCGACGAATTATTGTTATTCAGATGGAAATGGATATTCTGCACCCCACCATGATGCGTGCCAAGTCAAATTGGATATTTGAAGAAATATTGAAAATGAAAAATATCTCTATACCCCCTCTAACGTCCCGACAATGATTTCTGCTGACCAAACATTGTTATCCAGATGTAAATGAATATTCTGCACCCCACCATGTTGCGTGCCAAGTCACATTTGATTTTGAGGTAATTTTGAAAATGAGAAATCCCTCTATACCCCCTCTAACGACCCGACAATGATTTCTGTCGACGAATTATTGTTATTCAGATAGAAATAGATATTCTGCACCCCACTATGATGCGTGCCAAGTCATATTAGATTTTTGAAGAAATATTGAAAATGAGAAATCCCTCTTTACCCCCTCTGACGACCCGACAATGATTTCTGTTGACGAATTATTGTTATTCAGATGGACATGGATACTTTGCACCCCACCATGATGCGTGCCAAGTCATATTACATTTTTGAAGAAATATTGAAAATGAAAAATCCCTCTATTCATCCTCTAACGACCCGACAACGATTTCTGTTGACAAATTATTGTTATTCAGATAGAAATGGATATTCTGCACCCCACCATGTTGCGTGCCAAGTCATATTTGATTTTGAGGTAATTTTGAAAATGAAAAATCCCTCTATACCCCCTCTAACGACCCGAAAATGATATCGGTTGACAAATTATTGTTATTCAGATGGAAATAGATATTCTGCACCCCACTATGATGCGTGCCAAGTCATATTTGATTTTGAGGTAATTTTGAAAATGATAAAATCCCTCTATACCCCCTCTGACGACCCGACAATGATTTCTGGTGATAAATTATTGATATTGAGATGGAAATGAATATTCTGCACCTCACCATGATGCGTGCCACGTCATATTTGATTTTGAGGTAATTTTGAAAATGAAAGATCCCTCTATACCCCCTCTAACGACCCGACAATGATTTCTGTCGACGAATTATTGTTATTCAGATGGAAATGAATATTCTGCACCCCACCATGTTGCGTGCCAAGTCATTTTTGATTTTGAGGTAATTTTGAAAATGAAAAATCCCTCTATACCCCCTCTGACGACCCGACAATGATTTCTGACGACGAATTATTGTTATTCAGATGGAAATGGATATTCTGCACCCCACCATGATGCGTGCCAAGTCATATTAGATTTTTGAAGAAATATTGAAAATGAGAAATCCCTCTTTACCCCCTCTGACGACCCGACAATGATTTCTGTTGACGAATTATTGTTATTCAGATGGACATGGATACTTTGCACCCCACCATGATGCGTGCCAAGTCATATTACATTTTTGAAGAAATATTGAAAATGAAAAATCTCTCTATTCATCCTCTAACGACCCGACAATGATTTCTGTTGACAAATTATTGTTATTCAGATAGAAATGGATATTCTGCACCCCACCATGTTGCGTGCCAAGTCATATTTGATTTTGAGGTAATTTTGAAAATGAAAAATCCCTCTATACCCCCTCTAACGACCCGAAAATGATATCGGTTGACAAATTATTGTTATTCAAATGGCAATGGATATTCTGCTTCCCACTATGATGCGTGCCAAGTCATATTTGATTTTGAGGTAATTTTGAAAATGAAAAATACCTCTATACCCCCTCTAACGACCCGACAATGATTTCTGTCGACGAATTATTGTTATTCAGATGGAAATGAATATTCTGCACCCCACTATGTTGAGTGCCAAGTCATATTTGATTTTGAGGTACTTTTGAAAATGAAAAATCCCTCTATATCCCCTCTAACGACCCGACAATGATTTCTGTTGACGAATTATTGTTATTCAGATGGACATGGATACTTTGCACCCCACCATGATGCGTGCCACGTCATATTTGATTTTGAGGTAATTTTGAAAATGAAAAATCCCTCTATACCCCCTCTAACGACCCGACAATGATTTCTGTCGACGAATTATTGTTATTCAGATGGAAATGAATATTCTGCACCCCACTATGTTGCGTGCCAAGTCATATTTGATTTTGAGGTAATTTTGAAAATGAAAAATCCCTCTATATCCCCTCTAACGACCCGACAATGATTTCTGTTGACGAATTAATGTTATTCAGATGGAAATGAATATTCTGCACACCACTATGTTGCGTGCCAAGTCATATTTGATTTTGAGGTAATTTTGAAAATGAAAAATCCCTCTATATCCCCTCTAACGACCCGACAATGATTTCTGTCGACGAATTATTGTTATTCAGATAGAAATAGATATTCTGCACCCCACTATGATGCGTGCCAAGTCATATTAGATTTTTGAAGAAATATTGAAAATGAGAAATCCCTCTTTACCCCCTCTGACGACCCGACAATGATTTCTGTTGACGAATTATTGTTATTCAGATGGACATGGATACTTTGCACCCCACCATGATGCGTGCCAAGTCATATTACATTTTTGAAGAAATATTGAAAATGAAAAATCCCTCTATTCATCCTCTAACGACCCGACAATGATTTCTGTTGACAAATTATTGTTATTCAGATAGAAATGGATATTCTGCACCCCACCATGTTGCGTGCCAAGTCATATTTGATTTTGAGGTAATTTTGAAAATGAAAAATCCCTCTATACCCCCTCTAACGACCCGAAAATGATATCGGTTGACAAATTATTGTTATTCAAATGGCAATGGATATTCTGCTTCCCACTATGATGCGTGCCAAGTCATATTTGATTTTGAGGTAATTTTGAAAATGAAAAATACCTCTATACCCCCTCTAACGACCCGACAATGATTTCTGTCGACGAATTATTGTTATTCAGATGGAAATGAATATTCTGCACCCCACTATGTTGAGTGCCAAGTCATATTTGATTTTGAGGTACTTTTGAAAATGAAAAATCCCTCTATATCCCCTCTAACGACCCGACAATGATTTCTGTCGACGAATTATTATTATTCAGATGGAAATAGATATTCTGCACCCCACCATGATACGTGCCAAGTCATATTAGATTTTTGAAGAAATATTGAAAATGAGAAATCCCTCTATACCCCCTCCATCGACCCGTCAATGATTTCTGTTGACGAATTATTGTTATATAGATGGAAATGGATATTCTGTACCCCACCATGATGCGTGCCAAGTCATATTAGATTTTTGAAGAAACATTGAAAATGAAAAATCCCTCTATTCCCCCTCTAACGACCCGTCAATGATTTCTGTTGACGACTTATTGTTATTCAGATGGAAATAGATATTCTGCACCCCACTATGATGCGTGCCAAGTCATATTTGATTTTGAGGTAATTTTGAAAATGATAAAATCCCTCTATACCCCCTCTGACGACCCGACAATGATTTCTGGTGACAAATTATTGATATTGAGATGGAAATGAATATTCTGCACCCCACCATGATGCGTGCCACGTCATATTTGATTTTGAGGTAATTTTGAAAATGAAAAATCCCTCTATACCCCCTCTAACGACCCGACAATGATTTCTGTCGACGAATTATTGTTATTCAGATGGAAATGAATATTCTGCACCCCACTATGTTGCGTGCCAAGTCATATTTGATTTTGAGGTAATTTTGAAAATGAAAAATCCCTCTATATCCCCTCTAACGACCCGACAATGATTTCTGTTGACGAATTAATGTTATTCAGATGGAAATGAATATTCTGCACCCCACTATGTTGCGTGCCAAGTCATATTTGATTTTGAGGTAATTTTGAAAATGAAAAATCCCTCTATATCCCCTCTAACGACCCGACAATGATTTCTGTTGACGAATTAATGTTATTCAGATGGAAATGAATATTCTGCACCCCACTATGTTGCGTGCCAAGTCATATTTGATTCTGAGGTAATTTTGAAAATGAAAAATCCCTCTATACCCCCTCTAACGACCCGACAATGATTTCTGTTGACAAATTATTGTTATTCAAATGGCAATGGATATTCTGCACCCCACCATGATGCGTGTCAAGTCATATTAGATTTTTGAAGAAATTTTGAAAATGAAAAATCCCTCTATACCCCCTCCAACAACCCGTCAATGATTTCTGTTGACGAATTATTGTTATTCAGATGGAAATGGATATTCTGCACCCCACTATGATGCGTGCCAAGTCATATTTGATTTTGAGGTAATTTTGAAAATGAAAAATCCCTCTATACCCCCTCTGACGACCCGACAATGATTTCTGGTGACAAATTATTGATATTGAGATGGAAATGGATATTCTGTACCCCACCATGATGCGTGCCAAGTCATATTTGATTTTTGAAGTCATTTTGAAATTGAAAAATCCCTCTATACCCCCTCTGACGACCCGACAATGATTTCTGTCGACGAATTATTGTTATTCAGATGGAAATGGATATTCTGCACCCCACCATGATGCGTGCCAAGTCAAATTGGATTTTTGAAGAAATATTGAAAATGAAAAATATCTCTATACCCCCTCTAACGTCTCGACAATGATTTCTGTTGACGAATTATTGTTATCCAGATGTAAATGAATATTCTGCACCCTACCATGTTGCGTGCCAAGTCATATTTGATTTTGAGGTAATTTTGAAAATGAGAAATCCCTCTATACCCCCTCTAACGACCCGACAATGATTTCTGTCGACGAATTATTGTTATTCAGATAGAAATAGATATTCTGCACCCCACTATGATGCGTGCCAAGTCATATTAGACTTTTGAAGAAATATTGAAAATGAGAAATCCCTCTTTACCCCCTCAGACGACCCGACAATGATTTCTGTTGACGAATTATTGTTATTCAGATGGACATGGATACTTTGCACCCCACCATGATGCGTGCCAAGTCATATTACATTTTTGAAGAAATATTGAAAATGAAAAATCCCTCTATTCATCCTCTAACGACCCGACAATGATTTCTGTTGACAAATTATTGTTATTCAGATGGAAATGGATATTCTGCACCCCACCATGTTGCGTGCCAAGTCATATTTGATTTTGAGGTAATTTTGAAAATGAAAAATCCCTCTATACCCCCTCTAACGACCCGACAATGATATCGGTTGACAAATTATTGTTATTCAAATGGCAATGGATATTCTGCTCCCCACTATGATGCGTGCCAAGTCATATTTGATTTTGAGGTAATTTTGAAAATGAAAAATCCCTCTATATCCCCTCTAACGACCCGACAATGATTTCTGTTGACGAATTATTGTTATTCAGACGGAAATGAATATTCTGCACCCCACCATGATGCGTGCCAAGTCATATTAGATTTTTGAAGAAATATTGAAAATGAGAAATCCCTCTATACCCCCTCCAACGACCCGTCAATGATTTCTGTTGACGAATTATTGTTATTTAGATGGGAACGGATATTCTGCACCCCACCATGATGCGTGCCAAGTCATATTTGATTTTGAGGTACTTTTGAAAATGAAAAATCCCTCTATACCCCCTCTAACGACCCGACAATGATTTCTGTCGACGAATTATTGTTATTCAGATGGAAATAGATATTCTGCACCCCTCCATGATACGTGCCAAGTCATATTAGATTTTTGAAGAAATATTGAAAATGAGAAATCCCTCTATACCCCCTCCATCGACCCGTCAATGATTTCTGTTGACGAATTATTGTTATATAGATGGAAATGGATATTCTGTACCCCACCATGATGCGTGCCAAGTCATATTAGATTTTTGAAGAAATATTGAAAATGAAAAATCCCTCTATTCCCCCTCTAACGACCCGTCAATGATTTCTGTTGACGACTTATTGTTATTCAGATGGAAATAGATATTCTGCACCCCACTATGATGCGTGCCAAGTCATATTTGAATTTGAGGTAATTTTGAAAATGATAAAATCCCTCTATACCCCCTCTGACGACCCGACAATGATTTCTGGTGATAAATTATTGATATTGAGATGGAAATGAATATTCTGCACCTCACCATGATGCGTGCCACGTCATATTTGATTTTGAGGTAATTTTGAAAATGAAAGATCCCTCTATACCCCCTCTAACGACCCGACAATGATTTCTGTCGACGAATTATTGTTATTCAGATGGAAATGAATATTCTGCACCCCACCATGTTGCGTGCCAAGTCATTTTTGATTTTGAGGTAATTTTGAAAATGAAAAATACCTCTATACCCCCTCTGACGACCCGACAATGATTTCTGACGACGAATTATTGTTATTCAGATGGAAATGGATATTCTGCACCCCACCATGATGCGTGCCAAGTCAAATTGGATTTTTGAAGAAATATTGAAAATGAAAAATATCTCTATACCCCCTCTAACGACCCGACAACGATTTCTGTTGACGAATTATTGTTATCCAGATGGAAATGAATATTCTGCACCCCACCATGTTGCGTGCCAAGTCATATTTGATTTTGAGGTAATTTTGAAAATGAGAAATTCCTCTATACCCCCTCTAACGACCCGACAATGATTTCTGTCAACGAATTATTGTTATTCAAATGGGAATAGATATTCTGCACCCTACTATGATGCGTGCCAAGTCATATTAAATTTTTGAAGAAATATTGAAAATGAGAAATCCCTCTTTACCCCCTCTGACGACCCGACAATGATTTCTGTTGACGAATTATTGTTATTCAGATGGACATGGATACTTTGCACCCCACCATGATGCGTGCCAAGTCATATTAGATTTTTGAAGAAATATTGAAAATGAAAAATCCCTCTATTCCACCTCTAACGACCCGACAATGATTTCTGTTGACAAATTATTGTTATTCAGATGGAAATGAATATTCTGCACCCCACCATGTTGCGTGCCAAGTCAAATTGGATTTTTGAAGAAATATTGAAAATGAAAAATATCTCTATACCCCCTCTAACGACCCGACAATGATTTCTGTTGACGAATTATTGTAATTCAGATGGAAATGAATATTCTGCACCCCACCATGTTGCGTGCCAAGTCATTTTTGATTTTGAGGTAATTTTGAAAATGAAAAATCCCTCTATACTCCCTCTGACGACCCGACAATGATTTCTGTCGACGAATTATTGTTATTCAGATGGAAATGGATATTCTGCACCCCACCATGATGCGTGCCAAGTCAAATTGGATTTTTGAAGAAATATTGAAAATGAAAAATATCTCTATACCCCCTCTAACGACCCGACAATGATTTCTGTTGACGAATTATTGTTATCCAGATGGAAATGAATATTCTGCACCCCACCATGTTGCGTGCCAAGTCATATTTGATTTTGAGGTAATTTTGAAAATGAGAAATCCCTCTATACCCCCTCTAACGACCCGACAATGATTTCTGTCGACGAATTATTGTTATTCAGATGGAAATAGATATTCTGTACCCCACTATGATGCGTGCCAAGTCATATTAAATTTTTGAAGAAATATTGAAAATGAGAAATCCCTCTTTACCCCCTCTGACGACCCGACAATGATTTCTGTTGACGAATTATTGTTATTCAGATGGACATGGATACTTTGCACCCCACCATGATGCGTGCCAAGTCATATTAGATTTTTGAAGAAATATTGAAAATGAAAAATCCCTCTATTCCACCTCTAACGACCCGACAATGATTTCTGTCGACAAATTATTGTTATTCAGATGGAAATGGATATTCTGCACCCCACCATGTTGCGTGCCAAGTCATATTTGATTTTGAGGTAATTTTGAAAATGAAAAATCCCTCTATACCCCCTCTAACGACCCGACAATGATATCGGTTGACAAATTATTGTTATTCAAATGGCAATGGATATTCTGCACCCCGCTATGATGCGTGCCAAGTCATATTTGATTTTGAGGTAATTTTGAAAATGAAAAATCCCTCTATATCCCCTCTAACGACCCGACAATGATTTCTGTTGACGAATTATTGTTATTCAGATGGAAATGAATATTCTGCACCCCACCATGTTGCGTGCCAAGTCATATTTGATTTTGAGGTACTTTTGATAATGAAAAATCCCTCTATACCCCCTCTTACGACCCGACAATGATTTCTGTCGACGAATTATTGTTATTCAGATGGAAATAGATATTCTGCACCCCACCATGATACGTGCCAAGTCATATTAGATTTTTGAAGAAATATTGAAAATGTGAAATCCCTCTATACCCCCTCTGACGACCCGACAATGATTTCTCTTGACGAATTATTGTTATTTAGATGGAAACGGATATTCTGCACCCCACCATGATGCGTGCCAAGTCATATTTGATTTTGAGGTACTTTTGATAATGAAAAATCCCTCTATACCCCCTCTAACGACCCGACAATGATTTCTGTCGACGAATTATTGTTATTCAGATGGAAATGGATATTCTGCACCCCACTATGATGCGTGCCAAGTCATATTTAATTTTGAGGTAATTTTGAAAATGAAAAATCCCTGTATACCTCCTCTAACTATCCGACAATGATTTCTGTCGACGAATTATTGTTATTCAGATAGAAATAGATATTCTGCACCCCACCATGATGCGTGCCAAGTCATATTAGATTTTTGAAGAAATATTGAAAATGAGAAATCCCTCTATACCCCCTCCAACGACCCGTCAATGATTTCTGTTGACGAATTATTGTTATTTAGATGGAAATGGATATTCTGCACCCCACCATGATGCGTGCCAAGTCATATTGGATTTTTGAAGAAATATTGAAAATGAAAAATCCCTCTATACCCCCTCTAACGACCAGACAATGATTTCTGTTGACGAATTATCGTTATCCAGATGGAAATGAATATTCTGCACCCGACCATGTTGCGTGCCAAGTCTAATTTGATTTTGAGGTAATTTTGAAAATGAGAAATCTCTGTATACCCCCTCTAACGACCCGACAATGATTCCTGTCGACAAATTATTGTTATTCAGATGGAAATAGATATTCTGCACCCCTTCATGATGCGTGCCAAGTCATATTAGATTTTTGAAGAAATATTGAAAATGAGAAATCCCTCTATACCCCCTCTGACGACCCGACAATGATTTCTGTTGACGAATTATTGTTATTCAGATGGACATGGATACTTTGCACCCCACCATGATGCGTGCCAAGTCATATTTGATTTTGAGGTAATTTTGAAAATGAAAAATCCCTCTATACCCCCTCTGACGACCCGACAATGATTTCTGTTGACAAATAATTGTTATTGAGATGGAAAAGGATATTCTGTACCCCACCATGATGCGTGCCAAGTCATATTTGAATTTTGAAGTCATTTTGAAAATGAGAAATCCCTCTATACACCCTCTAACGACCCGACAATGATTTCTGTTGACGAATTATTGTTATTCAGATGGAAATTAATATTCTGCACTCCACCATGTTGCGTGCCAAGTCATATTTGATTTTGAGGAAATTTTGAAAATGAAAAACCCTCTATTCCCCCTCTGACGACCCGTCAATGTTTTCTGTTGACGAATTATTGTTATTTAGATGGAAATGGATATTCTGTACCCCACCATGATGCGTGCCAAGTCATATTAGATTATTGAAGAAATTTTGGAAATGAAAAATCACTGTATACCCCCTCCAACGACCCGTCAATGATTTCTGTTGACGAATTATTGTTATTTAGATGGAAGTGGATATTCTGCACCCCACCCTGATGCGTGCCAAGTCATATTTGATTTTGAGGTAATTTTGAAAATGAAAATTCCCTCTATACCCCCTCTAACGACCCGACAATGATTTCTGTTGACGAATTATTGTTATTCAGATGGAAATGGATATTCTGCACCCTACCATGATGCGTGCCAAGTCATATTAGATTTTTGAAGAAATTTTGAAAATGAAAAATCCCTCTATACCCCCTCCAACGACCCGTCAATGTTTTCTGTTGACGAATTATTGTTATTTAGATGGAAATGGATATTCTGTACCCCACCATGATGCGTGCCAAGTCATATTTGATTTTGAGGTAATTTTGAAAATGAAAAATCCCTCTATACCCCCTCTAACGACCCGACAATGATTTCTGTTGACGAATTATTGTTATTCAGATGGAAATGGATATTCTGCACCCCACCATGATGCGTTCCAAGTCATATTTGATTTTTGAAGAAATATTGAAAATGAGAAATCCCTCTATACCCCCTCCAACGACCCGTCAATGTTTTCTGTTGACGAATTATTGTTATTTAGATGGAAATGGATACTCTGCACCCCACCATGATGCGTGCCAAGTCATATTTGATTTTGAGGTAATTTTGAAAATGAAAAATCCCTCTATACCCCCTCTGACGACCCGACAATGATTTCTGTCGACGAATTATCGTTATTCAGATGGAAATGGATATTCTGCACCCCACCATGATGCGTGCCAAGTAAAATTGGATTTTTGAAGAAATATTGAAAATGAAAAATCTCTCTTTACCCCCTCTAACGACCCGACAATGATTTCTGTACGAATTATTGTTATCCAGATGGAAATGAATATTCTGCACCCCACCATGTTGCGTGCCAAGTCATATTTGATTTTGAGGTAATTTTGAAAATGAGAAATCCCTCTATTCCCCCTCTGACGACCCGACAATGATTTCTGTTGAGAAATTATTGTTATTGAGATGGAAATGGATATTCTGTACCCCACCATGATGCGTTCCAAGTCATATTAGATTATTGAAGAAATTTTGAAAATGAAAAATCCCTCTATACCCCCTCCAACGACCCGTCAATGATTTCTGTTGACGAATTATTGTTATTCAGATGGAAATTAATATTCTGCACTCCACCATGTTGCGTGCCAAGTCATATTTGATTTTGAGGAAATTTTGAAAATGAAAAACCCTCTATTCCCCCTCTGACGACCCGACAATGATTTCTGTTGAGAAATCATTGTTATTGAGATGGAAATGGATATTCTGTACCCCACCATGATGCGTGCCAAGTCATATTAGATTATTGAAGAAATTTTGGAAATGAAAAATCACTGTATACCCCCTCCAACGACCCGTCAATGATTTCTGTTGACGAATTATTGTTATTTAGATGGAAGTGGATATTCTGCACCCCACCCTGATGCGTGCCAAGTCATATTTGATTTTGAGGTAATTTTGAAAATGAAAAATCCCTCTATACCCCCTCTAACGACCCGACAATGATTTCTGTTGACGAATTATTGTTATTCAGATGGAAATGGATATTCTGCACCCCACCATGATGCGTTCCAAGTCATATTTGATTTTTGAAGAAATATTGAAAATGAGAAATCCCTCTATACCCCCTCCAACGACCCGTCAATGTTTTCTGTTGACGAATTATTGTTATTTAGATGGAAATGGATACTCTGCACCCCACCATGATGCGTGCCAAGTCATATTTGATTTTGAGGTAATTTTGAAAATGAAAAATCCCTCTATACCCCCTCTGACGACCCGACAATGATTTCTATCGACGAATTATTGTTATTCAGATGGAAATGGATATTCTGCACCCCACCATGATGCGTGCCAAGTAAAATTGGATTTTTGAAGAAATATTGAAAATGAAAAATCTCTCTTTACCTCCTCTAACGACCCGACAATGATTTCTGTACGAATTATTGTTATCCAGATGGAAATGAATATTCTGCACCCCACCATGTTGCGTGCCAAGTCATATTTGATTTTGAGGTAATTTTGAAAATGAGAAATCCCTCTATACCCCCTCTAACGACCCGACAATGATTTCTGTCGACGAATTATTGTTATTCAGATGGAAATAGATATTCTGCACCCCACCATGATGCGTGCCAAGTCATATTAGATTTTTGAAGAAATATTGAAAATGAGAAATCCCTCTTTACCCCCTCTGACGACCCGACAATGATTTCTGTTGGCGAATTATTGTTATTCAGATGGAAATGGATACTTTGCACCCCACCATGATGCGTGCCAAGTCATATTAGATTTTTGAAGAAATATTGAAAATGAAAAATCCCTCTATTTCCCCTCTAACGACCTGACAATGATTTCTGTTGACAAATTATTGTTATTCAGATGGAAATGGATATTTTGCACCCCACTATGTTGCGTGCCAAGTCATATTTGATTTTGAGGTAATTTTGAAAATGAAAAATCCCTCTATACCCCCTCTAACGACCCGACAATGATTTCTGTTGACAAATTATTGTTATTCAAATGGCAATGGATATTCTGCACCCCACCATGATGCGTGCCAAGTCATATTAGGTTTTTGAAGAAATTTTGAAAATGAAAAATCACTCTATACCCCCTCCAACGACCCGTCAATGATTTCTGTTGACAAATTATTGTTATTCAAATGGCAATGGATATTCTGCACCCCACCATGATGCGTGCCAAGTCATATTAGGTTTTTGAAGAAATTTTGAAAATGAAAAATCCCTCTATACCCCCTCCAACGACCCGTCAATGATTTCTGTCGACGAATTATTGTTATTCAGATAGAAATAGATATTCTGCACCCCACTATGATGCGTGCCAAGTCATATTAGATTTTTGAAGAAATATTGAAAATGAGAAATCCCTCTTTACCCCCTCTGACGACCCGACAATGATTTCTGTTGACGAATTATTGTTATTCAGATGGACATGGATACTTTGCACCCCACCATGATGCGTGCCAAGTCATATTACATTTTTGAAGAAATATTGAAAATGAAAAATCCCTCTATTCATCCTCTAACGACCCGACAATGATTTCTGTTGACAAATTAGTGTTATTCAGATAGAAATGGATATTCTGCACCCCACCATGATGCGTTCCAAGTCATATTTGATTTTTGAAGAAATATTGAAAATGAGAAATCCCTCTATACCCCCTCCAACGACCCGTCAATGTTTTCTGTTGACGAATTATTGTTATTTAGATGGAAATGGATACTCTGCACCCCACCATGATGCGTGCCAAGTCATATTTGATTTTGAGGTAATTTTGAAAATGAAAAATCCCTCTATACCCCCTCTGACGACCCGACAATGATTTCTGTCGACGAATTATTGTTATTCAGATGGAAATGGATATTCTGCACCCCACCATGATGCGTGCCAAGTAAAATTGGATTTTTGAAGAAATATTGAAAATGAAAAATCTCTCTTTACCCCCTCTAACGACCCGACAATGATTTCTGTACGAATTATTGTTATCCAGATGGAAATGAATATTCTGCACCCCACCATGTTGCGTGCCAAGTCATATTTGATTTTGAGGTAATTTTGAAAATGAGAAATCCCTCTATACCCCCTCTAACGACCCGACAATGATTTCTGTCGACGAATTATTGTTATTCAGATGGAAATAGATATTCTGCACCCCACCATGATGCGTGCCAAGTCATATTAGATTATTGAAGAAATATTGAAAATGAGAAATCCCTCTTTACCCCCTCTGACGACCCGACAATGATTTCTGTTGGCGAATTATTGTTATTCAGATGGACATGGATACTTTGCACCCCACCATGATGCGTGCCAAGTCATATTAGATTTTTGAAGAAATATTGAAAATGAAAAATCCCTCTATTTCCCCTCTAACGACCCGACAATGATTTCTGTTGACAAATTATTGTTATTCAGATGGAAATGGATATTTTGCACCCCACTATGTTGCGTGCCAAGTCATATTTGATTTTGAGGTAATTTTGAAAATGAAAAATCCCTCTATACCCCCTCTAACGACCCGACAATGATTTCTGTTGACAAATTATTGTTATTCAAATGGCAATGGATATTCTGCACCCCACCATGATGCGTGCCAAGTCATATTAGGTTTTTGAAGAAATTTTGAAAATGAAAAATCCCTCTATACCCCCTCCAACGACCCGTCAATGTTTTCTGTTGACGAATTATTGTTATTTAGATGGAAATGGATATTCTGCACCCCACCATGATGCGTGCCAAGTCATATTTGATTTTGAGGTAATTTTGAAAATGAAAAATCCCTCTATACCCCCTCTGACGACCCGACAATGATTTCTGGTGACAAATTATTGATAATGAGATGGAAATGGATATTCTGTACCCCACCATGATGCGTGCCAAGTCTTATTTGATTTTTGAAGTCATTTTGAAAATGAAAATTCCCTCTATACCCCCTCTGACGACCCGACAATGATTTCTGTCGACGAATTATTGTTATTCAGATGGAAATGGATATTCTGCACCCCACCATGATGCGTGCCAAGTCAAATTGGATTTTTGAAGAAATATTGAAAATGAAAAATATCTCTATACCCCCTCTAACGTCCCGACAATGATTTCTGCTGACCAAACATTGTTATCCAGATGTAAATGAATATTCTGCACCCCACCATGTTGCGTGCCAAGTCACATTTGATTTTGAGGTAATTTTGAAAATGAGAAATCCCTCTATACCCCCTCTAACGACCCGACAATGATTTCTGTCCACGAATTATTGTTATTCAGATAGAAATAGATATTCTGCACCCCACTATGATGCGTGCCAAGTCATATTAGATTTTTGAAGAAATATTGAAAATGAGAAATCCCTCTTTACCCCCTCTGACGACCCGACAATGATTTCTGTTGACGAATTATTGTTATTCAGATGGACATGGATACTTTGCACCCCACCATGATGCGTGCCAAGTCATATTACATTTTTGAAGAAATATTGAAAATGAAAAATCCCTCTATTCATCCTCTAACGACCCGACAATGATTTCTGTTGACAAATTATTGTTATTCAGATAGAAATGGATATTCTGCACCCCACCATGTTGCGTGCCAAGTCATATTTGATTTTGAGGTAATTTTGAAAATGAAAAATCCCTCTATACCCCCTCTAACGACCCGAAAATGATATCGGTTGACAAATTATTGTTATTCAAATGGCAATGGATATTCTGCTTCCCACTATGATGCGTGCCAAGTCATATTTGATTTTGAGGTAATTTTGAAAATGAAAAATACCTCTATACCCCCTCTAACGACCCGACAATGATTTCTGTCGACGAATTATTGTTATTCAGATGGAAATGAATATTCTGCACCCCACTATGTTGAGTGCCAAGTCATATTTGATTTTGAGGTACTTTTGAAAATGAAAAATCCCTCTATATCCCCTCTAACGACCCGACAATGATTTCTGTTGACGAATTATTGTTATTCAGATGGACATGGATACTTTGCACCCCACCATGATGCGTGCCACGTCATATTTGATTTTGAGGTAATTTTGAAAATGAAAAATCCCTCTATACCCCCTCTAACGACCCGACAATGATTTCTGTCGACGAATTATTGTTATTCAGATGGAAATGAATATTCTGCACCCCACTATGTTGCGTGCCAAGTCATATTTGATTTTGAGGTAATTTTGAAAATGAAAAATCCCTCTATATCCCCTCTAACGACCCGACAATGATTTCTGTTGACGAATTAATGTTATTCAGATGGAAATGAATATTCTGCACCCCACTATGTTGCGTGCCAAGTCATATTTGATTTTGAGGTAATTTTGAAAATGAAAAATCCCTCTATATCCCCTCTAACGACCCGACAATGATTTCTGTCGACGAATTATTGTTATTCAGATAGAAATAGATATTCTGCACCCCACTATGATGCGTGCCAAGTCATATTAGATTTTTGAAGAAATATTGAAAATGAGAAATCCCTCTTTACCCCCTCTGACGACCCGACAATGATTTCTGTTGACGAATTATTGTTATTCAGATGGACATGGATACTTTGCACCCCACCATGATGCGTGCCAAGTCATATTACATTTTTGAAGAAATATTGAAAATGAAAAATCCCTCTATTCATCCTCTAACGACCCGACAATGATTTCTGTTGACAAATTATTGTTATTCAGATAGAAATGGATATTCTGCACCCCACCATGTTGCGTGCCAAGTCATATTTGATTTTGAGGTAATTTTGAAAATGAAAAATCCCTCTATACCCCCTCTAACGACCCGAAAATGATATCGGTTGACAAATTATTGTTATTCAAATGGCAATGGATATTCTGCTTCCCACTATGATGCGTGCCAAGTCATATTTGATTTTGAGGTAATTTTGAAAATGAAAAATACCTCTATACCCCCTCTAACGACCCGACAATGATTTCTGTCGACGAATTATTGTTATTCAGATGGAAATGAATATTCTGCACCCCACTATGTTGAGTGCCAAGTCATATTTGATTTTGAGGTACTTTTGAAAATGAAAAATCCCTCTATATCCCCTCTAACGACCCGACAATGATTTCTGTCGACGAATTATTGTTATTCAGATGGAAATAGATATTCTGCACCCCACCATGATACGTGCCAAGTCATATTAGATTTTTGAAGAAATATTGAAAATGAGAAATCCCTCTATACCCCCTCCATCGACCCGTCAATGATTTCTGTTGACGAATTATTGTTATATAGATGGAAATGGATATTCTGTACCCCACCATGATGCGTGCCAAGTCATATAAGATTTTTGAAGAAACATTGAAAATGAAAAATCCCTCTATTCCCCCTCTAACGACCCGTCAATGATTTCTGTTGACGACTTATTGTTATTCAGATGGAAATAGATATTCTGCACCCCACTATGATGCGTGCCAAGTCATATTTGATTTTGAGGTAATTTTGAAAATGATAAAATCCCTCTATACCCCCTCTGACGACCCGACAATGATTTCTGGTGACAAATTATTGATATTGAGATGGAAATGAATATTCTGCACCCCACCATGATGCGTGCCACGTCATATTTGATTTTGAGGTAATTTTGAAAATGAAAAATCCCTCTATACCCCCTCTAACGACCCGACAATGATTTCTGTCGACGAATTATTGTTTTTCAGATGGAAATGAATATTCTGCACCCCACTATGTTGCGTGCCAAGTCATATTTGATTTTGAGGTAATTTTGAAAATGAAAAATCCCTCTATATCCCCTCTAACGACCCGACAATGATTTCTGTTGACGAATTAATGTTATTCAGATGGAAATGAATATTCTGCACCCCACTATGTTGCGTGCCAAGTCATATTTGATTTTGAGGTAATTTTGAAAATGAAAAATCCCTCTATATCCCCTCTAACGACCCGACAATGATTTCTGTTGACGAATTAATGTTATTCAGATGGAAATGAATATTCTGCACCCCACTATGTTGCGTGCCAAGTCATATTTGATTCTGAGGTAATTTTGAAAATGAAAAATCCCTCTATACCCCCTCTAACGACCCGACAATGATTTCTGTCGACGAATTATTGTTATTCGGATTGAAATAGATATTCTGCACCCCACCAAGATGCGTGCCAAGTCATATTAGATTTTTGAAGAAATATTGAAAATGAGAAATCCCTCTTTACCTCCTCTGACGACCCGACAATGATTTCTGTTGGCGAATTATTGTTATTCAGATGGACATGGATACTTTGCACCCCACCATGATGCGTGCCAAGTCATATTAGATTTTTGAAGAAATATTGAAAATGAAAAATCCCTCTATTTCCCCTTTAACGACCCGACAATGATTTCTGTTGACAAATTATTGTTATTCAGATGGAAATGGCATTTCTGCACCCCACTATGTTGCGTGCCAAGTCATATTTGATTTTGAGGTAATTTTGAAAATGAAAAATCCCTCTATACCCCCTCTAACGACCCGACAATGATTTCTGTTGACAAATTATTGTTATTCAAATGGCAATGGATATTCTGCACCCCACCATGATGCGTGTCAAGTCATATTAGATTTTTGAAGAAATTTTGAAAATGAAAAATCCCTCTATACCCCCTCCAACAACCCGTCAATGATTTCTGTTGACGAATTATTGTTATTCAGATGGAAATGGATATTCTGCACCCCACTATGATGCGTGCCAAGTCATATTTGATTTTGAGGTAATTTTGAAAATGAAAAATCCCTCTATACCCCCTCTGACGACCCGACAATGATTTCTGGTGACAAATTATTGATATTGAGATGGAAATGGATATTCTGTACCCCACCATGATGCGTGCCAAGTCATATTTGATTTTTGAAGTCATTTTGAAATTGAAAAATCCCTCTATACCCCCTCTGACGACCCCACAATGATTTCTGTCGACGAATTATTGTTATTCAGATGGAAATGGATATTCTGCACCCCACCATGATGCGTGCCAAGTCAAATTGGATTTTTGAAGAAATATTGAAAATGAAAAATATCTCTATACCCCCTCTAACGTCTCGACAATGATTTCTGTTGACGAATTATTGTTATCCAGATGTAAATGAATATTCTGCACCCCACCATGTTGCGTGCCAAGTCATATTTGATTTTGAGGTAATTTTGAAAATGAGAAATCCCTCTATACCCCCTCTAACGACCCGACAATGATTTCTGTCGACGAATTATTGTTATTCAGATAGAAATAGATATTCTGCACCCCACTATGATGCGTGCCAAGTCATATTAGACTTTTGAAGAAATATTGAAAATGAGAAATCCCTCTTTACCCCCTCAGACGACCCGACAATGATTTCTGTTGACGAATTATTGTTATTCAGATGGACATGGATACTTTGCACCCCACCATGATGCGTGCCAAGTCATATTACATTTTTGAAGAAATATTGAAAATGAAAAATCCCTCTATTCATCCTCTAACGACCCGACAATGATTTCTGTTGACAAATTATTGTTATTCAGATGGAAATGGATATTCTGCACCCCACCATGTTGCGTGCCAAGTCATATTTGATTTTGAGGTAATTTTGAAAATGAAAAATCCCTCTATACCCCCTCTAACGACCCGACAATGATATCGGTTGACAAATTATTGTTATTCAAATGGCAATGGATATTCTGCTCCCCACTATGATGCGTGCCAAGTCATATTTGATTTTGAGGTAATTTTGAAAATGAAAAATCCCTCTATATCCCCTCTAACGACCCGACAATGATTTCTGTTGACGAATTATTGTTATTCAGACGGAAATGAATATTCTGCACCCCACCATGATGCGTGCCAAGTCATATTAGATTTTTGAAGAAATATTGAAAATGAGAAATCCCTATATACCCCCTCCAACGACCCGTCAATGATTTCTGTTGACGAATTATTGTTATTTAGATGGGAACGGATATTCTGCACCCCACCATGATGCGTGCCAAGTCATATTTGATTTTGAGGTACTTTTGAAAATGAAAAATCCCTCTATACCCCCTCTAACGACCCGACAATGATTTCTGTCGACGAATTATTGTTATTCAGATGGAAATAGATATTCTGCACCCCTCCATGATACGTGCCAAGTCATATTAGATTTTTGAAGAAATATTGAAAATGAGAAATCCCTCTATACCCCCTCCATCGACCCGTCAATGATTTCTGTTGACGAATTATTGTTATATAGATGGAAATGGATATTCTGTACCCCACCATGATGCGTGCCAAGTCATATTAGATTTTTGAAGAAATATTGAAAATGAAAAATCCCTCTATTCCCCCTCTAACGACCCGTCAATGATTTCTGTTGACGACTTATTGTTATTCAGATGGAAATAGATATTCTGCACCCCACTATGATGCGTGCCAAGTCATATTTGATTTTGAGGTAATTTTGAAAATGATAAAATCCCTCTATACCCCCTCTGACGACCCGACAATGATTTCTGGTGATAAATTATTGATATTGAGATGGAAATGAATATTCTGCACCTCACCATGATGCGTGCCACGTCATATTTGATTTTGAGGTAATTTTGAAAATGAAAGATCCCTCTATACCCCCTCTAACGACCCGACAATGATTTCTGTCGACGAATTATTGTTATTCAGATGGAAATGAATATTCTGCACCCCACCATGTTGCGTGCCAAGTCATTTTTGATTTTGAGGTAATTTTGAAAATGAAAAATCCCTCTATACCCCCTCTGACGACCCGACAATGATTTCTGACGACGAATTATTGTTATTCAGATGGAAATGGATATTCTGCACCCCACCATGATGCGTGCCAAGTCAAATTGGATTTTTGAAGAAATATTGAAAATGAAAAATATCTCTATACCCCCTCTAACGACCCGACAACGATTTCTGTTGACGAATTATTGTTATCCAGATGGAAATGAATATTCTGCACCCCACCATGTTGCGTGCCAAGTCATATTTGATTTTGAGGTAATTTTGAAAATGAGAAATTCCTCTATACCCCCTCTAACGACCCGACAATGATTTCTGTCAACGAATTATTGTTATTCAAATGGGAATAGATATTCTGCACCCTACTATGATGCGTGCCAAGTCATATTAAATTTTTGAAGAAATATTGAAAATGAGAAATCCCTCTTTACCCCCTCTGACGACCCGACAATGATTTCTGTTGACGAATTATTGTTATTCAGATGGACATGGATACTTTGCACCCCACCATGATGCGTGCCAAGTCATATTAGATTTTTGAAGAAATATTGAAAATGAAAAATCCCTCTATTCCACCTCTAACGACCCGACAATGATTTCTGTTGACAAATTATTGTTATTCAGATGGAAATGAATATTCTGCACCCCACCATGTTGCGTGCCAAGTCAAATTGGATTTTTGAAGAAATATTGAAAATGAAAAATATCTCTATACCCCCTCTAACGACCCGACAATGATTTCTGTTGACGAATTATTGTAATTCAGATGGAAATGAATATTCTGCACCCCACCATGTTGCGTGCCAAGTCATTTTTGATTTTGAGGTAATTTTGAAAATGAAAAATCCCTCTATACTCCCTCTGACGACCCGACAATGATTTCTGTCGACGAATTATTGTTATTCAGATGGAAATGGATATTCTGCACCCCACCATGATGCGTGCCAAGTCAAATTGGATTTTTGAAGAAATATTGAAAATGAAAAATATCTCTATACCCCCTCTAACGACCCGACAATGATTTCTGTTGACGAATTATTGTTATCCAGATGGAAATGAATATTCTGCACCCCACCATGTTGCGTGCCAAGTCATATTTGATTTTGAGGTAATTTTGAAAATGAGAAATCCCTCTATACCCCCTCTAACGACCCGACAATGATTTCTGTCGACGAATTATTGTTATTCAGATGGAAATAGATATTCTGCACCCCACCATGATGCGTGCCAAGTCATATTAGATTTTTGAAGAAATATTGAAAATGAAAAATCCCTCTATTCCACCTCTAACGACCCGACAATGATTTCTGTCGACAAATTATTGTTATTCAGATGGAAATGGATATTCTGCACCCCACCATGTTGCGTGCCAAGTCATATTTGATTTTGAGGTAATTTTGAAAATGAAAAATCCCTCTATACCCCCTCTAACGACCCGACAATGATATCGGTTGACAAATTATTGTTATTCAAATGGCAATGGATATTCTGCACCCCGCTATGATGCGTGCCAAGTCATATTTGATTTTGAGGTAATTTTGAAAATGAAAAATCCCTCTATATCCCCTCTAACGACCCGACAATGATTTCTGTTGACGAATTATTGTTATTCAGATGGAAATGAATATTCTGCACCCCACCATGTTGCGTGCCAAGTCATATTTGATTTTGAGGTACTTTTGATAATGAAAAATCCCTCTATACCCCCTCTAACGACCCGAAAATGATTTCTGTCGACGAATTATTGTTATTCAGATGGAAATAGATATTCTGCACCCCACCATGATACGTGCCAAGTCATATTAGATTTTTGAAGAAATATTGAAAATGTGAAATCCCTCTATACCCCCTCTGACGACCCGACAATGATTTCTCTTGACGAATTATTGTTATTTAGATGGAAACGGATATTCTGCACCCCACCATGATGCGTGCCAAGTCATATTTGATTTTGAGGTACTTTTGATAATGAAAAATCCCTCTATACCCCCTCTAACGACCCGACAATGATTTCTGTCGACGAATTATTGTTATTCAGATGGAAATGGATATTCTGCACCCCACTATGATGCGTGCCAAGTCATATTTAATTTTGAGGTAATTTTGAAAATGAAAAATCCCTGTATACCTCCTCTAACTATCCGACAATGATTTCTGTCGACGAATTATTGTTATTCAGATAGAAATAGATATTCTGCACCCCACCATGATGCGTGCCAAGTCATATTAGATTTTTGAAGAAATATTGAAAATGAGAAATCCCTCTATACCCCCTCCAACGACCCGTCAATGATTTCTGTTGACGAATTATTGTTATTTAGATGGAAATGGATATTCTGCACCCCACCATGATGCGTGCCAAGTCATATTGGATTTTTGAAGAAATATTGAAAATGAAAAATCCCTCTATACCCCCTCTAACGACCCGACAATGATTTCTGTTGACGAATTATCGTTATCCAGATGGAAATGAATATTCTGCACCCGACCATGTTGCGTGCCAAGTCTAATTTGATTTTGAGGTAATTTTGAAAATGAGAAATCTCTGTATACCCCCTCTAACGACCCGACAATGATTCCTGTCGACAAATTATTGTTATTCAGATGGAAATAGATATTCTGCACCCCTTCATGATGCGTGCCAAGTCATATTAGATTTTTGAAGAAATATTGAAAATGAGAAATCCCTCTATACCCCCTCTGACGACCCGACAATGATTTCTGTTGACGAATTATTGTTATTCAGATGGACATGGATACTTTGCACCCCACCATGATGCGTGCCAAGTCATATTTGATTTTGAGGTAATTTTGAAAATGAAAAATCCCTCTATACCCCCTCTGACGACCCGACAATGATTTCTGTTGACAAATAATTGTTATTGAGATGGAAAAGGATATTCTGTACCCCACCATGATGCGTGCCAAGTCATATTTGAATTTTGAAGTCATTTTGAAAATGAGAAATCCCTCTATACACCCTCTAACGACCCGACAATGAGTTCTGTTGACGAATTATTGTTATTCAGAAAATAATGGATATTCTGCATCCCACCACGATGCCTGCCAAGTCATATTGGATTTTGAGGTAATTTTGAAAATGAAAAACCCTCTATTCCCCCTCTGACGACCCGACAATGATTTCTGTTTAGAAATTATTGTTATTGAGATGGAAATGGATATTCTGTACCCCACCATGATGCGTGCCAAGTCATATTAGATTATTGAAGAAATTTTGAAAATGAAAAATCCCTCTATACCCCCTCCAACGACCCGTCAATGATTTCTGTTGACGAATTATTGTTATTCAGATGGAAATTAATATTCTGCACTCCACCATGTTGCGTGCCAAGTCATATTTGATTTTGAGGAAATTTTGAAAATGAAAAACCCTCTATTCCCCCTCTGACGACCCGTCAATGTTTTCTGTTGACGAATTATCGTTATTTAGATGGAAATGGATATTCTGTACCCCACCATGATGCGTGCCAAGTCATATTAGATTATTGAAGAAATTTTGGAAATGAAAAATCACTGTATACCCCCTCCAACGACCCGTCAATGATTTCTGTTGACGAATTATTGTTATTTAGATGGAAGTGGATATTCTGCACACCACCCAATTGCGTGCCAAGTCATATTTGATTTTGAGGTAATTTTGAAAATGAAAATTCCCTCTATACCCCCTCTAACGACCCGACAATGATTTCTGTTGACGAATTATTGTTATTCAGATGGAAATGGATATTCTGCACCCTACCATGATGCGTGCCAAGTCATATTAGATTTTTGAAGAAATTTTGAAAATGAAAAATCCCTCTATACCCCCTCCAACGACCCGTCAATGTTTTCTGTTGACGAATTATTGTTATTTAGATGGAAATGGATATTCTGTACCCCACCATGATGCGTGCCAAGTCATATTTGATTTTGAGGTAATTTTGAAAATGAAAAATCCCTCTATACCCCCTCTAACGACCCGACAATGATTTCTGTTGACGAATTATTGTTATTCAGATGGAAATGGATATTCTGCACCCCACCATGATGCGTTCCAAGTCATATTTGATTTTTGAAGAAATATTGAAAATGAGAAATCCCTCTATACCCCCTCCAACGACCCGTCAATGTTTTCTGTTGACGAATTATTGTTATTTAGATGGAAATGGATACTCTGCACCCCACCATGATGCGTGCCAAGTCATATTTGATTTTGAGGTAATTTTGAAAATGAAAAATCCCTCTATACCCCCTCTGACGACCCGACAATGATTTCTGTCGACGAATTATTGTTATTCAGATGGATATGGATATTCTGCACCCCACCATGATGCGTGCCAAGTAAAATTGGATTTTTGAAGAAATATTGAAAATGAAAAATCTCTCTTTACCCCCTCTAACGACCCGACAATGATTTCTGTACGAATTATTGTTATCCAGATGGAAATGAATATTCTGCACCCCACCATGTTGCGTGCCAAGTCATATTTGATTTTGAGGTAATTTTGAAAATGAGAAATCCCTCTATTCCCCCTCTGACGACCCGACAATGATTTCTGTTGAGAAATTATTGTTATTGAGATGGAAATGGATATTCTGTACCCCACCATGATGCGTTCCAAGTCATATTAGATTATTGAAGAAATTTTGAAAATGAAAAATCCCTCTATACCCCCTCCAACGACCCGTCAATGATTTCTGTTGACGAATTATTGTTATTCAGATGGAAATTAATATTCTGCACTCCACCATGTTGCGTGCCAAGTCATATTTGATTTTGAGGAAATTTTGAAAATGAAAAACCCTCTATTCCCCCTCTGACGACCCGACAATGATTTCTGTTGAGAAATCATTGTTATTGAGATGGAAATGGATATTCTGTACCCCACCATGATGCGTGCCAAGTCATATTAGATTATTGAAGAAATTTTGGAAATGAAAAATCACTGTATACCCCCTCCAACGACCCGTCAATGATTTCTGTTGACGAATTATTGTTATTTAGATGGAAGTGGATATTCTGCACCCCACCCTGATGCGTGCCAAGTCATATTTGATTTTGAGGTAATTTTGAAAATGAAAAATCCCTCTATACCCCCTCTAACGACCCGACAATGATTTCTGTTGACGAATTATTGTTATTCAGATGGAAATGGATATTCTGCACCCCACCATGATGCGTTCCAAGTCATATTTGATTTTTGAAGAAATATTGAAAATGAGAAATCCCTCTATACCCCCTCCAACGACCCGTCAATGTTTTCTGTTGACGAATTATTGTTATTTAGATGGAAATGGATACTCTGCACCCCACCATGATGCGTGCCAAGTCATATTTGATTTTGAGGTAATTTTGAAAATGAAAAATCCCTCTATACCCCCTCTGACGACCCGACAATGATTTCTGTCGACGAATTATTGTTATTCAATGGAAATGGATATTCTGCACCCCACCATGATGCGTGCCAAGTAAAATTGGATTTTTGAAGAAATATTGAAAATGAAAAATCTCTCTTTACCTCCTCTAACGACCCGACAATGATTTCTGTACGAATTATTGTTATCCAGATGGAAATGAATATTCTGCACCCCACCATGTTGCGTGCCAAGTCATATTTGATTTTGAGGTAATTTTGAAAATGAGAAATCCCTCTATACCCCCTCTAACGACCCGACAATGATTTCTGTCGACGAATTATTGTTATTCAGATGGAAATAGATATTCTGCACCCCACCATGATGCGTGCCAAGTCATATTAGATTTTTGAAGAAATATTGAAAATGAGAAATCCCTCTTTACCCCCTCTGACGACCCGACAATGATTTCTGTTGGCGAATTATTGTTATTCAGATGGAAATGGATACTTTGCACCCCACCATGATGCGTGCCAAGTCATATTAGATTTTTGAAGAAATATTGAAAATGAAAAATCCCTCTATTTCCCCTCTAACGACCTGACAATGATTTCTGTTGACAAATTA